>OZ026612.1:1137169-1404669 GCA_964020975.1 Hermodice carunculata | reverse complement strand
CACAAAAATATCTGTAACGTACGCTAAATGTTTATTCACATCCCGTAAGAATGTCAACGATCTATATTTGGAGGGGGACCCAGGCCAAAAGATACATATTACATACAGTTACTGTTGTCAGTGTAAACCCATAAGCCAACATTAACTCTTTTAGTGCCATTATTAAGTGCTATGCAAGTGTAAGCATGCTCGTACTTGAATGAAATGTCTTTTTACAAGGAGCACGAATCTAGCATCCTTGTTGTAATTCTAACCAGTTTCTTTTTAGTAGTTCGACGTAAGTCGCAGTTGGCACTGAATGAGGTGCCACATTTTCCAACTTTGTGCTACAAATATTGTTTAACTTGTCCGGAAGTATATACAAAAAAAGGAGAAAAAATTTGGTGCAACTGGGTCCCAGTATTTGAGCAAATAAGATTCAACATTTCCAATGATGTTGTCATGTTTGTCTAGGTCTCTTCCGTCAACATCTAATTTTCTTAATCTTTATATCAAACTAACCTGCATTAGTGTTCGTCTGTTTACATTTAATAAGCGCACTCTGGACACAACAAAATGTTGACTAATCTACCAAACCAATCAAAATCAATATTTTAAAGTGAAGATAAAAAATTACAATGTACTGTTAAGAGTAGCTATGTGTAAAAAAACGGTATGGTTGTCTACCCCTTTAACAATATTGCAATTCACATCAACTCAACTCTGTACACCTTGTTTTCAAAGAAGAGCACCACCCCCCCCCCAAAAAAAAACAACAACAAACAAACAAACAAACAAACAAACAATCCTGTGTTGTAATCTGAAATAACCAACCTTGACTGCATGATTTAACCGACGCATAGGTGGAATTTATGTTGATTGTCCCTTCCTTTGCAAAACTATTGCGAGGAAACGTACGGGCTACACGTCGGTATACCTTGTCTTGCCAATTATAAAAGAATTTTAAAAATACAAACGCTATTAATTGATAAACCATTGTGTTTATAAATTATAGATAAACCGCTTTTTTGTTTATGCATCCATGTATCAAAAAATTAAGTACGCCCAGAATTTGCTAGAATGGCACAGACAATAACACAGACTTCTCGTCAATGTGTCTACAAAAAATTGAAATAAAACAAAATAAGGTGCATCCATACATATTAAAGGAAAATGTGAAAGTCAGACATGTCTTCAGCCAAAGAACATCTGGAATCTTAACAATAAACTATTGCCATCACAAGAGTCACGGGGTTAAACCCCAACTTACCAGTAACTTAAAACCGGGCATCGACAACTCGTCCACATACGCTGGGTATCACTCCCATCAATGAACACTAATTGTTCTCAATGAATAAACATAATAGTTTATGTCACACTGCTTATTCTCGTAGCTTCCAGACAGTAAAATATGTCCCAAGCACATGGTGTGCATCTGCTTCACTTTTAAGACTCGGCACGCAAATCATATTGCCGTCACTAATGGTTCACTATTGTCCCTCGGGGTAGCGCTGCACAGGTCACATGACCCCTGTATTTTTGATAGCGAGGTCGGAGTCTGGTGCAGAAACCTAAAATCTGATTGCTAAACAAATATGGCTGCAAATGAAGCCTAACGAGATAATGTCCATCGATTAGAGGAAATCATCTTAATTGAGATGAATGTGCTTGAGTAGTTGTTTCCATATGTTGTATTGAATAGTAGAATGGTTATGATGCTTGATGCACTTCAACCAATTCAGCCGGTATAAAATGATAAACACACTGAGGATTATTGGACGGAGTGTCTGAATGAGACCATTTGTCATTTTTGCATATTTTAGCATATGAGTCGAATGTGCTGGTGCATATGATCAGGAAATAATACGCCATTTAAAGTCAGCTTTTCGCGACACCACGTCACAACATTGTAATTATGATACGCCAAACCGATGGAAATTTGACAACTTCATTTATTGGTTGAATCTTCCAATAAGTTCCATATGTGGTTGACAACTTCTTCCATCCTATTTGTTTACACCATGCGGCCGGGATAGATCAAATTCTATGATTTATGTATTATAGAATGTTGCTTCATTCACACTACCATGTTATTGTGCCTGGTAACAGTAACGAAAAGAAAAAAATCAGCAAAACCTGCTTTTGAATGAGGCAAAATTGGCCATTACTGCTACTTATCATTCCAGAAAATCGACACCAATGACAATAAGTTTTTAAGAAATGTTTTGCAGCACTGTAAGATAGCAGAATAGATTTGCAAAAGGCAGTATGATTTGGTCAACACAACGTTGTGTGTTCAGCTTTGCAAAGCGTGCGATCAAGAAGAGGTTTTAATCATTCATGACATGACAGTTAAGCGAAAAAATGCTACTGAACATTTTTTCTTTCTTTTCTCTCTTCTTTCTTTCTTCTTTCTTTCTTTCTTTCTTTCTTTCTTTCTTTCTTTCTTTCTTTCTTTCTTTCTTTCTTTCTTTCTTTCTGTCTCACTTTCTTTCTCTGATATGTGTTCCTACTTAACTGCACTTATGGACAGAAGAGGCAGTTGGAAGCTCTGGTTTGAATCTATCTATCTATCTATCTATCTATCTATCTATCTATCTATCTATCTATCTATCTATCTATCTATCTATCTATCTGTCTGTGTGTCTGTCTGTCCGCCAGTCTGTCTGTCTGTCCATCTATCTGCCTGCCTGTCTGTCTGTCTGTTTGTCTGTCTGTCCATCCATCCATCCACCCACCTACCCATCCATCCATCCATCCATCCATCCATCCATCCATCCATCCATCTATCTATCTATCTATCTGTGTGTCTATCTGTTTCTGTCTCTGCCATAAACTGGTAGAAGACTTACAAGTCAATACATGGTGCTTACAATGTAGGCAATTGTAGTGCAACGAACTGGTTAATGCTTTGACTGATAATTCATTTTCTGTAAAATGTTACAAAATGGAACTTCAATAGCGTGACAAAGATGACTTAACGACACGAGATGCGCCAAAACTATTTGCGACTTTGGTCACTTATATCACCAAAAGTCTTTTTTGCACTACAACCAAACCATAAATGTGTGTCATGATTCAAATATGATGTGCGCATTGTGAATGGAGTTTTATCTCTTAAATTTTCAAATAAACATTGACTAGTATATCGACAATGGACGATGTAAAAAAAGCATCGGAATAAGTCATTGCGTGTTTGACATAAATTGATGAAAAAATGTGCATTCTGTAGCTAACATATCTACGGAAGAAAGCTATCCTGCGATTTTTTGTATCCCGATTATTTTTGTCACCACAAGACACTCAAGTTTGACATGTCACTTTTTCCTTTGATCTTTGACCTGTTCAATTGTTTTGTTCCATAGAAAAAAAAGAAACGGGGAAAGCAAATGAAAATCGCTGGATAGCTTTTCAGTTACGACGTTTATAAGGCGCGTAGTCTTTTTATTCCTTTCCTCTTCTCTGAGCCTTTTGCCCGGAATAACCGTGTAAAGTTACCTCTCTTGTCCGTTTCATAAAGAGAGAAATCAAGCTTCAAAGGGTTTTGAAGACAATAAAATGACTGGGGCGTTTTATAGCATTACATAAGTCTGAACATTCTCACAGTTTGTCACTCTGACAATCATGTTGAGATGAGTTTTATGGCCTTTGAAGTAGCGATATCATAGTCTTATGAGGCATCAGAAACTTCTTGTTTCGCCCTTTGACGTCATGTGGGGGTGCAAGCCTTTGCGCTGCCTAGGAACTAATCCGTAGCAACATGGCCGTCAGTACATATGTGCATAACGTGGGAGGTACAAACTGCCCCAGTAACGAATAATCAGCTCGAGTGTACAATCAGCAAATCGGAAACCTTTGCAGCATTCTGGGAGTTGTGGAACTTGCGATGTTAAACTGAATGGAGATGTCCAGATTCGGTGATCTTGGACGGGATCACAGAATCGGTAAAATAAAAGGGAAGCATACATTTCTGTAAAATAAAACCTTCCCACCCTGCTTTCAAAAGTTGCCATACAAGAATCCACTTTTTAGAATGAAGAATTCTGAAAGCGGAAAAAAACAAACCAGCAAAAGCTCAATTTATGAAAGATGTATGTGAAAAATTACCGGATATTATTTTTGTAAGACATTTGAATCCAAAATTTATGACAAGTTAGGCCCCCTCAACCAATAAGACCTTCAACGTACGGACAGCTGTGAGTGATGGTTTCAGTCATAAATGCAAACAAAACACTTAGCGTGAGGCGTTTTGTATGAACGACATTGCAGTCAGCTAGTTAATTCGGAAAAAGCAGAGCGTATAAAATGACCACACTCTTTCAAAGTCTTCGTAAAAAGCAAAGACGGTTTTCTTGGCCACTGATGAACAGTTCATAATCCATATTGGCCCAGGATGTTGGCTAACATTCTAACATCGTCAAACCATGGTCATTAGTGTAGTCTCCTTGGTCAGACCAAGCGCCAGGCTACCGATACAGCGCGGTGCTCGCCGCACAAGTGATCTGACAAAGCTTGAGGCATCAGCGACCGCTCGCTAACGGCCATCACATGGTGCACATCTGTATGATTGACGGGCGCTATTGTCTTCTTGTATGAATAGGGAACCAGAAAGACTCATGTGGTATTTAAAATGCGAATGTTTCAGGTTTTTTTTCGTCCTTTTCTCGTATTCAGTTTTAGGTTCCGAATTGAAATTTCGCCAGTCGATAGATACAATGTACATCTGTCAAAATCAGCAAAAATCCTAAAATTGAATGTCATAAAGTTTTTGGTCTATCTCGTGTCGTTAACACACCTAGTTAATTATTAAGACACATTTACAGAATTCTGTATATTTAATTTTACTGTTTCAAATCAGTGTATTTTGTACCCGGATGCTCATAACCAAGTATTAGCTGTACTCGCGCATCTGTTTCGGGTGCCGGCATATAGGAAAGAAACTTTAAAAATGTGTACACACATGTTTTATTAGCTTGTTTCCCAGAATAAACAGCCAATTCTTGCAGACGTTGCCGGGTACTTTGTGTTCTGACATTGACAAATATTACTTGCTGTTGCTGGTGGCGCGGTTGCCTGTTCCTGGCAGGACGTTAACAAATGTACAGCTCTTCTGGAATGTGACGTCATACCAAAAAGAAGAAGTGAAGTTATTACATGCAAAGCAAGGTATGGCGTTCTGGATGTGAATTTGATTCAAACACACAAAAGAAAAAAAATGTATTCAAGAAGAATTTTAGCGGGTATCTGAGTACAAATTTTGTACCCGGCTACCCACCCAAAGATTCTTTTACGGGCGAGCATTTTGTTACCCGGGAACCCAATCAATGTTCATTTTATATATTTATTCACGGTTGCCATCTTCCCATGCGACAAGAAGATATTTGACCATGAAATCTTCAAAACATGCGAGCAGTTTCTGAATACATGTAGAAATCCGTATCAATATAAAAACATCAGCAGTTTTTGAATACATGTAGAAATCCGTATCAATATAAAAACATCACTGAATCATAAGAATTATTAATGGACTTGCTCCTGGATATCTTTATAAGATATTACCTGAAATAATTTCGTCCAGAACTAACCAAGTACAGGCCATAAGTGACAAACAAAACTCTTTCTGCAACTCCTATCTTCCCTCTACCATTCGCGAATGGAATTCGCTACCTAGAATTTTTAGAAATACTGATCATCTGGACGATTTCAAGAGGGAACAGAACAAATCAAAACCTAAATGTAACGATCTTTATTATATTGGTGAAAGGAAAAATGCAATTATTCATGCCAGAATGAGGATGGGTTTTACCCCGCTGAATAGTGATCTGTTCAGAATAGGTTGACGCCCCTTTCTGTTCATGTGACGCGGGGATCAAAAATTGTTATCACTTTTTCTTTCAGTGCAATGAATACATTTTGCTAAGGAATGATCTACAAACAAATTCAAACACTTGGAAATTTCAACTTAAGAACTTTATATTTTGGAAGTAGTGTTAAAGGAATTACAAAGGGTATGAGGGAATTTTTTTTCCAACAGGACATAAGTACACAAAGAATTTTGGAAGGCTTATTAAAATATGAGAATTATTCATTTTTGGCCCATAATCAAACTTTTCACATTTGTTTAGGAGAGCTGACATGTGTAAGCTCAAACACCGATTCAATTCAATTCCTTCATTCCCTATTTCTTAATTTGAAGTCCTGTATACGTCTATCTAACTGTGTAAGAGTGCTCGCCATGTCAATGTTGTATATTGTCATAATTGTACAGGGGACTTTAATTTAGGCTTATAAGCCTGTTGGCCAATTGTTTTCAATAAAACATGTTTAAGCCAATAATAATGACAATTCAGTCGGAAAACTATCCCTTCACAACCTTGGCACCTGTGGATGGGATTGATTCATGGTGCGTCCACCACACAGGCAAAATTAGCACCTGTGTCATGGGACAAAATATCAGATGATGATAATCATCCACCCACTTGGAGTGAGTCAAACGTTCAGCGTGAAGCCGTACGTAAGACCACAACTGTGGTGAATTTACAGTGTTTTTGTATATGTTAAAAGGTAAATTATACATCTTATATATTTCATATCCCTAAAACTAAAGAGAAACGAGTCATTTGGATAAACTGTCGAACGGGCAAGAGTTTCTGTGTTACATATGTTTCGTATGTGATTTATGGATGTTTCTGTGCATGCACAGTTCCTGCACGTATTCAGGTCAACACATTGTCCACTGTTAATTTGTTTCTTAGTTGCAGCGATAGCGTATTGTCGAGCGAGACATTCTGAGTCAAATTTTAAAAACTCCATATCTTCCAAACTATTGCAGATAGACAAAATCTCAATGTACATGTACAGGTTTGTGACACCTGCCAATACAGTGGGCAGTAAATGAAAGTTGTGGAATTTCATATTATGCTAATTAGGGGCATTGAAAAGGTTAAAATTTGAATCTCTCTAAAACTATTATAGATAGAGTAGCCGTTCCAGCTTCAAATTATAGGTTTGTGGCAAAGCCGCAACCAATTAACCATGAGTTAAAGCTTTAGGATTTCAATTTATGCAAATTTGGTGAATATGCAAAATTGAAATCTTGAATACCTTCAAAACTATCATAGAAGCACCATTTCAACTTCACTCTATAGGTTTATGACATTAGTGCGTCCAATGAACAATGAACCAAAGTTGTAGGATTTTAATTAATTCGAATAAGGCGAATACACACAATCTAAATCTTTGAATAACTTCAAAACTATTATATATAGAGGTACCACTACAATTCAATTTGTTGATTTGGGACATAGGTACATCCAATGAATAATGAACCAAAGTTGTAGGTCTGTCATTTATTCAAATTATGCAACACACAAAATTAAAATCTTGAATAGCTTCCTAACTGCTGCAATTGATGGGGTCATTCAAACTTCAGTTTATAAGTGTGTGACATAGCCACATCCAATAAACCAAGAATCAAAGTTGTAGCATTTCAATTTATACAAATTAGGCCAAAACACAAAATTTAGATAATGTTGAACAATGGAAAAGTGTAGCATTTTAGACTGTTCTCATTTTGAAGGCACCTAGACAGAATTGCTGTGAAGCAAATCTTTTTTTCTACGCGTCTCCTTATATTCTTGTGGAAGGGACCACATTTTGTTGAATGTGAAATGGTTTGCTACATTGGCACAAAATAATTCAGACTGTAATCATGAATTATATATGATAGCAAGTCAGATTCACGTGTTGATAGTGTTAATGGAACGATCATCACTCAATACTTTTGATGTAAAAAGCTCATGATCACCATGCAAAACTTGTTAAAGGAAATGCATGTTTGGGTTCAGTGTGGCTACAAAATAGTTCTGCTTACTGCAGATTGGCTGAAGATCAGGTTTTAGACAGGGTCCACTAAATATGCAAGCCTGCCTAACAGTGGTTGACTGAGCCGCATGGAGCACTTGACTCGGCCCTCAGCACTGCTCATGCATGTTTGCACGGCTGTGTGTGTAGGTGTGTGTGTGTGGGGGGGGGGGGGAGGAGGTCACAGTAGCATGTTCATGCTTGGATAACTGTCATGCCATTTTTGTATGTGTATGTGCCTGGTGGCTCAGGATCCCTGTCCCCTTTTGTTCTGCTGAACAGGAAACCATAGCATCACCATGAACAGGGACCTACATGTGCTGAATTATTCTGCTATTATATATCTGAGAGATTATGACTGGACTCTCTCTCTGTTTCTCTCTCTCTCTCTCTCTCTCTCTCTCTCTCTCTCTCTCTCTCTCTCCCTCTCTCTCTCTCTCTCTCTCTTTCTCTTTCTCTCTGAGACAAAACTGACTTTATTTTGCTGTTGTGCTGCATATTTTGTCGGTTGTTTCACTATGAAACAAATCAGTAGAATGAAAACCGCTGTGAGAAGAGAATTTTAACTTAGGTTTAATCGTAGATGAGGCATAGTGAAGGACAACAACAGAACATTTGTTTCAATATATGATATTGAACAATGTGCAGATGATGATTGAGACCAGTTTCATTGAGTGCAACGTTGGCAGAGGGGTCATAAAACATAGAACGCAATTTAGCACTCTTGCTTACTTATTGTATTTGTGTCTTTTTGCCCAGAACCACTTCCTAGTAGTCATTACCCTATTCCGCAGTTCAAACTCTTTACTCTCCATAAGCTAACCTGTCCCTGTCTAACCTGTATACATATGGAATTACTATTGTCTATATTGCACACGTTCCACTGTAAAATTTTGACATAGGCTGTATCAGCCCAAATAAATTAAAGGGTCCTCAGCGGGTAACTACTCAACATGGTTCGGAACCTTTTACCCGTACATGTCTCTCTGAGTAGCAGCTCCTTGTCTAAGCTAAATATTCAGCAAAGACAACCCACATAATAAAGAATAAATAAGAACGTGGCAAATGATGAATTAGCTAAATACGTGAAGTTTTGCTTATAAATGCAGAGCTTCATTATGAAAGAAGAACCCCTGTCAAACAAACCATAGTTACTAAATTTGTATAGTACAGGTTCAGATAAGAACAATTTGACTTACCCCTGAACCCATATGTACCCTTTCTGGCTGGACAGCTTCTCCTAGTTAAACCACCCGCCAGTGTATAACTGAAGTGGAAACAAGCTGGGGCCTTATATTCAGTCCCAGTGATAGTAAAATAAACAGTTGCAACTAGACCACCTGTACAAACCAAGGGAAATCCCAACAAGGACTGCAACAATGGACATCCTGCACCAGAAATGTAAAACAAACTCTGTGATGACACCTACCCCCCCCCCCAAACAATTAAGCTCTATTTAACTGCCAACTCTGAGTCAATGTATCAACTTAATGTGTCAGGTTTGTGATATTTGAGAAAATACAGTCAATTTTGAGTAAATGTGCATTTAGGCATGTCTGAAAAGAATGAAAGTCCTTAGCATTTATGTCAAAAAACATGTTATCAAAACAATTTTTCCTAACAGGATTTTGAGTACAATTAGGCAAGCGTGTAACTGTCATCAGTAGCTGCTTGCTACCTATAGCCCCTGGGGGTTTGACCTAACAGAAAACAAGCTAGCCTAAAATATCTGAAAGGTGAACATTAAACAGAATGATGCCAAAGATAAAGTTAAGTAGCAAAACAGACAAGTCTAAAAACTGTAAATTATTGTAGCCAAACTTTCTAATAATCTTTGGATATTAACAGCTAAATTATAGGGCCAATCAGAAAAGAATGAAAGTCATTTGTATTTAAGTCAAGAGAATGCGATGAAAATATAATATTTCTTAACCTGATATCAAGCAGAGTCATACAAGCTTGTAACTGTTGTCAGTAGCTGCTTGCTACCTATAGCCCCTGGGGGTTTGACCTAACAGAAAACAAGCTAGCCTAAAATGTCTGAAAAGTGAAAATTTAAACAGAATGATGCCAAAAGATAAAGTTAAGTAGCAAAACAGACAAGGATTAAAACTGTAAATTATTGTAGCCAAACTTTCTAATAACCTTTGGATATTAACAGCTAAATTATAGGGCAAGTCAGAAAAGAATGAAAGTCATTATTTGTACTTAAGTCAAGAGAATGCAACGAAAATGTAATATTTCTTAAACAGATATCAAGCACAATTAGGCGAGCTTGTAACTGTCGTCAGTAGCTGCTTGCTACCTATAGCCCCTGGGGGTTTGACCTAACAGAACACAAGCTAGCCTAAAATGTCTGAAAGGTGCACATTAAAACAGAATGATGCCAAAAGATAAAATTAAGTCGGAAAACAGGCAAGTCTAAAATCTCTAAAATTATTGAAGCCAAACTATTTAACCCGTTCGGGATATATTCAGCAAAATTTGTAGAAATATTTGATCAAAAGTACATTTTTGAATCCTCTTGACTCAAGTTTATTGTAAATAAATTTGGTTCTAGATGCAAAGTCCTGAAATTTAGAACAAATACGACCAAATCTCAAAATCTGTGACAAAAACGTATTAAATATCCAATAGTTTCCGAAATATTACTGTCCGGGAAAGGATAATTAACCACTTCAAAGTTAAACTCATCTATTTTGTGATAGACTTAAATACAAAACCTGTCATTAGTGACCTGAATATCCAAGTCCAAAAACACATGTCTGAAACCATCTGAATTGTTACCCTCCAAAGGGATATCTTTTGGGTAAATTATGATATGTAGCACCATATTACCTTGTAAGTTATTCAGCATTATGTGATTGAAATTTCTGAACAGTACTTGTCTGGAAGGCCATCCTTTGAGAGTCTGATTAACCAACAGCACAGTTAAAGTCTATGTGATTCTGAAATGATCGGACATGTGCGCGGGATCTTATGTGTATGTTCTGCGCATGGTCAAGCAAACATGGATGCCGTACATAGTTTTTCGTGTAGTGATTGGCTGAAAATTACCATAAAGCTAAGAAAGATATGTGTAAAAAACGATGTATATTTTATTTAGATTCTGTGGAAATATATGCGATGAATGAAGTACCAAAAATTTGTGAATGGGCTGAAGTGGATTTTTGGCACTGTATCTTTAACAAAGAAATATGAAACTGTAAGTAGTATTACTGAGTGCGGAGGTTGTAATCCGTCAAATTGAATCAATGCCAGACTGCGTACATTCTGGCAAAAACTGTAAACATGTAGAGAACACAGGTGCTGCCTTGTGGCTGTAACATTATTACTGGACCCCATGGGGGTGATGGGTTTTGCTGGATAATATATATTTGTCACATGTACATATGTAAGAAATCCAATAATGTGGCACTACATATACATTAACACTGTTTCCACATAATTTTGCGCTATAAAGCTGTATATAAAATTATTTTTTGTCTCACTATGCAGATCCATTTACCCCTGTTTCATTATGGATCGCTCCAAAGCATGTGATACATAGTATCGTTGAAAACCCTTTCACATTTGAGGTGTGCTGTCTTGTGGTTGCAGTTGTAGGTTTCCATTTACTCACCATTAATTCTCACTTTTATTTTCACACTCTGGAAAACTTTTCATTATATACTTGGAGACATCATTTACTTGTCATAAAATTCTTACACATCCCAATAAGAGGCACACTATAGAGACAACACAATTATTCTTAGTGTTGAATAATTTGAAAGAACATGGAGTGGAGATGTTCTACACTGAACCTGGAATGGAGGCTTTCTATTCTACTTGGAATGGAGGCTTTCTATTCTACTTGGAATGGAGGCTTTCTATTCTACTTGGAATGGCGGCTTTCTATTCTACTTGGAATGGAGGCTTTCTATTCTACTTGGAATGGAGGCTTTCTATTCTACTTGGAATGGAGGCTTTCTATTCTACTTGGAATGGAGGCTTTCTATTCTACTTGGAATGGAGGCTTTCTATTCTACTTGGAATGGAAGTTTTCTAATGCACTGTCTTGGAAAGGAGGCTTCTCATCACAGTGTGTCAAAATAACTGCCAAACATTGCATATAATAATAATAATTGAACAACATGCTTGAAAAGGTCCCATTTTTATATCGAAAATGTTCTGTTAAGTTGAACAGATAAATTCTATGCACATTGAGTCCCCCTTGAATAATGAGTGATATTTGGACACCTCTTACTAGCAGTGTACATTGTGTTATAACATACAGCCTTGCGGTAATGATCTGTTTTTAAGTTGATTCAGTTGAATTTATATAAAGGGAATTCAAACTAAATCAGGCACGACTGTCAGGAACATAAAGTGTACATAAGAGTTGCACATTGGCTGTCTTTGTTATTAATATGTCATAATTTTTACTTTTTTTATGCAACTATATATAAAATATATGCGTAATTCTATTTTATTACTTAGACTACAAAGAGCATAAATGTATTGTATTTTTGTGATCTTGTATCTAATGTGTTGTGCAACTCATCGAACTTAAATTGATACTTTGGTGCCTAAACATGTTGCGGCTTATAAATGTATTGCAACCCTTAAATGCATATTTCTGTGATATTTGACCCAGACGTGAAGTGACTTTGCCAAGTTAGACATTACCTTAAGCTTTGTGTACGGCAAAATTTTCATCAATTAAACTCTGACAGCTTTTGAGTCACTTTTCATTGGATGTACCCATAGTGCAAACATATAAAGCTGGAATGGTACGCCCATTTATGGTAGTTTTGAAGATATTCATCATGTTTAAACACTGCAATTTTGTCTACTGGCGGTAATTTACATACTTTTCCACCTGTTGACTGTTTGGAACGATTTGTAAAATTTCACCGTAGGTGCTACACCCATGTCAACTTTGATGTCTCTGACTTGCAAGGTGTTGAAGTGAAAGCTGACACATAAATATAGTAAAAAAGGAAGAAAGAAAGAAACAATGAATGAATGAATGAATGAATGAATGAATGAATGAATGAATGAATGAATGAATGAATTTTTTTATAAATGCAAGGAAATAGAAAGTTTGAAAATCTGTGTTTTTACGAAACATTGACAAAGTTGATTACTGTCTCATTTGAGATCATTTTACAGTTAAAACTTAGAAGATATTTATTTTACGGTGAAAAATGGAGAAACTACAGCTGACTTCTAGCTGGCCTCTAGTGTACCAACAAATGATAGTGATAGTTATGTCATTGTGCCAACACAGACATATGTTTTTCTTTCTTTCTTTCTTTCTTTCTTTCTTTCTTTCTTTCTTTCTTTCTTTCTTTCTTTCTTTCTTTCTTTCTTTCTTTCTGTCTGTCTGTCTGTCTGTCTGTGTTTCTTTCTTTCTTTCATTCTCTTTCTTTCACTTTTATAGGCAAATATGTCTGACATTTCATTTTAAGAGTATTTATACGCAGACAAATCAAACTTGGCATGATTAGCCTATACTTCCATACATGAGGTCTTGAGTTTTTGTAAAGATGTTCAACGGTTTTGAAAATAATGCGTTTGAAAATCGTTTGAAAATTTAAATCTTGAATATCTGCAAAACTATTATAGGTACAGGTAACCAATCCAGCTTAAATTCAAAGGCTTGTAACATTGCACATTTTGGTAATTTACATACGACCTCTGAAGGTCAAAGGTCAATGTCATTTGGACCTTTATAATTTTTATCCAGCCATAACGCTGTCAATTTTCATCCAACTTTTACAATGTGAACAAGGGCTTCAGGCCCAAGTGTACATGTGTGTGTGTGTGTTTGTGTGTGTCTGTGTGTGTGTCTGTGTGTGTGTGCTAAGCAAAAGAGCGTGTTAGCAAACAAGATGTCAGCGCTGGGCATGGGACATTATCTGTCACTAATCAATGATTGTCACTGTCGCTGTTATCTGTGAGCACCCTATTTCGAAGGGTAACAAGGCAGTATGATCCAAATTCTGTTTGGATAAGGAAATTTAGCGGTTATTGTCTGTTGGCACAATGTTATACATTAATGTTTACGCTCGTGTTATAGAGATTACAATAATAATATACCCGAGCGCATACACACCATATCTGAGTGAACATGCTCCTTTTATATGAACACAAACTTACTACATGACGAGTACACATACGTCTGTGATGTAGATTGCAACCATGCGAGGCGTTTATCAGAGCAAATGCGCTCCTGTCATACACATTATATTCAAAGCGAAACGAGCGAATGCGCTGGTCACAGGTGCACGTTTCTGAACGCATACCAATCTCAGACAGATTAAAGTCACGTTATAACTGAGCACACAAACTTCTGTAATGTAGATTACAATCAGCACCAAAGGGTTAGTATTTAAATGTTATATCCTGTCTTTGCATTAAGTACAAAGTTCATGATACGGAACAATATACAATAATAAAACATAAAAATGCTATTGACCTTTTTTTAATAAAAAATCGTTGGCTTAATAGTTTCCTCAGTGACATGATACATAGCAATAAGAATTCATTTTCCAGGATTCAAAACTTATGTTCATATTTTGATCGTCCGCACATGGGACATAATTTTGGTTTTTTTACTCGCACCAACCTTTACCTTTGTGTTGTCATTACAAGCTGTTATCCTGAGATCTGTCGAGATGTTTTGTATTTACGAGGTTGTCACGAATGAACTGCCATACATGTTCATCAGCAAAGTATATTAGAATCGACTGATAGTTCATACACTAAACAGATAAATGCATTACTACATTTAATTTGCCAGATACACAAGTGGCGATATTGCCCTTTGACAGCAATTAGATAAGACTGACCGATTATGAAATGTATATTTACGAGTATGCCTGTTGGCCGCAGTGATGGGATAGGTCATAATACTATATAAGATATACTAGATGAAAACTGACAGTTTTAGTTTACACCGGAAGAATATCCCGTTAAATGAGGCACCAATCAAATCAATACCTCTCATTTCATGCACAAGAACATCGAAATGGAAAAAGTACACTGTTTAGATTTTATTCTAACCTTCTAAATTTAAGTTTTCTGAACAATGAAAAAGGCATTTCATTGTCGAAAAAATATTAAACAGAGCTCTACAAAGGAAAGCTGTAATATTTGTGCACATTATGCGAATTGGTGGCATCTGCAGTTCTCACATAAAGTGTTTCCCATTGACTTGAACTTAAGGTGGAAGCTGAGCTGTGTGCAGTTGAGACTGGCAACTTTGGCTAGATATCACCCATTAAATTTTTTACAAGTACATTAAACATATATATTTTCTGATTACTACATATCCATAGATTTATATCCATAGGAGTTTTTTTGCAGGATTGGAATTTTTGGAGATTTTATAGCATTCTTTCTGAATTGGTAGGATTTTCACATTTTTCGCACAGAAGTCACACAAAATCGTTTTTTTCCCCAGTTGAAATCAAAAGAAAATTATATTTTATATCCATGTCCAGGCTCATATTTAATGGTTAGTCCTGAAATAGCATAAATAAAAAGTTATAAAATTTTTTATTTTTTCCTGTCAGGTTGTTCATTTTTTTTTTTTTTTTTTTTTTTTTTTTTTGTTGTAAATTGCTCTAGAAGTAACGGAAGGAGTTGTCGGAAAAAAAGAATCCTGGGAATCGTTCCTGGAGATGATATTTTTCTTTTAATGTCCGTTGATTTTAATGTGAGAGGGCAATTCGTAGGTTTGAGAGGTGAGATACAAATTGTAGATGTTGAGCAAAATACAGTTCCGAGAAGATCGCATTGAAAGAAAAAGTTGCCAATTTTTACGCATCTATGGCTGTAATATGACACATACTCATTTCTTCTGTCCCGTGTTTAAATTATTGTGTGGTATAAACTTGTAGCTTTACCTCTGTGATGTAGTCATTAAAAAAAGTAGATTTTGTGGCTTAAATCTCGACTTTTTTAACTTGGGAACACCACACTTGCTTGTTTGGGTGTAAGTTCACATGTGGCTTTCAATATTTGGGGACCACAAAGTGGATTGTGGTAATTTGTTTTTACATCAATAGAGAATTTCAAAGTAATCAGATCAATGGTAGTGATAAGTCTGAACTGGCCCATTCTTCTCTCCGCGACTAATGGGTTCCTGTGACAGACCCTTTCCAATGGCTCAATTGGTTTCCAGGGGCATGGATTAATGACTATGCAAACAATGACATGGTTCACTATCATGCCCATGCAAACGAACCCATATGCCCAGCACTGCTTGAACTTTTCAGTGTAAGCACAAGTTTTGAGATCAATTTTCTGATATAAATTCTATGTTAACATATCTGAGTTTTGGGGAGCATGTAGTTTAAGTATCAGACTGTCCCCCCCCCAAAAAAAAAGAGAAAAGGTGATTAGAGGTTATCCAAAGGTGCCGGCTTCAGATCTTCCACCTTAAGTGAAAACATTCAGGTAACAGCATTTTAATACTCAGGCGCATTTGGCTGATTTTGTGCAGGAACAGATCAATAAGCATCTTAATCCAAAAGTTGTGCTTAATAAATTTGAATGCTGGTCTAATACTATCACCGATCTATGCATGGACATATTTTGCGTTTTTTGTTCTGTCGATGCTATGATGTGATTGAATAATTTCCGTGACATTAACTTAATCGATTGCAAACATAAAACGCGCCCAGACATGGACTCTCTCTCTCTCTCTCTCTCTCTCTCTCTCTCTCTCTCTCTCTCTCTCCCTCCCTCCCTCCCTCTCTCTCTCTCTCTCTCTCTCCCTCCCTTCCTCCCTCCCTCCCTCCCTCCCTCCCCCCCCTCTCTCTCTCTCTCTCTCTCTCTCTCTCTCTCTCTCTCTCTCTCTCTCTCTCCAATTATAATGTGTTAATCGACGATAGTAATCAATATATACGCAAGACACTAGACCTTAAAAAAGCAAACCGCGTAATCATGTAGAGTGTCTTAAGTCACTAAAATCTCATCAAGTACTTCCATATTATGCAATAATTTCATTTCAAAGAATTTCCTTGATAGTAGATGCGCTGTTCTTGGTTCTTTGTTGGCCTTTGTTTTTACTTGTCTTACTGAACGTCACAGAGACCTAAGCAATCTACACGAATATTATTTCTGTTTGCAAGGAATTGGCACGCAATCGGTCAGTGCACGCTTTTTTGCAAGCCAAGGCTTGACAACGTGAAGGACGTATTCAGTATCCTTATCTACTGTACCAAAATGTTGTACAGCTGCTCAATTTCTTAGCCCTTGCTCTGTCGTACTGTATCACAAAACCAAGAGCTGTGCCTACCATAATATCCATAGCATGTTAGCTAGTACTAGGCCGCCACTGAATGCATTTTACAGCGTGGGAAACTATGGGGCCTGATTTTGCATGACACACCACTTCCTGTTGACTACGACTAGCCAACTAGGTGGACAGAATTTGTTTATCTCCCAGCTTCTCCACTTGCAATTGTAACAACAAGTGATCAGTATGGCCAGGGGCGAGATCTACACCTATTTACGGACTTCCTTTTGCCTATTAAAGAAAAAACGAAAACAATCACTACATTTGAAATAAGTGTTGGTCGCTTTAAGGGAGAGTGTTAATAAATACAGACACAGACCCCGAATAAAGACAAGACAATTGTATTCTTGTGTTTTCCTCAATGTCAAATTGGGCTAATTTTATATGAAAGAGATCGTAAAATTATTCTTGTTATTTATGAATGCCAAAGCAAGTTATAATCAACTAAAACTATCTGTGATGTTGCTGAAAGTCAAAGAAAGGTATGGTCAAACGAAGGCAAAAAAGGAAGGCTATTTGTAAATATAACTCAGAACGTTTTTATTTGACAATATTTACCCACAGTAAGTAGCAGAAATACAACATGTTATAATTAATTCCTGCGTTAATAGTCACCAGCAAAGGTAGTTTATACAGATAACTCAGGATAACCTTAGTTAAAGATTAAAATTCCTTAGCACTGCGGCCGCATAAAGGGACTTTGAAATTCACAGTATATTGACATATAAATATGAAATATAGTTTAATGCAAAATGCAGAAGCAGGTAAATTTTCCTCTGGCTGAAGAGTTGAAAGTACTTATGAAAAGAACATGAACGAGTTTCAGATATGTCCGGAAGAAAGAGTATGATCGCAATTATATTCATTGACTTAAAAGCACAATGCAATTGTAACCTTATCGGAATGAAACGAGGGTTTAGGAAGCATCGACAACGTATAATCAGGCAATTTGCGACAGCAGAAAATTCCTATCTTAAGAGCCTATATATCAACCATGTGTCGTCTCTCTCCTAACATATTCCGGGTTCATATTTCCAAGCGCTATTCAGTCGATAAAAGCCTTAAGCAAGGCGACGAATGGAAATTTTATGAAGACATTATATCAGGATATAGAACTTGCGGATAGCAGCGACAAGTGGAGAGAGTGCACATAGTCCCGGACTGTCTTTAGTGTAAACATTTACCACTTTAACGGGTGTGTAGTATGTGCGGTGGGTTTTACGATATTATTCCACTGAGGGCTGGCCATAGTCAAATCACGAGTTTGCACCTTCGCAGTCCGCCATCCTAATCCATTATACCTGTCCTTAGAGAGAAACACGCCAATGTAAAATAATGCCATATATATATATATATATATATATATATATATATATATATATATATATATATATATACATATATATACATATATATGTATGTATGTATGTATATATATAGCGTATATATTGTTCTAGCTCTTTGCATAACAAGAATAGAGAGAGATTTTCTGTTCAGTTTTCGATGATTAGAGTGGCGCATATATATATATATATATATATATATATATATATATATATATATATATATATATATATATATATATATCAAATTGCGTAATTACAGTCCATAATTACCCTGTCGCCTGATTATACCACATCGCGTTTACCGCAATGCATCTTGGGAGATCGCCGGGGACAATCTTGCCAGCAGTCCAGACTCACAGTGGAGTAGTACGTACGTTAGGTGCAGCGTTGACTTGCCGGTGTGATGCACGTATGTTCAAGTTCCGATCAGAGAAAGGAGATGGCGAATGTTAACTGTTGCGTGCCGAAGTGCTTAGGTTCTAAGAGGAAGACACATGGACTCCGCTTTTACCAGTTACCGTCCGATACAACAGACAAGAAAACCTGGCGCAAACTGATCAGAAATGTGGACCAGTGTGTGTTCTTTACACTTTAAAGGGGGACAGAAAACGCACTTGAACAGGACCCTATTCATATTTCCATGGACCAAGGAATAGGAAATCACCATAGAGCAGTACAATCAGAACTTTGTACATAACTTTGCAGCAAACAGCAGCACACCAGCCGCCAAGAGGCCGTGTTATACAATATATGTTGTGCGGCGTATCGGAATCTTGGCCAAATGAGAATATTCCCATGCTGCGCTGCACCGCTGTGGAATTCCAATATGACGCGTATCGGAATCGTATTCGGCGCCGAAAATCAAAACGATTAGTAGTTGCTTTCCATAATTTATTTCTTGTTTCTACTCAAACATCAACGTAACAGTGTCCAAGCTCAATTTTGTGCAAGAGGCGTCAACTGCCATTTTGTAAACTTGTCATCACGAATTGGTCAGAGATTGGTTCTAACATGGATCACCGGCATGACACACTGGCCTGGGCCCGGGAGCCGTTTTATTATCAGGACTGTATAGGAATTCTAATATCGTCCAAGACCATACCTGATTTTTTTTTCAAAATTACCCCGTTTGTGAATAAAATCAGAAGTTTATCAAATCTATATGCTACTGTCCAGGACTGGATATGAATTCTAATATGATCCAGGACCATATAAAAAAAATTACAATATGGAATCAGAATGATGGCAGGGGTCACATTTCGCAAGATTCCAGTTTGGCTGCGCCGTTTTTTATAATTCCCATAATGCGCTGCGCCGTATCGGCAACGGCACAGAGCCCAATATGGCGCGGAACATATGCGCTGCTTTGACATTTTCCCTGGCGATCCCCCAAGATGCACTGCGCTAAACACGCTATGATGTTATAAGTTTTCAATGTAATTACTTGGTCGATTCTGATTACACTACCGGGCAGATAACAAAAAACACCGTCTGCATCTTGCAGGGCAAAGGTTTCAGAATAACGTTGCTGCATATAAATTATACTATCTATACTAATAATAATTCCAACCCATGATAAGATAATTTAGCTCTCGCGCATCCTGATTTCTTAAATTGACACTCTAAATGAAACGAGTAATTTGGCGCAGTGAAACCTCCACAGAGTATTTGCTGGCCATGAAAAAAAAAAAATTAAAAACCCCTAAAACTCTCGCTATTTGAATCTATGTGGTCACAGTTGTGAGCCGAGCTAAAGGTGTGACGAGAGTGGTTGGGTCAGTGAGTATGCCTATGAAACTGGAAGCACCATGTATTGATGGGATCCCGCATGGCCAGCACTGGTAGATCTGATTGAGTCTAGTATGCGTCGACCAAGGACATATGTAACAGACAGTACCAAAAAGAGCCACTGACCAGGCATGACAAACAAGCATCTCGGGCCAGAGTAATAATAGGTTCTTCAGACCTGTCCCGATGACAAGCGGTAAGGTTGAGTCATGGATTGAAGCCCGATCAGGCTGTGTTAGCCTCCTGGACGCTGTCGAATCCCTGGCACTTCACCCAGGCATGTTACTTTAATCATAAGCTGTGTGTGTGGCTTGTTTGTTTGGACATCGACCGTTTGAAGGTCTAAGAACCAAGAAGTGTATGCAAAATAGACATGTTAACATTTTTGACATCAGTTGTAACCAGAAACCAATTTACTATCATTGACCAGCACTCGCACTTCCAATTGTCGGCAGACTAACAGATCAAGAAACAGATCAAAGAAACCAAATTACTAGAGCTTGCCACAATGCTGACCCAGTACGGTATCTGGCTTGCCCGGTTATGTTATAAGTAGATCAGCTACCGATGCTGTGTGCCTGTAAAAGGGTCAATGCTTCATGGCAAAAATCAGCCATCTTGCCTTTATCTTGTCAAATAATTACAGCATCAAGGTGCATTCACCTGTCAGTAAGCAGGGACCGGCGTGAAACGTTTGTTTTATAGTTGATGGATCATAATATTAGTGTTTACAATTGAATGGGTGGGTGGCTTTAATTTACCGGGATCGTTACACACCATGGCAAAGTTAAGTTGTGACACATGTCATATTTCTGTATAAAATGACATCTAATGTGCAAAATATGCACAGCTATGAACTTATATGGACCTGATATTTGACTTCTGGCAGATTCTGTCTTTGTGTTGCTAGCAGTTAAATGAGAATACACACTTTGAGATTAACAGTGGAGTGAGCATGGAGTCTTCAGGCACAACGCAGTTCATCTCAAACTTATCAAATATGGCTTCACCAAACTGCACAATTTGTTTTCTTCATGTTATGTAGTTTTGAGACAACTTTAATGATGTGCCAGTATCCCATAATATTCTACTTTCATGAGCTATACTTCATGGCTTATAATATTAATTGCTACAGATACATCTAGGAAAATATCAATGGGAATAATTACCTTTTTCAGTTGACAATATCAGGTGATGTAAGAATTGTGCTGTTGCCATTTCAGTTGAGTGATACTTTCGAAATACAAATTGTAACTCGTATAGGATTTTACTCTTGTTGGGGAAGGTATAAGATTGGTTGTACATCTTTGCTTTTCCAAGATTTTAGCAAAGACTGATACAAAAGACAGTGACTTGTAGTTAGTAAACCTTGATGGATCGCCTGACTTGCAAATAGGAGTTCCCTTTGAAATCTATATTTCCACAGGTACTTTTGATAATATGTTCTGTCACAATTTCGGTTCTTATTAATGTAAATACATGAATTAAAATCTTTATATTTGTGATCATCGGTGTTGGATTCCAACTTGTTCCCAGGAATGTTTCTGGAACGTTGCTAACACCAGGCATGGGTAATGCTTGTATGAACAAGACCATGTGTTGAGGATTATTGTAATCGTCGATAACTGCAATGGAAAGGGAATTCATTTTCGTACTTTGACTGCGGCACACGAATTTTAGCCAACCATTTCCTTCTTTACCACATGTGTTGCAGTGTTAGAGGCCATCAGGTATTTCAGTCACCAAGCAAGAACTCCATTTTTGCGCGACCCTTTGTGAGCAACAGAGCGTGCTTCTAGTTGTCAGTATCATTAGACACTCTTCTCATAATTCACACTGTTATTTCACTCAGTGCAACAAATATGGGTTGGCTGTCATGACAGCGTTAAAATAGGTCTTAATGAGCGTCTCCCCGACCATTTTAGTGTAACATTTTACTGGCTTTATGCGTTTTTGCTTTGGATGTAATGGTCAAATTACGAACGTGTCCGGAGACTTGAGCCCTTCACGTAATTACGACACTGACATAATTGAGAGGTTGGTGGCAATGTCAGATACAGCATTCTGGTTTGGGCAGCACCTGCTTCTTATATCCCATTACGTGTTTGACCAATGAATGAAGCAGGATTTTTTTGTATCCTTCAAGTGTCTCCCCCTGCAACAAGTGGATCCCAGGGAGAAGTTCCATGTAATGCCACCTTGAGCCGACACACTGCTGCAGGAAACCTTCACCCGACCAACTCTCACCTAATAAACGCCCAGCAGTGAACTTGTATCCCCTTTTTCATGTGTGTTTTGAAATCTTCTTTGGGAGGTTTATATAAATTGAAAATGAGTGGGCTATAAAATGGGGTAGCAGGGGCTTTTTAACATATATGTGCTTCATTCTTTTAACTGCAGAAGGTGTTCTGTTTATATGATTTTTTCAATTATCCACAAATAAGGAAACGTTGTGTGGGTGTATCGTAAACGCCACATTTTGTTTGCTCAACTGACTTGCCAGTCAGCTGAGCTTACAGGATGGTCCTTCTTCCGTCCATCCACAATTCACATTTTCGACTATATCTCCAAAACTGCCAGCCAGATTTAGTACAAACTTGTTTGGGATGTACCTTGGGTGGGTCTGTCCCAGGTTTGAACAAAAAGTCACGCTCTCGCAATTTTTGGATTTGTTATAAAGTTTTTTTGTTTCCTTTCTGGGAGCAAATCTTAAAAAAATCCTCTCCGAAACCGCTCACTCATTGCTTTGATATCATTCAGGAATACTCCTAGGGACTCCTGGTTCTTCATTTCTTCACCAGGTGGCGCTGTATTTTTTCTATTTTATTTTATTTTTTTTTTTGATTTTATGTGTGTTTTTGCTACATTTGATTCATTCAGAACTGTCAGTCAGGTTGAGCTGAAACTTTGTGGATATGTTCCTTGTGCAAGGGTCAAACAAAATTGTTCACTGGGTGGCACTGCTGTGAATTCCTAATTTTAAACGATAAATTCAATTCGGGTACTTATCGGTAAGTGCACCTTTCTTTTGAATACTAAGTCAATGCATAGTCTAATGAAAATTTACATTTTCGACTTCTTCTCCGAAACCATCAGCCAGATTAACTTCAAACTTGGTGGAAATATACGTTGGGTGGGTCTCTAGCAGGTGTACATCAAATGGTTATGCTCCAGTGATTTTGGGAGTTTTTATGAATTTGCTTGTTCCTTTTTTTTTTTCTTTTTTCTCTTTTTTTTAAAGGATATTTGGTGTGTTTTCCCTATTTGACTTCCTCTCCAGAAGCGTCATTCAGATTAAGCTGAAACGTGGTGGATATGTTTCTTGTGGAAGGGTCAAATAAAGTTGAGCACTAGGGGGCACTGCTGTGGATTCCTGAAATTTAACTCTTTTTTCCAATTTGGGTACTTTTTGGTGAATACACTTTTCCTATTGATTACTATGCGAGTCAATGGGCATTCCAATCTGATTCACATTTTGGACTTCTCTGAAAAAACTGTAAGTCAGACTGACTTCACACTTGCTGGCAATGTACCTTGGGTAAGTCTCTACCAGGTTGTTTGTATAGTCATGCGGCAGTGATTTTTTAATTTTTTGTGATTTTTTTCCTGGAAATCTTTAAAAAAGGTTTCCATAGGAAAGTATAACATGGGAATTTCTTTTATTGGTTATAACTTAAATAATTTTGGCCAGAATTATTTTAAACTTGTAGGGATGTACCTTTTATAAGTGTATACCTATTTTGTGCAAGTGGTCAGGTTCCAGTGTTTTTTCGACCTTGGCCTCGTTTCCAAGGTCACAGAACAACTGACATGAAATTTTTTCACTTGATAACCTGAGATCTGTTTTCAGTTAGGAGCTCGATGTTGCATATGTTAATATTTCTCTATGAAGATCATGCTGAGATAGTACACGAGTGACCTTGACCTCATTTCTGGGGTCACTGCAACATTCATCAATTCTACTCTTCACAATAACTTGAACTGCGACCTTGATGTTACACATGTTAGTGGTCTTCCAGAAAGGGCAGACCTATTGAGTACATGGGTGACCTTGATCCTATCCGAAGTTCAGAGAGCCACAAGTGTGATGAATATCTAGGTCAGCTGAACATGGGCTGTTTAGACAGCCCTCTTATTCAACATTTAGATTTAGGCAAAATGAAACATAGAATGGCCACATGTGAAAAGAGTAGCATCGGATTTCGTTTTTGTTTCAGGCGGGGGACAAATGTGGCCCATATTGAGTTATATACTGTTATAATGCTATCACAAACAAGATGAGTAACGCTTGCAAACAATACAAAATTATCCACCTTGACCTGAAGTCTCTTTGGTCCTGACTGTATTGGAACTGCGGAGAGAACGCTTATATTTTGAATGTGGTCTAGTATTCAGTATACATTTCAGCCTCTACCTAACACCTCTCGATTCCAAGACTCCTTCCAGGTTCTACATCCTTTGATATTCGTAAATACACCAATTTTATTGATATATAAACGGCGTATATATGCTCCATTTGAAAAGTGGGCGTGTAGCCATATTTTGCCATGTTGATTCCCAATTTTCTGTTTCTTGATGGCATTTGTCATAATGAACACGAAAAATAGATACAATTACCTTATAATTACTTAACAGCCGCATGAGTACGGAAACAGGCCATATTTCTCTGCCGGGGACTTTTATTGATTTATGAAATACGATACGGTTAGCCCCTCTGACTACTTTGCTCATTGTCACGTTCCACGATGTACTTTTGTACGGCTGAAAGATGTTGCTTCAAAGTTCGTAAAATCAAGTCTCCGAGAGTTTTGATATAACATCTAACTCTTCATCGTTCATTGGAGGGTATAAGATAACGTCAGGTGACCTGATGTCTGTTGAAATTCCTGAGTTGGATAGATAGGAAATACAGCAACACATTTTTGTTAAATCTATGCTTTTATTGTAATTGAAATATCGCATTTAGGGAATTAGGTAAGCAGTTAAAACAGATGAAAAGCAATGTGGTATATTATATTGTTCACAGATGTATCTTGGTTACATCCACACTGGGTTTGTTGACACAAGAAAGGATTAGCTTTTGCTCACAAAATCCTGCAAATAATTTGTTTTGAAAATATTTTGAAATTGATTAGGAATTTGACCATGAATTTTCACTGAAAAATAATCAAAGGAAATGGTTACGACTGTATGTGTTAAGTGCATGTTAACTTATTGCCAGATTACCATATGAACCCCCCCCCCCTTTCACTTGGATTATTGTAACGATATCAAATTTGTCATTATTCAA
The DNA here is from genome assembly GCA_964020975.1 of Hermodice carunculata. NCBI lineage: Eukaryota > Metazoa > Annelida > Polychaeta > Eunicida > Amphinomidae > Hermodice > Hermodice carunculata. Next base: position 1,379,111 of record OZ026612.1, on the reverse strand, counting down.
GTACCCTCATGCCCAGTTTGAAATGTTCAAAAAAATGTGTGGTCCATATGAGCAGCGTTCCTTGACAGGCCTCGTTTGAAACACAGAAACGCTGTTGACCCGATCTGCAATCTGGATCGGAAATAGTTGGTACGGTATACCTCTGTCTGTTCAACATATAACCAGAAGCCGATTGGTGACCGAATACCCCTCGGTCAGGACGGACGGACAGACAGATGAACGGACGCGTAGGTTACGACAATACCCTTGGGTAGGTCAAGGTTACTTCTGTTTGACCTAATGACAAAGCTTTGGTGCAAATGCGATGAGCAGAGATATGACAAGGCCATTTTTATTCAATGCAGCACCGTGACCCAATTATGTGACACAGTGATCTAGTTTGTACAAGGTGCCTGAGGCATCCTTAGGACCAACTGTCATAAATAATTGGTGCAGCTACATGAGAGAATTAAGATTTGAGAATATCAAAGTACCGCCATTTTTCTTCAATGCAACACTGTGACCTAAGCATGTGACACAGTGACTTAGGTTTCGATAGGTTTCTGGGGCATTCTTAGGGCTAACTGTCATAAATAATTGATGAAGCTACATTGAATATTTTTTAAATGTTGTGTTAACGCGGTTTTTTTTTCTTTAATGTAGTACTGTGCCTTAAACGTGTGACCTAGTAACCTACTATTCAGTAGGCACGTTAAGCATCTCCATTGCACGATGTGATCAAAATTTGGTCTTTGTAAAGTGAGTATTTTGGAGATATGTCGTCAACAAGGCATGGGCGGACGGACGCATAGATGCCGACAATACCCCTCCGGCCTAAAAGGCCGAGGTGTGAAACAGATAAAGGGTTCATATTACCAATTAGCGGTCCCAACCAACTGGTAGCAAAGTGTTAAATGTGGTGGTGGTGGGGGGGGGGGTATGTCAAAACAATGATGCCCCTATTGGGTGAGAGCAGGTGCAGTCCTCTCTGTAATAATATTGGAATTAACTTCTGTTACTACTATGTGTGCTTCAGGTAATACCCATGAGTCACAGATCTGAGATAAATGTGAAACATGAAAGTGTTCACCCCAGACCAAGAGGGCTACTTTGTGTTCTAAAATGACCCTCGTCACCCGTTGGTTGTGAAGCGAATCACTCGTTGTCATTCTAAACCTGTAATAGCGTGCGGTATTTCTATTGTACATGCGAAATTCCCTATGCCATATCAGTTGTATTTTGCAAGAATGCATTGTTCTTAGCTGCAGAGTTTCGGTCGTGATATGTTTCTATCCGAGGAGGTGTTTGTTTTGTGGAGAAAACTGATGGGGTTTGTTTGTTTGTTTGCTTGTTTGTTTGTTTGTTTTTGGTTTTTTGTTTTGTTTTGTTTTGTTTTTTTTTTTGTTTGTTTGTTTGTTTGGTTTTTTTGGGGGTTTTTTTTTTTTTTTTTTTGTTTTTTGTTTTTTGTTTTTTGTTTTTTTTTTTGTTCTTTGTTGTATTTTGGCTGGCTCAGTGACCAATGCTGGGAAACATGGTTGTTAATTTATACTAAAATGTTCCTCGAGAAATCGCAAATTTTGCAGTTAAAGGTATAAAATTATCTTGTCGGCAACGTTTAAATCAAGGAAATGTAATCAAAGACTCGCCTTTCACACAAGAAATTTCCTTGATGCAATCTGGACTAAGATATATCATTTTGCTGAGCAATTTCTTTTGATCTAAGATATACTATACAATGTAGATTATAGCTAAAACGTACGTGTCGGCACCACATGCTCATTACATATATGTGTGTGTGTGTGTGTGTGTGCGTGTGTGAGAGCCGAAAGGCCTTTAGAAAGCTTCTCAATGTAAACCCTACAGGGTTGAAGAAATATTTATCTCCGATTGGATACGGCTTTACTCGGGACTTTATAGTGATGTTCTAATCGAACAACTGCCCTTTCAATCGGAAACCGACGCCCCGATGTAGCTCTTCCACTGGAGTTGTCGAACGTCTTCCAAATGTTCACATGCACAGCACTATTAGGTTTCCGATGGATCAGTTTGCCATACGACCTATAAGGCACCCAGATCAGAGACTTCGGGCCTATCTTGTCGGAAAGGTGGAACTGAGCTTCTATTATGAGGCTTTGTGCGGGAAAGGCGAAGCTAGCAGCAAACCATAAGTATTACCAAAATGCCAATCAGGCTACAAGCGTGGAAAATAATCACTAAGAAGCTGATATGCGTCTCTGTTGTGATCTGTGCTCCGCAGGAATAATAGACGTGGCATTACTACAGATCATTTCATTGACAAGCTGATCGCTTTCAGCCAATTCCTGCAACCTAACACCTCACTGAAAGTACCTAGTCGTCTTCGCTCGGGACATTCAATCGGATTTATTCTGTGCCCTCCTTTGACTCGCCAACCAACTTCCAGCAAATATATAGTGCAGGCGTCTTCTGATAGGGTATTATCTAAATACAGACGTATGGAAATATCTGGCAAACTAAGATATTAATTTGGTCCCCTTCCAGACAGGATAATTCAGCTTGATCAATTTCCTGAGGTTTCAACACAAAACACTTTGTATAGAGCACAATGCCTCTTCTTAATAATAAAAACATGACACCGAAACCGCTGGACAATATTACCTGGAATGACATCGGCCCCGCATGGCACATTGCAAATGTAGCACTAAATATACAGACACAAAAGTAAGCAATAAAAGTACAAGAGTAATACTCATGACTAAAACTAAGATGTCTCTTCATGTAAACTACACATAATTTATGATGTCCAGGAACAAATTATTCCACACCCTCAAGTGACAAAATATGGCATCTGGATGACGCTAAAATTCAATCTTAGAGATTTTTTTTATATAATTGGTTATCAAAATGTAAAAGTGTAGGAACGACACTACAACTTTGTTCAGTAATGTCCATGTGAAATGATTTTATCGCACTAAAAGTAACGCAGGATAACTTCCCACAAAACCATGATTCATGTATATATCACCCTTCATATGGCTTCGCCAAGCCACATATGTTTAGGGTCTAAATATCAAATTGAAATCGAGAGCGGATTTTGGCAGTGGTCTAATAAAATTGGGGCGACACTTTGATTTTTGTGGTATGAGTGCCAATGGTAGCGTGCATATGTTTTGAAAGATAGTTTTACAGTAAAAAACAGTCATAAAATTTACAGGAAATTTATCCCAGGGCTCCTTTTCCGTCAGAAGAAGTCAAGTTATAATTATGTATTCGATCAAAAGCTCCACCCCCGTTTTTTTCTGATTTCCCGGATTGTACTGGTAGGACGACAAAGTTGGCAAACGCTGATGCAATGTCATTATTGAAGGGAAAAAATTATCTCAAAACATCTGTGTATGGAGCAAATAAGTCTAATGAAGTGAATACAAGAAGATAATGAACACATCAGACGTTTACATGAAGAAGATTTAGTCACTTTCACCCGATCTCGGGCTATTTGAACTGACAGGCTTGACCAAAAAGACACAAAATGTAATAGATCAGTGGCTTTATATATTGGTCTTTAAAATTCCTGAACACAGGGGCAACAACTCTGCTGCAACATTGCCACGTCTTCATTACGATAATGAACCGCCTTTTGGACACCTATATGAGACAGTGAACATGTCGTATCTTCCACTGTGACTCGCCTCCCCGATTGGACTGGACTGTGCTGCTGAGATTATCATTCTCGTTGGTCGCATATATATACATGTGGAAACGTGAACGGAATCCCTCGCCCCCCCCCCCCCCCCCCAGCACGCAAGTTGCCTGTCGAATTAAATCTTACTTACCATTGGTTGGTAAATAGTACAGCTTTCCTTCAATTTTCAGGTCCTGTATTTACGGAATTCATGGTTCAGCATTAAGACCAAATTTTAATGACGATTTTCAGTTCACGTATCCAGTCTTCCGTTTATGACGGGCTTGGTTTTAACATGTGGGTACACCTGAAAATAAAAACAACACATACCATTAAAAATAAATCAAGCTGCTACAAATTTAATTCTTTGTTACATCAGATGCAGCTATCTCCCAAATTGAAGTTAGAATAGCACCTCTACCAAAAACAACTTTGAAGTTAAATATTAAAGATTTAAATTTTGTAAATCTGCCTAGACTGCATGAATTTCAATGATGCAACTTTGGTTGATATTTTATTGGATGCACGTATGCCACCATCAACATCAATTAAAAAGTCTAGAACTTTTGTCATTGGATGCGCATATAGCAGAAACCTATCAATTGACTGTGGAATGGCAACTCTACCTGCAATAGTTTTGAAGATATTCAACATTTACAATTCCCCAGTGCCCCTGATTAGCACAAATTCAGAAGCCACAACTTTCGTTTGTGGTTCCTTGGATGCGCCTACAGAACAAACCTATGAATTAAAGTTGGAATAATACCGATACCTTCCATAGTTTCGAACGTTTTCAACATTTAAACTTTTTAAAGTGTCTCTGATTTGCCTAAACTAGATTTTGACAACTTTTGTTTGTGGTCCATTGGGTGTGTCTGTAGAACAAAGCTATGAATTAAAACCCTTTAACAGTGTTGAAGATATTCAAATTAAAAAATTCAAGTGGCCCGAATTTGCACAACTTTAACATGGCTACTTTTCCAAACCAGGTGTTTCATCTCAATACTAGGTCAATCACCATGCTAGTTTGTTACTTTTCGGAAGAAAAGTGTCCCCGAAAAACCGGAAGACAACATTCACTCAGAAATACATAAATGAAATAAATAGATAAACAAAAACACAAACAAAAAAATAAATAAATAAAAAGTATTTGCCGGAAAACAACAAGTCTGTGTGTGCACATAGATTTAATAATCACATTTCAACATATAAGAAAGCCTAATTCAACCAATATTTCAGATAAAAGTGTAAGTAATTTTAGCCAAGACGTTTAATTCCAACAGAGCTTGCAGGCATCTCAAAACGTCATTATCAAAAATGTAATCTCAGTCCTAGTGAGTTCACTTCAGACAATCATCACCCTCACGTGTAGAAAATGACTCCCACAAGTTGAACGGAAATGTAGTAGTTCACGTGAGAGACAGCCATTGCAAATCCAAGACTGCTCTAATCTGACTGTAATATGGCAGGCACGTTTTGCTGTTCCGTGTGATGTAGTTCATTACGAATTCCCAATGTGGCTGGGAAAACAAACGCATGGAAGTGGCATTCCTCGGGGTTGTATCTTAAAGAAACGATAGCCTTTGTGCGTTTACACCAAAGGGTTCACATGTGAACCATCTACGATGGTTTAATAGGTAAATATTGGCAAAGCCACATGCTCCATCAGGGCGCCCCATGCTCCATCAGGGCGCCCCAAGCTCCATCAGGGCGCCCCATGCTCATGAAGTCTTTCTTCCCTTTGTGACAGACCGTAGCTCACTTCAATTAGCATTATTGGGTCGAATGAGTAACATCATAGGAGCGCACAATCTGACTGCATTTCTGTCAAACTATGCGAAAAAAAAAACTCAAGAGAGTTCATATACATTTGGTTAAAGCTGGGTGGTGCGGGCATAGAAGTGAATATTGTAAACTGGGATAGTTTGGTAGATAAAGGAGGGGGTTGCGCAAAAAAAATACGGCTGCCTATTTTGTGCTTCCGTTACACACATGAAGACATCAATTGCGATCACATGCCTCACTTTTTTGGCCAGTCCACCAAGAATAATTCTGGCTTAACGTTTGTCATGTGCCTATTTAAGTAGGCCAATCATCGAATTTGTTAAGAACTGAAATACTCGATTCTCCATTCAATGCTTATAATCCTAATGCATAAAGAAGCTTTACACAAACATGCTCAACAATGCATACATCGGTTTTTGAACCAGACCCCACGTCATGATGCATTGTATTGCATAATGCAGACCTACGTTTAAAAGTCTACATGTAGCTTCGCATTCTCCTGTTACACGTGAGCTTTATTTTTAGGTACAGGAGGACTGTTGCCGGTCATGCCACTTACTGTATCCATTGGTCAGACCACAGAGCTAGTATTATCTATGGTCACAATTGACATTTGTACCAAGCTTGCAGCAGGAGTAGATAAAAGGAGATATCTTATAATGAGCTCATCACTGCGCCAGCTTCAATTGGCCAACCTTACCTTCCTGGTTGTCGATTGTTCCTTTATATAGGGTCTACCTGCGGTACTCACGCTTTTCTCTGTCTGTTTCCTCAGGCAGTAACCACCTGCGCTAAACAGATTGCAGTGTCTGTCTTGGTAACAGTCCGGACAATAGATTCGGTTAGAGCCAGACTATCAAACACAATGACAAGGTCAGTGAAGCACGGCTTTCTAAACCACCCATTCCTGCTAATGGTGGCTTCTCTGTGGGTTTTCGCTTCTTGTATTTCCAGTTTTGGCATATGATGAGCTTAACACATTTCAACAACCACATGTTGCTTGAATGTATGTGGCGTAAGCATTAAAATGTTTATGCCCGTCCTAATTATCAGAATCCGGGTATTAGACCTGAGTAAAAGGCAATGGCGCTATGCGCTAAGGGTGGGCCGGGTAAAGCTGATAGCAATAGGCACATCTCCCCCGCCAGCATAGGCTTCATATTTTCATTCAATTCTTATATGAAGGTGCAACATGAATTTTAAAGTAGAAACAGAAGAGTCACCGGAACTGGAATTTCCAAAGGCATCCCGTCGCATATGTGTGGCCGGCTGGTTTTTGCGCATTGTGCTTTGCTCTTGTCTGACACAGCCAGGGCGTTTGGTGCTGTAGCCAACATTGGTTGTGTTATAGCCTGCGATGGGAACCAGCTGTTCCAATGGTCGCGAGATAATGGGAAGCGATGTGCAGTGGTACTGTGGAGTGTATTGGCTTGTATGATGAGAATTCCTACACTAAATTGTACATGGCCACCTAACACAAATACCACAGGCCACAATTGATGTTCCATAATTTCAACTATTGTTCTGAATCATATCACTGACGTTCCCCTGAAGGTACCTTCTACCCTTAGTATGCGACGTCAGTCATCTTTTTGTCTCCAAATACACTTTCAATAGACATTTGATTATCCAAAGAAGAGCTTCTGTGAAACTTAATAGTGTCGGAAACGGATGTTAGGGAATCCCTGTAGCATAACTGGTTGATCCTTCGCTATGGCAGGAGTCCCGTGGGTAAGACCGCACATATGCCAGAACCAGTGAAGCATCTGTGACTGGATGAGAATACTTGACACATGGGTACAAAATGAACATAATCTTTATGAAATTTATCAAAACGATGTTAGTATCAATTTTATGATTCTTTATTCATTTAGGCATAAAATTCAACACCACAAAAACTAGATATACATTCGTTGAAACTAAAGTAGGAATTTCGCCATGTAGTGGCGGTATTCTGCCTTACACCAACGTCCAAAGTAAGATTGTCTAATAGTCTGGAAACTGGATGTGGATTTTAATTTCATGACACAATTTTAATTTCATGACACAATGTTAATGGCACCGAAACAAGTCTTGCGCTGGTTCCCCGCTGATGACCCGATTTTTTAAAGGCTAATAATGCCTAAAACTTTCTTCTAAATTTCAAAATTGATGAATATGATTTGTTCCTTTCATAAATTAATTTGCTATTATGATTTAGAACAATACAGATTTTCAGTGAATGGTACGGAATAGGACTTTTCTCTTAGAATATCGGACTTGACAGTGTTCAAACGGTACATGGGCTTACAGAATTGGGTTTGTTAAGTTTCTCTTTGTATTAAACAAGTTCTCTCAGTTAAAAACAAATCTTGGCGACTAAGTTCTGCGACTCCTTATTGCATCCCATGTTATGTTTATGTCCACTCACTGTGGGGACTGGGAAAAAGGAAGAAGATATTCTTTAGGTTTGAACCGAGTACAAATCAGTAAAAAGTGAGTATTTTTCTGGGTCATACTTTGCTAATTCAATCTCCCTTCTGAGGGGTAGGCTTGCTGTTCACACTTAAATGTAAATAAACATTTTTTTGTAGGCTGACCCTTTTTTATTTCTCGAGGCACATTTGGACAGAATACTTGTAACTTGACATTATACATGGATTATATAGACTGCAGATCATGGCAGAGAAAGCAGCATATGGAGTTCAGCAAGAGGACGCATATCGAGATAACCCGGTTAACAATGTTCAAACAGAAATTGGTAGACATATAAGCGCCCGAACAAAGTTCCTGTTAACAAACGTCTTTGTGAAACATGTCGGCAGATCGAAGACGCATGCGATTTTGTTATGATTTGTACCAAATTTGAAATTCCCCGAAAAAAAAAACTACTAGACACATTAAAAGAAGCATTTGCTGATTTTCATTCATATATAGTGCTCAAGATATGTTTGGTTTTATTGTGAAATTAAAAGATCCAGAAGTCTTTGAAACGTTCATTTATTGCTTTGTAATAAGGGATAAACATTATAGACTCCTATATACAACACTTTATACGCTACATTTCCGCATATGCATTCCCTCTGTTTAAGCATCCCTCTCCCCTTTTTTCTTTGCTTTTGTTGTATGGTGTTGTATTGTATTGTAAGTGCTTAGTGTGTGCGGGTTTGTTTTTTGTTTTTTGGTTTTTTGTTTTTGTTTTTGTTTTTGTTTTTTTTTTTTTTTTTTGGTTTTTTTGTTTTTGTTTTTGTTTTGTTTTTGTTTTTGTTTTTTTTTTTGTATTTTGTTTTTGTTTTTGTTTTTGTTTTTGTTTTGTTTTTGTTTTTTTTTGTTTTTTGTTTTTTGTTTTTTGTTTGTCTTGTATTTGACAGATTGCTCACTAATGTATTGAAGCGCAGTCAATCAAGGTTCATTTCATTTCATTAGAATGGAGCCACTGACTCAGTGATGTGGGGCGCAGGATAGGATACAAATTGGAGCTAGGCCTACATGGGTTTTCATGTGTAAATACAAACAGGAGTAAGGATATCTGTCGGAATATAATAGTCAGGCTGGAAGGAAAGAGGAATACCCGGTCTTTGTATACCCCTGGAACGTAATTCAAGGGAATCCCCGATAATGGCATAGGGGTTTCCCCGCATGCCCAGTCACATTGTTTACTATTTTGAAATGTAACGTACCGAGATTCAACAGCCATAACGAAATTGCAATTAATATGAAATTACCATAAAATTTGCTGAAGAAAGTTATTCACGACCATAAAGTAAAACTTGTTTGAACACATTTACAGAAACCTATGACGTATAGGGAACAAATGCAGTATTTCAGGTAATAAACGGCCTGAAAATGCTGGGTAGCCGTTAATACGGGATCTGGTTTAACTTGATGCAGAGAAATTGTGTACTTGCGCCATTGTTCATTTTTATTGCAGTTTTATCGTGGGGGGGGGGGGAATAAATGTAGATCTCCGTTATTAATAATAAATTCGCATATGCCTATACCTACCAGTGCAATCAATAACGTAAAAAGGAAAGATTTAGTGGGCGATATTGGACGAATTTGCCTGGCATTGAAGGTAACAGAGACATACTTGCCGTGCATACCTTTTGTGAATTTTTCTATGATAACTGACATGTTTAGTTGTATTTATCCAATATGACGACCAAAGCGGCGGCCTCCGTTTATTGAGGGTTTGGATTGATTCTGCACTACAAGTGAAGAGGAATCAGAAATATGTCCATTGTGAAATTCAGTGGAAGACGTGAAACAAAAACAGTATTTGTCACGTGACGTGGCGAAATAACAACGCAAATTTCCCATCAGTGATTTATTTATTTATTTATTTTTTTATTATTATTTATTTATTTATCTATTTATTTATATTTATTTATCCACTTCATTTATTTTCATTACTTTCTCACTTACTTACTATGCTACAGTTTATTTATTCATTTACTTATTTACTTATATATCTATATGTCCATATGTCTTCTGTCTTTACCAATTTGCGTTACTTCATTCGATTAATCATACAATTGTTACTTTCTGTATTTATTTGACCATGTGTCTGTTAATCGATTAATTATCATACTCTTCATAATTATAAGGTCGCATGCGAGGAAACGGTACTTAAATGATACCACAAGAACCAACGCAGTCTCTCCTAAAATGGCACGTTCCCATGGAATGCCTTCAAACACTGAATGTTGATATTGACAAAGTAAGACCTGGTATGGGATTTCCTTCTTATCCGTTTCACAATTCGATATATCGTTACAAAATAACCAAAGCAATCGTCAATAGGCATGCTGATTTATTACTAAAATGAAGGACCTGATATATAAACAATTATACACAGTCTACCGGTTTTGACTAAATGCAACAAGTGCGGCCCTTGCGATCATATAATGATAGTGCAGCTGTGCCAAAATATACTAGGACTTCTTAGCAAAAACTTTACAAACGGTAAGATACTTGACATCGTTCTGTGATTTCACTTTATGTTTTTTAGGGAGGGGGGGGGGCAAATACTGAACACTTCGATTCCTTTGAATGAAAGACGCATTACGGTCAATACTGCCTGTACATCTGCAACAGACATACTCGCTTAAATGAAGAGCATCTCTCACTTTCAAACAAATAAATCGATCTGAAATAACTGACGTAATTCTACACTGCACTTTTTCATCATAGATCTACACCAGCACTCTATGCCTAATGCCCAGTGTAGACATCTTTGTCATACATCAACAGAAGTACTCTGTGCCTAAAGTCTAGTGTACGCATCCTCGTCATACATCAACACAAGCACTGTATGCCGAATGTCTAGCACAAGCAACTTTATCATATATTCCCAAACGCTAAAACAAGTGGTCATTCAAATATTTTAACTCGCGCATGTCACATATGTAAATGTGACATATCTCAGTTTGCCTTGTTAATCTATTTATCCATAAAGCTTTGCTACCCTTTTCATTAGTTTGGACTTAAAAGATGTCATGACATGCATGTATGCTCACCTCTGCGCAAATTTGTAAGCAGTTCTGAAACCTGTGTATTCTACATATTAAACAGCTCTGTTGTATTTGTAAAGGAAATAGTTGAACTCAGGTATGTTACAAGCAAGGTGCGATTTCGTCGAATTTGTTTCACTATTGTCACCCTAGCTTTACAGATATGACATATATCTATGAGGTACATCATCAAATAAGTTCGTGTCACGGTGTGCCTGCACAGATTTATAAGCAGTTCTAAAACCTATGTATTCAACATATTAAACAGTTGTATTTTTAAAGGATATCGTTGAACTCGGGTATGTAACAAGCAAGGTGCCATGTCATCAAAGTTGGTCCACTATTTTATCCGAGCTTTTCAGGCATGACATGTATCTATAAGGTACAATATCGAACAAGTTCATGTGTGGATTACGTAATGTATATAAATGACTGGACACCTGTCAGTTTTGTCTGCATGCTTTGTGTCAGTAAATTACGTCCTTGTGATTGCCATATTAATTCACGACGTCAAACTCGGAGAGGGAAAGGTTCTCTATCATCCAACAAGTATTGCTGGTAAAGTATATGCTTTGGGATATCACCTGGTCATATTGGCTCCATATTTTTGCGATGTTTATGCAGCTTTGGCAGGCTTGCTTTAATGTCATGCTTTACCTGACCACCTGTGTACAGAACGCATAATAAACAGTAATCGCTTGACATTCGGAGACATAGTGTTCGCAAATAAAGTGGTGTTTACAGTTCATATTACGCTGTACTTCTCTCACTGTTCTAATTGAATGATTGCTAAAGTCTGTTTTAATTCATAAAATATTAGAGGAGAATCATTGATATTTAGTCTGATTTGCTAATTAAATGATTGCTAAAGTCTAATTTAACAAATGAAGTATTAGAGGCGAAACATTGATATTAAGTCTGGTCTGCTTGTGCAATTATTTTATTAACTCAAGACAACTTTATTAAGACTTTTCCACACAATAATGTTTGTATGGTAAGTGTGTGTGCATTGTACGAAAGGATTATAAATTGGCAGCTGAGACACACTATCTGGTTTAAGGATCATCTACATTAATTGGCAACTGAGACGTATTACTTACTTCACGAAGTCTCTGCATATGCTAAAATGAATTCTCTTCGGCAGCCATATCTACGAAATAATCTACTCATAGGCTGAATCGCATTTGTATGCATGAACACTGTTCTATTTCACGCCTCTCTGATCCGACTCCGTTTAACAATGGGCCTTTACTTTGGTAATCACACAGAGAATGAGTTTTAATATTTCTAATTTCTGTGACAAACAGCCTGAGTCGAACGTAAAAAAAGTAGCAATGAAGTTTCTGCCTGACGATTCTGTCACGAGAATCTTTGTCTTGCGATTCACAATCCTTAAAATAACCAATGCCTTATCATACATTGATCAAAAATCTATGGCAGGACTATTTCATTATTGTCACTCGGCCTTGTTCGTAGATGCAAGAGGTGTTTATATCACATTTTCTTTATACTTTATTGCTGAGAATTGTGCTGCATCATACCAAACAATATGACAGGACCACTCCACCGTTAACACCCTATTTTTCAGATCCTTATACTAGTGATTAGGTGGACTTAGTAGGGAGATCCGACTATATTTAATTGGTTAGGATCATATAACCCGTTTCTGCTGGCAGTATGACGCATGATTGTCACTTCACTGTCTTTGGTGGCGATGTGAAGAGAACCTAAATAAAAACTTTTCATTGATTTACAGTGTATTAACAGTTGCGAGACTTTGTTTAATGTAATGTATAGTTTGTGACTATATGGCCAGGAAGTCCAGATGTTGACAACTTATGCCTTTAGGAACAACACGTTTCTCCCAGAATCACTGTTATACTTCTGCGGGATTAATATATGTATAAACTCTACAGTAATAGCGACTCTATCTTTTGTTAAAAGTATTGTAACAACACATGAACTAACTGCAAAATATCATGGCTCTCTTTCGCTGGACCAACCACCGCGCAAAATGCTCACAGTTCATGGCAAGCAGGGAATTTAGGCTATAGCAAAAACTGATACTGTTAGGTGAATCAGCATTGCGTGTGTTTACCACATCTATAGAGTGTCTCGTTTATGTTCTTGTAATTCATGCGATACAAATGTATAACAAGAACATAAGGAATTGCCGCGGCGACAGCTGGTCTCCACTCCCCTGATCAAGGGTTCAGTGCGTAGTACCTCGAGGAGAGAAGCACTTTACACTGGAAATTAAACTGGTGGAACATAAAACTAGTGTTTTACTATACAAAGGGCCAGAACGTTATGTAACATTTATTTTACATGTTTTGACAGAGCCTCCATGAAACCTACGAAACTTAACCAATCATTTTGCTGAACAGTTGGAGAAAGTAATATCTCTATGAGTAAGTCAACCTTGTTTCATTTTACATAGCCTGGTTTGTATGATTAAAACCAGAACCCTTATGTTGTTATTTACAATAGCATCAAATTTCATAAGCGAAATTCGATCTTTAGAGGCAAAATAGCACATTCTATTAGCGTCTGACATTTTGGCCCTCACCTGAGCAGCTTAAACAGCATCGAAATTGACATACGTATCGGCAAGTCTCTAAACTTAAAGCAATATTTCAAATTTCTCTAGTATGATCTCCAAATATGTCAAACTTTGCCTTTCTCGCTGTTAGATAATAACACATTGAAAACCAATCCGTCAAATCAATACCCACTGTCGAACAAATTTCCTTTTACAGACACACACACACAATAGTAACTGATGGAGCAATTAAGCAGAAAGGTGGCCGGACTGATGCAAGTGTCGACGATCAAGTCCAAGCGTTAATAAACTAAGTTTTATGTCACGGTAGAATCAGCGGAGTCCGCGTTTTAATAAGAATAAATTTACCTTGGCATACTCCAGAGGTATAGGATGTTTAATAGAATCATGCTTCGGAAATTGTAAGGCCTAGGAGTGAGTTAAGCTTCAAGACTTTCGTTAAGGTGTTGTAAGATGGATAGGTGATAGGTCTATACGTTGACCTACTATGAACCAGCCTGGGAGTAAAGTAATATCTTTGCGAGGCTCGAACAAGTTGAAGGATCCTGGTCTGGTCCTGGGTGAAATGAACAGTGCCTAAACTATTTGTAGCTGTCAAGAGAATATGTTGGGTCGACACTCAGAGGAAACATGTACAATTTTGAAATGCACTGCTTTCTTGTACACCAATGCAACATAAGAGCTCCCTGGTACAACACTGACACGATTCCCTTTCAACGCTTCACTATCATAACACATACAAATTTCCTTGATTTGAACGTGGACGGCGCTAGCGCCTGTATTATGATTTCGAACCGTTTTCAGCCGCCAGAGGACATATTTATTTTGTACCTTATATAGACACATTAATTGATCCCGTCAGGCTTTATTTTATTTTATTTTATTTAATTTTATTTTATTTTATTTTATTTTATTTTATTTTATTTTATTTTGTTTTGTTTTGTTTTGTTTTGTTTTGTTTTGTTTTGTTTTGTTTTGTTTTGTTTTGTTTTGTTTTGTTTTATTTATTTTATTTTATTTTATTTTATTTTATTTTATTTTATTTTATTTTATTTTATTTTTTGCGGGGGGTGTAGATGTTGTTTTTAAAGCAAGCCTGTGTGCAAATATACATGTATGTCGCTTTTTAGTCTGTTTCATGTAAAGGGAAAATATAAATAGTTCCACTTTACGACTTTGCTTTCTTATCGGTTATATAATATTTCAACAACCTGTTTATCATCCACCCAGGGTTTTCCGTCGGGTAATTTCACGAAAGTTTACTTAGTTGAATGTGCAATGACCAGTTCTTTTTTCACAAGAAAGTACGCATCATAAAATGCATGTTTGCCGTTCCTCTGCACCTTTGGGCTAACAAATTAGAGATTAAAGTTAAAATATAATGTTCCAACTTCAGCTGCAGTTTTTTTTTCAGGTAGAGAATACCACTCTACCATGATTTAATGTGTTTAATCCATAACAAGACAGATGCTGAAATATTGACTATTACGTGACACACCACTTTGACTTATGGTTTATTTAACAAAGGTTTGTCACTTACGATGGACGTTGTATATCCTAACAGTCTAATCCTACGTCTTCAAAAAGAAAACCGCCTACGGGTATAAAAGGCGTATATTTCTCATCTCGTCCATGGTTAGGGACGTGATCGATGTCTGCCAATTCTTCCCACATGAAGGCTTTCTCTAACTTTAACTGTTTCAGGTATTTCACAGAGATTCCCTTGTGATAAGCATAATTACACATAAATCAACCACCATGCCGACAAACTATGCGTAGCGTGCGGCGGAGGTTTATTTGTTTTTAAATGGCGGTGCTCAGTCATCTGAATTATGTTACAGGGGCGAACCTCGGTCATTCGATCTTTATATATATCCCCGGTGTGTTGTTTTAGAAGTCACGGGGTATCGAATGAGAAAATTTGGCACACCAAGCTCCGGTTGAGCTTGGCATCACAATTGTTGCTCTATCATAAAGGGACTTTTTAATTATTTATAAATCCCTGCCATCCTTTTTTAAGTATGCTAAGGTGGTTATATATTCCCGTATAAAGCGAGTGTCACGCGTCGTCAAGTCTGTGATCCTGTCAAGAAGCATATTGAGCAAATACCATTCACGGAGACCTCTTAGATCGGGACTCGAATGCAGTTGGAATTTTGAAGCGACATAGGGAAATCCCATCTTTGAGCTCAAATAGAATATGTCTTTAAATGTGCATTACCGAAAAAAGAATTAAGGATATAACCGTATCGACCCATATCGACAGACAGATTATTATAGAATCACACCAAACAGTTTGATCTCAGGTTACAAAGGCAAAGAGTAACAAGGGAGCTGATGCTATGCTTACGTACCTTCATGGATTACTGAAAATGTATAACAGGTACCCTAAAGTAAAAATTGCCATCCACTTGGAAGGACATTACATGGAAAAGACTCAATGGAAAGGAGCCAACAATGCTAACTTGTATGCAATCTTAAGACACCCACACACAGTATGTTTTTGAGCGTGGCTGTCGTACTTGAAGCCATTTGCAATAAAATAAAATAGGGCAAAAGTGAAGAATAACTTCGTAGGTGCATCAAACGGAAAAAGATTTAAGATCGTTTCATTAGGACCACGCATGGCAATAAAATCAAAAGGATGTAACCCTCTCCATTACCGTTTTTTGAAATTTCCTTCAACTGTCAGTTTCACCATAATCACCATGCAGCGTACAACAAAGAGAACACATCACACGTTGCGGATGGATGACTCAATAATTTGACCAACTAACTTATAGAAATGTAAAAGCAATTGTACCTCTTGTCTTTCAGAATGTGGTCCGTGATTGTGCATTTTTTTTCTGGCTACAAGGCCCCATGCCTGGGTTTGAATGAGACTTACTAATTCATTGCTCCCCAATCATTTGCCAAGCAGGGAACCTCAGCCGTTGTAGCTTTCACTTGTGTAATGGTGTGTACGAAGTCAACTATTTAATATTTTAAAATCCAAGTATGGCGACTGAGCAGTAAGTACATTCAAAGCTTGTGTTCAAGATATGTATTATTTTAGTAATAATAATCAATACGCCTGTATTCAAATGGACATTTGATTTTAAAATCACCACTGTTGTGACTGCTAACTATTAAAATATATGACATTTTAGCGAAGTACATGTGCAATACTGAAAGTGTTGGACAAAAATACTTGGGCGTCTTTAAATGATCAATGTTTCAGGATACTCAAAAACAAATCCAAGCTTCAGTGCTGGTTTTAGAAAGTATATCATTGATTATCAACTTATCATACGGTATATTACATGGACACTGAATTTATGCAGTCCAGCGGAGGTATACTGGGAAGAACATGTGTGGAGTCTGCTCAGGATCGCACCATCTAATTCAGAGTGAGTGATTTAATGTGATGCGTGCATGTTTTAATTCAAATGATTTTCGCTAATATACGTGGCTTTATATGCCACATATTATTTAACTATAATTTGGTCAGCTTGAGTAAATCCAATATGGTAAATTATTCTAAGTATTGATAGTATCAAAACACTTAAAAAATTACGTCAACCTGATGCAATTTATCACACGTGTATGTATGCCGGTTGTCATTGTATATTGGTATCTACCAAGGTAAATGATAAATAAGCATGTCACTTTCATCTTTCTAGTGACAAAACAGACACCTGCTGTTGCTATGTTGCACAATAATGTAATCAATATATAACAAACCTCGGTAATAGTTAATAGGTAGTGGCGTCTTTTTTAGCTTGGGAATATTCATAAAACTCGTAATATCCAGATTTACGGCTTATGCGTCAAAGTAAAATTTACCATGTTTATAATGGAAATCGTCTGCGATACTGGAAGCATCACTCGTCCTTTTTCAATAACATGGCTGTTATTATGCTATTGACCCTTTAGGTATCAAGTTGCTGACCTGGCCCTTCTCTAAAAATGGGACAGAATACACATGCTGATACTAACATCAACGGCTTCACTGCACTTAATTTTGTCTTTTTCTTTTTTCTTTTGATAAATTATCTGAATCTGGAATAACTAAAAATTGCAATTAGCAAGACTTTTTTGCGGGAGAAGTTTTGCGGGATAAGTACGATCGGCAAGTTGTTAACTTTCTTTGTGATTGAGACCAAACCAACGTATTTCCCCAATCGGTGTACGCCTATTACACACGCCATTGAATGTCTTGGTCAGTTGCATTTGCTTCTTTGAGACAACATCTGCATTTCTTTTTCATTCCCCGTGTTTCTAAATTGTAGTTAAGTTCAATACGCTTAGGTATGGCAGTGTTGGAATACTGTTGCATGATTTTCATTAGGAAGGTGTCTAACTTGAACCTAGAAATCATTTTGATTGAAGTTATTGTGTGTCATTGCAAGGCGTCATATTTAACAAAAACCTGAAAGATGACGAGACCAAACTTAAAAGCAGGAATAATCTTTTCTTGTCCTGCCCTATTATGAACGTATTTGCAACTTATATAGTTCCGATTATTGACATCATCCAACTTATCTATCACACAAATAGTATCATAGCACCCAAGGTATTCCTTATGTTGTCTTTATTCGGATGGACAATGATAAAGCAGTGCATCTGTGTCAAGTTCAGAACAAATAAAGAGATAAAACGTCTGAACCAAGTATCGGTCATATGAAAGCAAAAGACGACCAATCTCGTGGGCACATAAAAAAACATAAGGTGAAAAACAGAAAAAAGCAGCGCTTTTGATTAAGAGTTGTTCACATGTGGAATAAAAAGAAGAACCTTAAGTAGCGTAGAGTTAAATCTGTATGGGAAGGAATTCAGCTGTAAATTACATGTAGATCACGAAGGGGCATGTATTTGTTTGGAATAAGTCATAGCTTGTTACTTTGCAATGCGTAATACCGGAATACAATCTGTACTACTACCTGCTTCTGTGCATTGTTTACATGCCATGTTCAATATCATAAATTCAATTCTTATGAGAAAGGATTTACATGACAGCAAATTTGATTATGTGTTGACAATATGAACTGTTCAAAAATGGTAGCGCTTGACTACTTCCGCGCTATAAGGTTACCATAAACATACGAAGAGTTGATTTATTGTTTAGTCTTGAAGTTACTGTGTATCAAAGATTTCAAATTTTGTATGCACCAAATTAGCATAACTTGAAATGCTACTTAACCTTCATTACTATTAAGTAGACTCAGAAAAATCTCAATAGAAGTACACAAAATACCAGCGCAAAATCATTTTTGTATAATCTATATGTAAGTAAGGATACTAAGTATAATCTAAGGGATAATGAAAAAGTGAAGCAGCCTACTTACAATACTATAACGTTTGACAAAAATTCTCTGAGATACCAAAGGGCCAAGCTGTGGAACCACCTACCACCCCACGTAAAGGAGGCCACGCATTTGACTCAATTTAAATCTTTGACTCAAGCGTAGCTTGGGCCTTCATGTTCCTGCTCTATATGTGTCCTGTGCCGAACCAGACATTAGGCTAATTTTAATAAGTTTCATGTCTGGCAGGTTACGTTAGCTTTATTTATATTTATATTGTTCTATTGCTACTGTTTTATTCATTGCGAGTTCATTGTATTTTATTATTTATCATCTTTCCTCTCTCTCTCTCTCTCTCTTTTATATTATCATCGTCGAAAAATAGTGCTTCGGTGCTAATGTTTTATCGTTTGTACACTCGACATGAAATAAAGATTATTATTATACTAAACGTTATTCTCCATGCGTAACACACCTTAAGAAATTAAAACTACAAATGCAGGTGTGTAAGTGAACACATTAAAAACATATGTTTTAAAATTCATTACAGTAGCATAATTTCAATGTTACAATGTTGACGTATTCTTCATTGGATGGATCTATACCACAGACCTTTAGGTGGAAATTGTAATTGCACCTCTATTTGTAATACTTCTAAGATATCCAACAATTATGTTTTTAGATATTCCAAAGTAGTTTTAATTTAAAACTATGATATGGATCGTATATTCCTTGGATGCTCCTATACCATGAATGGATAGGTGGTGTATCTATGCTACATTTTGAAATATGCAGCCTTTAAAATTTCAAATACCCGTAATAAGCGGAAGTCTCTCTCTCTCTCTCTCTCTCTCTCTCTCTCTCTCTCATCTCTCTCTCTCTCTCTCTCTCTCTCTCTCTCTCTCTCTCTCTCTCTCTCTCTCTCTCTCTCTCTCTCTCTCTCTCTCTCTCTCTCTTTCTCTCTCCATATATATATATACATACATTGGACATCTTGGCTGTCCAAATTAGGTGTGCGATTGCACTTACGTGGACATGTCCACGTCAACTTAGGGGTATATATACACTGTGGTTACCTGCAAAAAAAGCTCAGAACAAATTTTAGTAAAGAAAGAGAGAAATAAAGAATTATTGCACATCGAAAAGTGTGAAACAGAACTAGCCCTGCTTGAACTTTAGATGCTTGCCACCTACACACTCTGACCGACACCAACAAGAGCAAAGTCTGAATTGCACTTTACCATTGTAGGCGGCTTTCCGGCAAATATCTATCCTGGCTTCAAATATTTAACTTAGCATGTCACTGACACACTGTAATGCGGCCACAAACTGCTATCAAAGTAGATTTAGAATGACTGGAAACACTAAATCCCCCGAAGTTCAGCACACAGCACAACTCAAGCAAATTAGTCAACACACACTTCAACACCACGTTGGCACTAAGCGGCTTTTCGATGGGGCCCCATTAATAATCCATCTGTAACTTTCAAGCCTGTCTCATATAACAAAGGGAGCGTTTCAGAATATATATGTATATATATGTATAAGTTACTGATCCGACTGTGGACAGGCAGGTCTAGTTGTGTGTGGGCGCCGCTTTGGGCGTCAAGGTGCCACGGACAGAATACAAAATGGTAGGACGTACACTTGACTATTATCTGCGTGAACTGAGAGTCGAATCACGAGGACGTTCAATGGACTTCCCAGAATGTTAACAGTCCGCCTGATGAACTTTTGTATAGAGATACGTACAAAATATATGGGTAGTATCCTCCCTGCTTCACAGCGACGTTCTGCAGCAGCTTACTGATCAGCCACGTGATATATTCCAATATCTATTACCACAGCTTTGTGCCATGCTTGGGACAGAAAATAACTTTGGTAACTGTATATATTATGATTTAGAATACCGCGATATTTAATTTTTAATCATTTGACACCATGCTGCTTGATGTCTATGCCGTGGAATTCGAAATATTTCCGGTAGCAAACCGCATTAATTTGTCTTAGTTTAAACAAAAAGGTAGGCTTTAAATTATTTAATAAACACCAAGCTACAATATTATGAATGCACATTCCACAATGGATCCCACAGCGAATCTCCAGTGACCAGCTTATTTAGTCCCACAGACTATGTCAGGCTGGACCACATGGGAGGACCTCCAGTGTCAGTTTCGATGTCATGGTTCAATAAGTATTCTAGAAAATATGTTATTTTCTATATTTATAGCGTGCCTATGTCACGACAGTACTCGTATGATCACCTCCGCTTTGCTCAATGAAAAGTGAATACATTGAGAGATAAATACATAGGTAAATATACAGATGGGCACATAGACAGACAGAAAGACGGACAGACCGACATAAATAAATAAATAAATAAACAAATAAATAAATACACAAATAAATAAATAAATAAATAAATAAATAAATAAATAAATAAATAAATAAATAAATAAATAAATAAATAAATAAAGGATTACATCATGGTTAAACACACGTTCCTAAAAGAATATAAACTGGGCGATATTTCTTCATAGATATGATAGTGGTAACGCAGATCATGTGGTCTGATTTGCAATTTTCTAGTATCTGTCTCATGTTGTGATCTTTGTAATCCAATTTTGCAGGTTTGTAATCAATAGAGTTTATACAAGTGGTGTGCATTTCGATGCTGTGTTATAAATCTCTTATGATGACCCCCTGTGCAAAACGATTAGATACGTAACATTGGTAGGAGGTATGGACACATTTCACAAATACACTTCACTTGGGTTTAATGCTTTGGTCTTGAATATTGCACTAATCGCAAAATGTTTCATTATTCTTTACATTCTTAGCATGCACAAGATGAAGTTTGAGTATTTCCCTCCAAGCACAATTGCTATGTATAAAAAAGAAAAAACATTCGTCTCCCCTCCCAACTGTTCGTTGTCACATTTTTTTACCCACGCAAAAGAACGACAACGCCAGCCAATCTGCGCTCAAAGAAAGACAAAATCGAGACCGACATATCATTCATATTTTGCTCGGCAATCCTAACATCAATTTCATACATGACCAGGTTTCAATTTTGCCTCCTGTACATTTGTTTAGCGCCGCACTATTGTCACACTTTCCTGGTGGTATTGTCTCTGAGAACTATTATTATTATTATTATTATTATTATTATTATTATTATTATTATTATTATTATTATTATTATTATTATTATTATTATTATTATTATTATTATTATTATTATTATTACTACTATTACTATTATAATAATAATAATGATTATTATTATTATTATTATTATTATTATTATTATTATTATTATTATTATTATTATTATTATTATTATTACGCCACCAACTTGCTTTTCGTTAATGTGAGTAATGTGTGCCAGCAAGGTTACAAACCATGATATTTAAGTCGTGTCTTATGAAATAATACAAGTAACTTAGCCATGAACAGAGTAAGAATGTCATCTTGCAGATGCCACCAAAGACATGGCCAAATGTTAAAGGTAATAGTTCCAATGTAGAGACGTTCATGCCAATGACCGCCATATATAAAGACTGAATTTTATACAATACGATAATACATTCTGGGTATGTTGCTTAATTATAAGATTTAAATTTTAACATCGGTGTCATCAGCTCTGTAAAGACCAATTGGCATCCGGTTTTGTTTTTTATCATCGAAAACAAATGACACCCACTCGTCTCTTTTGTTGTTTTTAACTCCTTCTCACTGGGCCAGACAAGGCAATGTTCTTTAAAAATTGAAACATAGGCTCGCTGATAACGTGATATATAAGCGAATTGTCAGCTTTTTGTGATACAGTAAAGCGCATAGTTAAGTGCCAGGGTTTATAATTCTGTGTGGCTTTAAAAAAAAGTGGTGGAGGTAGACTTAGCGCTATCTTTCAGATGACGACAATCTAAATTACGATGTATTACATCAAACATGCTCATGCGTACAAGATCCAGCGAGAAAGTACATGCCACACAAATTTACCACAAAATTTCTGCATTTCAAAAGGGTCATAAAAAAATTCATATAGCGCAAACCAATCTCGAGTATGCAGATACATGTCCAACAGAACCCGATCAAGCTTCAACGCCACAAAACAGAATAGGCAACATCGTCATATATATTCTACGTATTCTTGAAGCGGGCTCCATTTGCCAAATCATGCATCACATTATGCAGACAGAGTAACCCAATGTTACATAGGTAAGGTCACATTGCAAGGAATTGCTAATGCATTTAATTTTTGTAAGAAATATAGAGCAATTGACTTTGAATGTGAAAATATATCCTACCGAAATACACACCGCCAATCATATTCAGATCTTGATACATGTAATTTCTTTAAAGAAGCTGACAAGCCAAGATTATTGCCAATGACTTTGTTGCGGATACCATTTTGAACATGTTTCTATGACTCAGGAAAAAATGCCTATCAGTGGAGATTTGTTTTAATCGAAGCCAAGAGCAAATGGAATGTAGGAACCATGAGCCACTGGATGCTAGACAAAGCTTAGAACGGCCTCGAATGCTGGATAGGTTTATGAAACGCCAGCCACAGTTCATCACACGTCATCGATAAACTACATTAGCACTCTTGTCTTGGAAGTGCAAACAACAGACCTACATCTGTTGACATATGGCCCCTTCACCTTTCCATGCTTTGATGAATGGGGGAATAGTATATCAGGGGACAAATATGGTTATGGCTTCAAAAAGTCTACACTAACGTACTTTTTGCTTCTTTAGGGTACGAGATTAACATGAACTGTCAAATTGCAATAAACCGATTCAGTCGGTTGTAAAATAGATCTAGCTGAATAAACCAAATTGAGAGCAGTCTTACCTGTGGTGCAGAAAATGCATCGTAGTCTGGATTATTGATGACTCAGGGAGAAGTCAATCAGTGCAGAATATAGAGTATCTATGAAACAATCTCCAAGCCTTGGTTCTATTCCATGAGAAATGCTGGATCGCATTCCGCCCAAGCTGTCATGTGATATGATAATTCTGATGTATTAACCAGTTTGCGACCGTGCTCACTTACACGCTAAAATCATTACAGTCGGATCAAATCAATTCTTATGCTTTATTAATTTTTTCGTACTCTAATCTTCAGATTGCTTTCAACCTTGAATATGTGTGTGGTATTGCATTCGATTCAGCATACAAAATATCAAGATGAATGAAAAAAAAATACTTTTCCAAAATCAAATGTGAGCCCCTACCTTCGTGGAATACCCTGACCGGTATTGCGACACATGTGGGGCCTTTTTGAATTAAAGATTGGATTACTCCCTTTGAATCCGCACCAAGGCTTTGTGAGTTACCCAGGGGCCTCTAAGCTATCACAATATCATGAGCAAAAACGGCAAAATAATAGCCGCTGCTGCAAACCTGATGACAACAAGATTAATATACAGTAGGGATTGACACTGACAACGGTCAGTGACAAAACATCGAGATACACTTGTGCATGTAAGGCGCATCAATTTTAACGACTCGGATTCTCCCTGGATCAGCCTCATTCGGCTCGATCAGAGGAACATACAGATGGTATAAATGAATTCATCATGACTCGGGGTCCACCTGGAGTGTAGCACTTGTAGCCTACACGATACCTTGCCGCTGCAATTACACAGATCAAAGAAACTAACGTTTCCTGTACTATAGATACCCTTGTCCGTCAGTTAAATGAAAAATGGTAGGTAATAGAGCCCTGTGAAAACCGGTTAGACAATCAAATTCGTCTATTTGCAGACTTACAGAGATGGTCATTCATTATTATGCTTATACCCATAGAGGAGTCTCCTCCATGCAGCAGGTGTACTAGAATAGCAATGGTTCCAAATTACTAATGAGAAATTAGAAAACATTGGTCACTCAAGATGTGCACTTTTTGTTGACCCCAGGACCCATGGGACATGAAGTACAACCATATGCCTGGCCTACAATGCACACCTTCAATAATGCAAGCTGCTCACTACCACCCTTTGCGTCTTAGCAAATGCTCGCCAAATACATTTGTGATACTCCTTTAGTTACAGCCCAATGAAAAATCTCGCCAAAGATTTGCAATTGAACACATAACATCTGAGTTCTTTCCAATTAAAACCAAAAAAAATGGTTTTCTGAATGCTTTATACGCATGTCTATTTTGCACGTATCGGTATCGCAAGCCTTTTCATCTTTCTGTTGCTTTGGCCTATTTACACACACAGCTCTCACTATGTTTAAATAAGTTGTACTTACGTGCTGACAGGATGGTGAACGACTTAAATACAAACTGGTAAGCAAAAGAAGGTGCCACTTAATAGTCAATGATTTTTTTCTAATACCTGCAACCGAAATGCTACTGTCCAGTTGAATCAACATGCATGCATATTATCACCCTTATGTACAGAGATAAAAAACGACGTCTGTCGTATACTAGGTACCTCATTGATTTTGATGTGATATGTGATGACTCATGCTAGGTTGCATGCACACACTCACTCAATTTGTTGGTATATTCGTTGTACAAAATTTCTACGTTATATCATTTCCCTTGTTTTATGCACTCTGGTCCCTCTCATAATGACATCCCTCTGCGAACACCAACAGAGACGCTACTGAGACACTTTAAGGATCTTAAGCTAATGTCCATAGCCGACAGTATTAAATTTAAATCTGTCACTACGGTATAGAAAACATTAAATACTGAGGCACCGAATCCCAGACACGTTCACTGTAAACAAACGTTCAAACAACAGATCTCGCAGGAAATGCGAAATGTAAACCCCTACGATGTTCAGGTACCCAAATGTACGATAGATTATAGTAGTGGTTGCATGTGCAACATCTACACAAACATTTTAAAGCCTTATATCTTGCATGCTACTATTTTAAAGGAAACTGATTTCACTAAGGACCAATGTCATATTGACAGCTTCAGAGCATCACTTGATTCATTGCTTTATTTCCATGTTTATAAATATTCTATTCACATATTTTCTTCATGCATTGTACTAACGCAGAGAACTCTTGGCTAGGTTGGCATGAATGGTAAAATAACCAGGATCTTACAATCAATCAATCAATCAATCAATCAATCAATCAATCAATCAATCTATCTATCTATCTATCTATCTATCTATCTATCTATCTATCTATCTATCTATCTATCTATTCGTCGGTCCGTCCGTCCATATGTCTGTATAAATACCTCTCTCTCTCTCTCTCTCTCTGTCTCCATTTAGCTAGCTAGCTAGCTATGTTCTCTGCCTATATTTCATAGTTGTATTGAAAAGAGCAACTTTTGCAAGTCTCTACATATGATATAATGGAATCTTTTAATTTTTCACAAGGGATTCACTCATAGGATGTTTTGTAACATTATTGCCCATATTTTGCAACGAAAGTCAACCTGCGAACTGATAGCAATAGTCACGAGTTCGCTTAACCAATTATTTTCCATTAATCTTAAGACACATATTACTGCTCTTCTGCAGTTACACCTTTTGCAGATATTTCTGCGTTTCTCTTTGTGGTTTACCAAAATTTCAGTACTCAATTCTTGAAATATGCCTCCCACACATTTTATATTTTAGTGGCGGGCAATCGAAGACCATATTAAGTTTTTTGTTTTAACTTAAGTTTACGTACAACACAATATTGGGGCCCCAGGCTCAGTGCTTTGTTCACACACGAACCCAATATCATGTGTTTGCCTGTGATTGAAATAGGAAGCTGAACAGACGCAAGTAAGGATGACGCAACTGTCAGCAGACAACACGCATCACTGTCTCATTTCACACTGACCTCAAAGCGTCTGTATATCAACCCAACTAAAAACAGAACTATTTCCCAGCTCTGCCTGTCGAAGTATGATTAAAATACCACCTTAAGATGTGTAGAAGATAATGTAGGCATATTCAGTCTGGTGCCCAAAATGTATATTATTCAGTCTGGTGCCCAAAATGTAAAGATATAATGTGACTTTCTGTACCAGGTAAATTTTATTGTTTTCGCAATATATAATCTCATTCACCGAACAAGTATTTTTTTAAATGTTTGATCTTTCAAGTATATGATATCCACCAAACAATAATGGAAAAGTGTATAAATGCTTTAAGGTTGTGATCTAAATAATGCTGCGCACTTTCCTACCTGGAATTGGTTTGCAAGCTCAACAAAAGTGATATTTGAATACCTGATGTTTCATTCGTATGCCTGTAACGTACACATCTTCCTGTACAGTTTTTTTTCTTTGCTCTGTTGAATATCTTGGTTGCACACCTAGTGACACACCCATCTGCATCTATATATCATTTTCTGCAGAGCGTCAATGATCCAAGTTGTATCCATGCTATTTCAATATTCCTAACCATATTAATATTATCAACCTACATGGACTTCGCTTTATTCATTCAGGATATGGCTAAGAACCCAGGGATTTACATGGATTAATGATGGAGCATCTTAAGGATACGGGATAGATGCATGGAATTTTATACGAGATTTTCCCGTACCTCTTTATTAGCCAGAATCAGTTTTATTTGCAAATCTTCATGCTTAGCTCAGCACAATGATGAACTTTCGTGGCTTGTAAAGTGCACTTATATAATTTGCCGGGAACCTATGGCAGACAAAAAACTACATTTACGCACATTTTTCCAGTCTGTACTTTTGTAACGGTGATTTGTACCAAACAAATGTGTCTGGTATACGTTAGAATTGTATAATGGGATCCCCTGCTTGCTGTTACACATAATATTGAAAATACCAAACGTGTCTGGTCTTTCCCTCTTTTCTTTAGCAAATGAGCTCTTGGTTGTATACCAAAAAGCGCAGATTCACGCTGAAACTAACATTAATGTTCCCCCAAATTGAAAGTATTTTCCGAGGTTTCTGTTAGCTGAACAAAGACCTCTTAATTACATGCCTACAGCCAATTGCTAATATCAGATATCAAACCTTTATTCTCCGCATGTCCGTAGTGATCACGTCAACCTGTAATATATCTTGGGAAGCTACATGTATAACAAACTTAGATCATATCATTAAATTTTAGAAAAAACATTATACGTTTAATGAATAACGCCAGCTTTGATATTCATATATAGAATCAATGTTTTAAATGACGCGATTTGTAAAATGTGTGGATATCAATAAATATTTACTGAGAATTCCCATGTATAAAATAAAAATAGCCTCTGGAGCCTGTAACCACAATGTTTCCAACTTCTTTGTTTTTTAAACTGTCGCTATACCACCAAACAAACACAACATTTGCATTTATTTTCAGTTCATTCTAAAGCGCAACGTTTCTAAGTGAAATACAAAGGTCTGTCCTTTTGGAACGAGATTTCCCATACATACCAGACAAAGTATCAGTGAATAGTTTCAAATGATCTTATAAAAGCTACTTGACTTCTTTACCGTTCCCTGCGTTAATCGATTACACTGCAGTGGTATATATATATATATATATATATATATATATATATATATATATATAATGTATATATATATATATATATATATATATATATATATATATATGTATGTATATATATATATATATATATATATATATATATATATATATCATTGGTTACCATGATTATTTAAAATTTATGCAAGTAACGAATTAAAATTCGTATGTTATGCTTATTGGCTAATTTTTTTTCTTTTAATAGATTATCTTAATTTCATTATTATATTTACTGCAACAATGAAGGAGCTTACAAGCCCCAGTGGAGTTTTCCTGGAAATATTGTCGGTACTAAACATGTATTATTGACCTGTTTACTTCAGTGACTTTTATAGCTTGATGGATTAGTGGCATACTTATGGACCAAGTATACACGATATGGTGGAAAGAAGTAAAATTGAATAAATTGAATGGAGTTGAGGTGAGTTAAGGTAACGTGAGTTCAATTGAATTAAATTTAACTTCTAGTATCAAATAATCTTTAGGCTGTGTTGCGCGCAGGGATAGACAAATGTTCTGAGCTTATGCTTTGTGACAATGTTTTATACGATTGTCTGCCACGGAAATCTTATGGACCACATAGTAATTATTTTGACGATATGTTTTGGATCAGCTAACGTCAGGCAAGGTTTTAATATTATGGAACAGACATATTATGAGTTTACCAGGTTGAGGCAAAGGAACAGGAGGAAGGCTAAAGTGGTCGTTGTAAAGTGATCACGTGTGTTACAAAGTTATTGAAATTGGGTGAAAATATACATGGAGAATGCCTTTCTTGACTTAAAGCCGTCGCTGTGAGGGCCTAAATACCACATCAATTCTCCTACCTACTGATCCATTTATCAATATTTCAAGACTCGTTATATCTTCTATGACGTTGGTGCAATCAACTGAACTATGACTTTATAGCAATGCATACGTAGATTAGAGGAGTAAATCTTTGAGACAACAGGAGCAGATCACATGTGTCACGAAAATACGCAAAATGTCCGCGGTGTCACTAATCTGGACTTTTATTTGCTGTGTATGTTACAGCCTCAAGTTCACAATTGTCATCGATCCTAGTTGCATACAAATGAAAATGACAAATTAGCGAGATGATATTGTAATTGACCTGCTCATGTTGTAAATTCTTGATAAATGTAATCTGACACCCAAAATTATGAAGCAAACCATTCCGGGAGATGATCACTGAGATGTATAAAATTAGCATATCTAATTTTTTGTCATGAAATACTAAACCCAAGGTGAGAAGGTTTAAAGTACGTTTTATTCAAGGTCAATCTGAGCAGCAGAGCCGAAAACTGATGACGGGTCTTTATGTTAAGTATGTTTGGAAAACGGATGACGGGTCCTTATGTTTAGTATGCTTGGACGACAGATGACGTGTCCTTATGTATAGTACGCTTGGATGGACAGATGACGCGTCTTAAAGTTTAGCATTCTTGAACGACAGGTTTTAATGTTCATTATGCTTGGATAACTGATGACAGGTATGCTTGATTGACAAAGTATGGGTCCTTATGTTTAGTATGCTGGAACGACTGATGGCGGGTTCTGATATTTAGTATGCTTGTACTCCTCGACGACAGAGCACTATGAGCACATGAGAGCTTAGACATTTTATTAGCTCACTGTTTGTTGACGAGGTCTTTCGTTGTTCATTTGCGTTAACCATAATGTCTAGCTGAAGGCAGTAGAACCCCAAATTGGTGTTTTTGCGGCTCAGTTATGAATTTTTTTGGCATTGGTTGGCCTGACATACTATCTGGCAACTCTGAAAACTTGGAAGCAGTATCAAAGTTGTAAAGTACTAATTAAAAAGAAAATATAAGCACGATTTGCCAACTTTACAGTGAACGTACGTTTGTTCATAAACGTGGCGTCATTCGGCTACCCTGGCTGCTAACGATATGGCGCAGACCCATTGTGATATGGCGGAGACCCCTTGTGATCAGTGTTTTCCTGATTAAACAGTAAACCATTGGGCAGTTCGACACTAGGAAAACTCGTCTCTCCAAACGTTACTACGGAACTTAGACTCCTACAATGAATCGATCATATTTTGTTGTGTGTCTCTCACCCTGTCTGTAATGGCGACTGTAATAAAAGATCAAAAGATCAAACAATTGCGCAGCGGTAGAGGCAACCAACCTAACACTTACAGCCTGTCACACCGGTTTCCCTAGGCAGTGGTTTCCACGCCTCATTAAAACTAGATGAGTGTTTTCTACCAGCGGGTGAGGAAGTCACTTTGCCGCGGCTATTTCTCGAGTTCTATCGGTCAGATGTTTTTTCAAATAAAGACTCACTTTAACATTGACGACTTGAGAACCAAAACCTGCCAATAATGTTTTATGAATTTGCGTGGAAGGTATCTCTTTCTCTGGGCACCATCAAAACTTGGGATAACCTGCAACTTTGCTCCCCTCTCACGGGAGAACGGGGACATTTACAAAAAATGCTGAATCGTTTTTAAAGTCTAATATAGAAAGAATAATATGTTTTAAGAATGAATGTCATTGGTCACATAGTTTTCAAGAGGTTGCAAGCAGAATTGCGGTGCATAGCCATATCCCCGCTCTCTCTTAGTTTATAGTTATCACCAATAGCCTGTATTTGTTGCTGCCCGTGAATCTCGACACAATTGCGGGTTTGTACATGTATATGTATACTATGTTTTTAAAGAAAGTTTCAAACATATTTGGGGTTAAATTGCAGCCACTTTTCCAGCTTATGACTAGACGTAATTAACGTAATATAAATTACCATTTCTACTCATAATAAAATGCCGAAGTTAAGACACTCGACGTGACTACGTATATATTTCATATTTTTTCAGCATGATGTCAATCCAATAAGTAACCAATTTCAAAGCACAAAGGTCATGGCGACACTGTAAAGCTCACCCTGAGACATCGCAAGGCGCTGTCGATCATTTCAGCCAGTAACATACAGGGCAATGAATAGCTCTAATAGCTTTTCAAATTAGTACTACGTTATGACAACAACTTTTTATGTCTGTGTGCCAACGCAGACATACTGTTTCTTCTGAGAATGCTTCCTTTCTTCTTCTTTCTGTCATTCTTAACAGGCACATTTGTCCAACATTTCATTTAAAAACTGTTGCATGTAGAAATTCCAAACTTGGCATTATTATACTTCATTGCACGAAGTTTTCACGAAGAGGCTTGACAGCTTTGTAAATTATGAAAATTTAAATTTTGAATATTTTCAAAACTATTATAGGTACAGGTGACAACCTAACTTCAATTCGTAGCTTTGTAACACAGCATGTCTTTTGTACTGCATATGTGGCCTGTAAAGTTCAAAAATCAATGTCATTTTAATTTGAAATTTTCATCTAGCCATCACTTGATCAATTTTCATGCAATTTTGGCCATGTTGGGCTCAGGTCGTAAATATGTTGACTCTGTATATTTTTGTTATATACATGTGACCTCCAAACATCAAGGGGCAAGTTCATTTGAACCTTAGAAAGTTTCATTCAGTTTTAATCATGTTGAACTGAAACTGTAGGTTGCAACACTGCACATTTTTGTAATTTACTTGTGACCTTTAAAGGTCAAAGGTCAACTTTGAAGGCACAAAGAAAGATTTTCTTTGAAGCAAGTCTCCTTTGCTAGCTGCATTTGCTCCCCACATTAGACCCCTCTACGGTACGTTCGTCTATCAGTTTATCAAAGGGGCTCTGAATCCCTTTGCATTAGCTATTGTTTCTCCTAACTGTCTTTGGTTCAATGGGATGGGCTGCTGTGCTGAATTATTGAATCTAATAATACTGAATGATTGTGCCACTACTTCGAAGAAGGTAATATAATTTACTTTACACATTATTTATTATTATTAAGGGACATACCAACACGAAAATACCTAGATAACCAATAAGGAGCCCGTGTTAACCTTAAGATGAATGTAAATTAAACATCTTTTATACACACCACTCAATAAAATGGCGATAATGTATGATCCTTATAATCCTACTATGGAAATACCACGATGTTGAAATTATATATGACCGGCTTAAATTAACATCTTAAATATCCATGACATTGATCAGGTTTTCTGCGACTTTTTTTTTCAATTACAAACATTCCTGTCCATGCAGTCACAGTTGATATGAAAAAAAATATCAGATCCATTAGGAAATTTTGAAATGTCATGTGGAGCGCTACTGAAGACAATAATAATGATTATTTTCCAATCCTGATCAAGCAACTGGCAACAAAGAAGTACACTATTGAATTTGTCAACCTATCTACAGCACTACAGGCATCGGCATGTCATTGGGTAGGACAAGACACCAACCAGAAACTATGGTCACTCAAAAATATATTTTGCAGAAGTTTAAAAAGTTATTGCATCCATTTTATACATTATTCAAGCATCCATTAAAAACAGCAGTAAATTCTTAAACTTCGCTAGAGCAATGAATAAAACACATATATTAAGCTCAATACATAAACATTTCACATAGTATACTGTGAACGAATCGTATCTGCAGAACCAGTTGTTCGAACTTACTGGAAAGAGTGGTACTGCTACAAGGCTAAGAAACCTCAGAAAGCGATACTTCAGCTCAACCTCAGACATACTCTGGCTCTCGAAAGGCTACTTAGAGAGCACTATTGAAACGTGCTGTTGCAATAGCTGTTGAGTCTTATATCCTGTTGACAAATTGTCAATTAGCCAGACAGATTGGAATCAGAACCCACTTCTGTACCTTCTAGATACAGGGAGGAACCTAAGGCTGATCTATAGCCATATGTCATATGAACATCTCCTTTTCTAACAGTTCCAGTTAACTTATCTGTTTGCTGAGGTATGTCTGAACCATGACACTGCCTGACAGGATTAAGTATGGTTCACTATGAAAGATGTTCTGACATGTTCTAGGGCAAAATGGATGTCATTTAAATAGTTGATATAGAAAATGATTCAACAGTGAAAGGTAGTTTTGTAATAATATCTCATAGTCTAGTTGCTCACCCTAATCCACCCAAGGCATATCAAAGCTGTTTGTGTCTCAAAGTGCTTTCTCTTCGGATAAATATTAGGTGTCAAGAAATCATCACAGTCGCCGCTTCTCTTGTTTTGTCAGATTTATAAACAGTCGTCTACAGAGGGTGGTGACAATACATCAAATGCATCTTCTGCTGATGCTGTAGCTCTTATGTTGAGAATCTTTGACTCAGCTAGGCTTACCCTTTTCACAGCTTAATTGACATGTTGGGGGTCAAAAGGTTGGTTTATTTGAGAACCACTCTCTTCATTTAGTACTTCAGAGATGATGCCCATGGTGCATATGAGGTAGATGCTGACGTATTAAGTTAATCAGTGATTAACTCATGAGCCTCTTTATGACGTGTGACAATCAGAGGAGCAAATGTCTCATGATTGACTCTAAATGAGCTAAAAGGAAAAGTTTACACAGAAGGCTGCCAGTGGCCAGGCTGCAGGAGTCCTATCAGCATGGCATCCCCTGGACCAGTCAACCTGGCAGAAAAATGGTTCCTAACTCTGGGTGTGTCTTTACCTCTGCTGACCCCAGATGTGCCTTGGCACTGCTGCTTCTTGTGGTCCAGCCACATAACCAGCCCCAAGACTGGCTCTTTGCCTAGTTTCACATTGTGGTTTTTTCCCAAGCCAGTCTTTGTCAGTCTTTTTTTTTCAGTATTTAGACATCAGAATGAAACCACGGTATAGCCTGCCAGTCACAGGTACTTTTGTATCCAACTTTACTGGCACTGATGAGTAGGCCTGGTGTGGCCCCAGATCTGGCCTTCACTCACGTTCAAGATCAGCACAATCGGATCAGGCAGTCTCATACATTGTCCCTGCCTATAATGGCTCAGACTGAAACCTGGAGTTGTTTCAGTTACACCAGCTCTGCTGACTTATTGATGCTTGCCATATTCCCAACTTGGTACTTAATGAGGCAATGAGCAGTGCAAAGGAGCCTTTTGGGTTTCATCCATTACTTTTGAAACTACTGGACCAGCTTCCTCTCCTGCATTGTTCTCAATTCTGTGTTTTGTACCTTGACAGTGTCGAGTGGGGGTACACTCACATCCTGCACTCTTTACCAAAGCGGTAGTTCCAATAAACACCTCAAGATCAGAGGCTGGAGAGGCATCACTCCAATTGCTGACAAGGGTGGTTCTGAGGGGATGGCCCACTGCCTGACCAAGGAGGTATCAGAAAAAGATGAAACAACGACACAAAATGCGGGAAAAAATGGCAGCTTTTTATGAAGATCCTCAAGGTACTTCATGCATATTCCGTTTGTCTGTAAAAAGACATGCAGCGCAGGAAAAGAAATCAGATGATGAAGTGGGTGGCTATCAGATAGTATAGAAAAACACGATCTATATTCAGAAATTCCAAACCCAACAATGACAGCAAAGAGATTCCAGAGCTGCCAAAGCATCACCATCCATCTTCCAATACCAATGTGAAGAAAGAAATTTCACTCCTGACTTGAGACAGGCAGTCACCCGTAAAAGACAACTGGTGGTTTTAAACCCGTCTTCTCAACATTTGAAATATTTTCATTAACTACAGATTATAGTGTTTCCAAAATGTATAGGCCTAACCACCCAAATTACAAATGATATTTCTTCTGCCAAAAATAAAAATAGACATGGTAGGCCTATCACTTTTTTTTCTCCCGACTTGTCAGTCAGCTAAGTTCACAGCAAAAAAAGAAAGTAGGCCTACATCGTCATGGACCTGATTTGTGGCCCTATATCTGCATTCAACGTTTGTATTGACATTTGTTGAATCATACCATTCTACATAAAGTTGACACTTATGTTTCTTGTGCAACAAATGATCTAAAACAGGAACAAAATAGTTTGTAGTGACTGACACTTTGGCCTTGGAAAGTTGGTATTTATTAATGTTTTCAGTTTGTAGACAGGTTCATCTATCTATCTATCTATATCTGTCTATTTCGAAGGTTAAATTCCAACCATAGAAACTTGTACCCAGACAAAAACGTTCAGCACTCTATGTAAAATTTCACGGGTTAAGATTGATATGGCATGTAACAATGAAAGTATATAGGCCTAGTGATGCTTTCTATCTGGATCACCCATGTGAATGAAAATATGAGTGTTAACACGGGGGGGGGGGGGGAGCAATGCGAAATACAGATGGCAAATATAAACAGAAATAGGGATTTAAACAGTGAATTTCATATACAGATTTATCTATATGTACAGGTATTATTAAATAACGTGCACTTTACAAATCACAGAAGTAAAATACACCAACGGAAACTGTAAAGTCCCTGTGACATCCGTGTTTAATTGCGTATTAATTGGAAATTTCATAACCGAAATAACTTTATTTCATACCCCTGCAACCAATATATTTTAATTGGCCTAGAACATATAGAAATTGTTTTCTATAAGTGATCTTTTCTTTATAATATGTTATAGCAAAATCATCGTAACTGTGTCTTTTAATTTTGCATGCCTGCCCGATTTCAGTCACGTAATGTCCCATAGGTTCAGTTGTTTTCTTATGACAAAAAAATGGAACTTGGTTACAGCAATTCCCTTTTTTGTGCAGAACAACCAGGCGACTTGCCCTTCATGTGTATTCCTGCAGAAGACGAAGTATTGGCAGTTTAGCGAATATGATTGTGTGAAAGGTAGTCTCTTGGGAATATCGTGACTGGGCAAGCTAACTTATTGACGCAACACCCAGAAAGGGTACCCCGTTGGGCAGTTCATGACGCTATACTCTTACTCGCAATGCCAGACAGGCTGAGCACGTGCAGGTGTGAAAATTGATTCATGAATAAACAGCCGGTAATGAGCCAATTCCTCGCGCATCTACTGAAAATGGGACCGTTTCGGCATGGTGGTAGTTTCCATGTTGATGCTTGCAGATACGTAATTGCTACTACATAATAGTTTTTAACCACTTTCCTGTGGCGCTTTCGTGACTTCTATTCATTAATGTATTCCATAGTTAGGTAAAGTATGTTATAATTGTAATGTTAGAAGTGGTTCATGTTTTGACGGAAGACCATATATGCCTTGTTATGGCCTGACTACAGAAGTGTCAACGAGAGGTTTCAGTTTGGCATGCGCGCTTCAGTTCCTGAGCAGACGGGCAAATTGCATGCTTTCTACTTTAATGGTCCCCCGCGGGCTTACCTTAACATACATTCATATTTTGTAACGGCTCTTCAATGCTGCTTATTTGACAAACATGCACAACTGAAATGAGTCATTCAATGACTTGGTCAAAATGAATTGCTGAAAGGCTCAGTGAGTAGGCCATTTCCCAAAGATAAAAGAATCCCCGTAAAGTGTTCCGGCATTACACACACAATCACGCTTTCAGACATAGAGACAAATACGATGATAGCACAACCGCTCTCATCAGGTACATTAATTTATTACTTTATATTCTCTGTGACCAATGACAAAATGTTAGGGAGAAAGTAACCGTTAATGTTAAAGGTCCATTTGATTGAATGAGTTCCACTAATTACAACGTTGATGTTTAGGGTGGTGAGAAATGATATCTGATAACCAAAATTCTAATTTCATTTTCGTATAGTGTTTTTAGCTACAAAAGTGCACCACATTTGCGACAGGAAAGCGCAGATATTTTTTCCGATCATGGCCCGATGTGGGAAAGCGTTAGTGACGTCACAAAGGCAACCCGTTGGCTATGGTGTATGTGTTATAAGCCAGCGTGCCCTCAGTTTGCCAAGAGTCATGGCAGATACAACGGAGCATAGTGATTCCGGAGAGTCTGAATTGAGTTTTTCATGTACGCCGTCTGATGAGGATGAAGAGGAATTAATAAGAAAAGCTGAAGCAGGAGAGGAAAAGATCATTCGGCCTTACACACATGAGGGGACGCCCAGAACCCTAGCGTAACCAGTACTGCAGGGAGTGCAGCCGTGGTACAGCCAGACGATCCCAACTTGTCGTCTGTGCAATGACAATTCGTTGCAAAAGAGATATTTCCTATCAAAATTACTAGATTTCATTTAACAAGAACAAGCATGAATGCAATGAATTGGAATATGCGTCAGGATGGGCTAGGTCTTGTATAGTGTTTCAAACTCTAGCACTCATGGAAACAGCTGCGCATGCGACCTACGCGGGAGAGGAAAAAGATCATTCGGCCTTACACACATGAGGGGACGCCCAGAACCCCAGCGTAACCAGTACTGCAGGAAGTGCAGCCGTGGTACAGCCACACAATCCAAACTTGCGTTTGTGCAATGATAATTCGTTGCAAAAGAGATATTTCCTATCAAAAATTATTAGATCTCAATTAATAAGAACAAGCATGAGTGCAATAAATTGGAATTTGCGTCAAGATGGGTCAGGTCTTGTAGTGTTTCAAATTCAAGCATTCTCGGAAACTGCTACGCATACGGCCTACGCCTGTGATATATAAAAGTCTGAACAAATAGGGTAGAGAGAGTTCTTGGTCTGAATCAACTGTTAATTATCCCTTCCCATCTGTGTGGTCTATGGATGATTACATATAAGTTTGCATTTATGACATAACTTTCAATATCAGAACTCCTTCCCGGCAGTAACCTCGCGACCCTTGGAGGGCAGTAATTTAAGTTGCCGTATACATCGTCATCAGTACACGTGTTTATGATTTCCTTTATTTGAGATCGTATCCATTATGTAACAATGGCAAATATTTTCTTGTGACTGACTTATCTCCAGGTTCCATATTAACAACAAAGGTACAATGAGATGAAATTTTGTACATCCGATTATAGGGAGCTGTTATAGACTGCTCAACCGCAGACCTGGGTATGTTTGTGAATGGTTTCCACCCATTTTTCTATCAGTCGAATCAAAATAGGTAAATACACTAAAATTTTGTTACAGTGTTACTTTGTAACAGTATCCCAGACCGTCGTTGTCACTGTAACATTCGATTGGTTATTATGTGATATATTGTCACAGTCGTAGAATTACTGCACATATAGTTTGGTGTAATGTAAGTTTTGAAATCAGAATCATACTGAAGCTTAGTTTGTAAATACTATATAAAAATGAATCATTGTTCCTGGTTTTATGAGCAATGTCTACTTTGGCCAGTTCCATGAATCCTTCCATCAACCAGCGATGGGACCGCATTTCCCAACAGCAGTAGTTTTTTTCTTGCTTAATCTGTCCTAAACGTCGTCATATTTTACAAATCAAAGTCCCTATCCGCAAAGTGTTCGCTTCTTGGGTCAGATCGGTTCCCAAGGCCTTGCCCCTAGTCCCTGCAAATTTTGACTGCACGGGTCCACGCTCTCTGTAATTTCAGGTCTTTGGGGGGGGGGGATGTCAACAAGCTGCGGAACTTGTATTGCTACAATGAACAGCAACACACCAACCCATTCTGGGCCGGGACAGGACCGAAAATGAATATTTCTACATGCATTTTTAATCCTGTTGATGAAGGGTGAATAAAATATGTTCAAATTGAACCAACAGTGAGCGGTTTATCTCTAATTGGACTATGTAGGTCGAACCCAGCCTCATTCTGGTTTCAGTTGAGGCTGTTGTTTCCTTTGTGGCATGTGGATAGTATGGTGTCTCATAGCTGCTCACACATGGTCACTTTCAACTGCCAGAATTCACTGTCCTGGTTCACCCTATCATTTCTCAGTTGTGTGTATAATGTTGCCAAAGAACAGTTCTGTCAAATGAACAAATTGTTTGGATAAGAATTCCAGTGTACTTAGACACGTGGGGGATCTACCAAGACAGACTCAGTATGGGAAGGGCCTTCCCATGCATTTGAATTAGGTTACAGGCGGGTCCATTGCTCTTACACCAAATTTGTCACCTCTGATTGACAGGTCATTTCCTTAGCTTTCTGCAGATATATATATGTATAGGGGTTAGATCACAAGCAAACGTGCAGGATTGGCTGCAAGTGGGGCATGTCAGATCACCCGGCCAACCTTGATTGATGAATGACAAGCGTCACCAGGACCCCAGTCACTTAGAGACTGTTTATTGATACAGATTAGAGCTATCTGGTGTCACTAGGGTGTAAATTGGTTCATTTCAAGTGAAAACAT
This sequence comes from Hermodice carunculata, assembly GCA_964020975.1. Classification (NCBI taxonomy): domain Eukaryota; kingdom Metazoa; phylum Annelida; class Polychaeta; order Eunicida; family Amphinomidae; genus Hermodice; species Hermodice carunculata. Next base: position 1,339,755 of record OZ026612.1, on the reverse strand, counting down.
ATGTTTCCTGGTCGAATTTTGGTACTACAGAGGAGCCGCAGATGACAAGGGAGAGGTCACTTACCAATTAAGTTACTGCTGGGTCCACTGCACAAAGACACATATTTTCCTTTTCATGTGCTTCTGGATGTCTTGTCAAAACAAACCATGTCAAACTTTGAGCTCTGGTTTGTGCCATTAAGCCAGAAACAAAGATTTTGTTTGCATCACTGTCTGTGATCAACAACCATCAACAGAGGCCATATAGGTCACGTGACCACCATAGCGCCTGCTCATTGGTTGCTGGCCAACTCCTGTCGTCTGCTGTAGGTACAAGCATGATGAGAAAGTGATTGAAGTACCATAAAGTTTGTATTGTGGCAATTTCTTAATTCTGACAGACAATACCAAATGAAAGTATACAGGAACCTTCAGAACAGTCCATTCTTACAGCTTTTGAAGGAATATATGTGAAATTCAGGATAAAAAGTCAGATTTTCTTCAATTTGGTGTGGTGAATATATTACAAAATTCTTGCCATTCATTCAAGAGTATGTCTTAATTTCTGAACTTACAATGCAACTCAATTGCTTCATCATTCATAATATTGCTGAAAATAAATAAACAAACTAACTAACTAACCTGTACCTCCCTTCAATAAAATGAATATGACTATGGTGGCAGTGACTGTACCTTGTGACTTTGTTGAAGTTTCGTGAGACACATCCACCTCTGTACATCATTTTGAATCTTACACTTTTGTCAAAGTGAAGATGCGCGCGAGATGAGTATTTTTTGTGCCTTTACTTGTAACATTTGTTTACATATATTATATGACAGTGCTTTTGTGGACAAGACAGATGGACAATAATATTAACACTGACCTTATTCAGGCTATGTGTAACTGCTATCCTGGGAATGCAGACTACAACTCCCAACTCTTAAAGAGGTGTATCTGATCAACATTGGCAAACAAACTTTGTCACTTTTAAGAAAAGTACATGTTAGTTCATGACAAAGTATTGCAGTCCCATGCGTTAGGGCAGTAGCCTATGTGCATGTGTGAGTGCAGTGTCCACTCTAGCAGATGCCACTGCCAGCACCCCGTGTCATGTTGCCCAAGTGAAAGCGAGGCCAGCCTTATCTTGAGCTGGGGTATCAATTACAAATATCCCACATAAACTGCTCACTGCAAGTGACACTTGACAGCCATAGCTCGCTAGCATAGTCGAAGTATTCCCGGTCAGCCAGCGGTGTTGCGTATATGACGTCACTGGCCTCTCGTGCCTTGTGGGTGTCGGAAATGAACGGAAAGCGACGATTGAAGGCTCAGTGAGTTTTTAAAATAAGAATGTGAATCAAAGTATTATTTTCACTTCCAAAAAACTTAAAAGCGCACCGCATGGCGAGAACAACCCATGAGTCACCCATGTATCACATTTGAACATAATCAATCAAGAAAACTTTTACTATTTCAGCACCAAAGTATCATGACACCTTGCAAAATGTTACCATCAAAATATAAATTAATTTAATCCATTATTGTTACCAAGCTGGTTTACGATCGTGTGCAAACATTTCCAAATTAGCTGTTAACTTGTAACTTGGCAACAGCCCTAACATGCCGGATAATGTCAATTAATGGGCGCACTGGATGCACTTCAGTAAAACAAGGTTGCTGATATTAAAAAGAACGTATTTAAAATTTGCCGATGCCCGATAAAATCCCGATCCAAATTTAAGATTTTAACAATAATGTTTCTTCGGATATTTTAGACCTTACCTTCCCTCTCAGAACGAACGTGTATTTAAAATGAAAACGAGGACTCGAAAACGCTTATCGCTCTGCAAAGCAGCATTGTGATGGACCAAAGTGCATTATTACTATTAATAATACCTGTAAGCATACTGTGCGTAAAAGACCCTTGGCTTGGCCGAATTGCTGGTCTTGCACAGAGATACGACATATCAGAGCCTTGTTTGGCCTCGCGTACCTGCTCCACACCAGGTTTTGTAATCATGAAGCATAAACCTAGAACAATAAAATGTGATACTTAGGAAGCAAGTTAAGAGTTCAAATTGATCGATTGTAGCAAAATGATTATGTCACTTTCTCCGAGATCCGGCAAAAATGCATGGCACGGACGTCAGAACCTTTCATCATAGCTGTTTTGAAAACTTTAAATGTACTGTGGATCCTGCCGATTATTGGGGTATAAATCGGCAAAAAATATCTATCCTTTGTGATTAAGTATTCTTTACATCGATAGGCCTCCTCGCAACTCACATCTCACACTAATAAGATGACTAATATCTATTTTGGCGTGGTAAAACTTGAAGCACATGTGACTTCTAACATTTCGTAGTTTGGCTATGTTATAAGCAAAAATGTTGAAGTCTGATAAAACTGCATACGCAGCTGTCCATGCATGCACTTGTACACAGGACTGCTATTTGCCCACAGCGTCTCTCTCTCTCTCTCTCTCTCTCTCTCTCTCTCTCTCTCTCTCTCTCTCTCTCTCTCTCTCTCTCTCTCTCTCTCTCTCTCTCTCTCTCTCTCTCTCTCTCTCTCTCTCTCTATCTTTTTTTTTTTTTGGGGGGGGGGGTGGGAGGGCGAAACCTACCAATTGGGATCAGTTGTTGTTCTGCTACCAGCAGGCCGGGAAGACCGATTCATCATTATCGAGGCGGACCGACACACCATTACTCTTCACATGGCTCATGTGACCAGGAGAGCACACACTTACGAACAAATGACTAATAGACACAATCATCTTCAGCCGAACTTTACTTTTCTTTTAAGCATCCTTTGTGTAGCTAGACAGGATATTCCATATTGCATCCACATTTACATTGTTTCCTCTGATTTTTTTTTGTCTTGACTACGCCGCCTTTTTCCCTTTGGAGCGAACGTTATAGAAATTTACACACACACACACACACACACACACACACACACACACACACACACACACATCATCACCATCGAATTTGAGTAAACCAAAGAGGTTGTAATGCATCATACAAATAATTTTACAAACACACACACACAGACATATATATATATATATATATATATATATACTATATAATATATATATATTATATATATATATATATATATATATATATATATATATATATATATATTTATTTATATAATGTTATAAGTTTAGACCCGCACATATTACATGGATTGCAAAGCGGGCCAAGCCTATATGATGTATTCATTGCAAGGTTTAAACTGGAAGAATTTGGAACAGTGGCATCAAGGCTGGAATGCTTAGGGAAGCCTCCAGGAGTCCCAGTCCGGCAAATCATAAGAACGAATAATTGCTCCAAAATAAAATCAATATTTTTTTATTGCCATTCAATGAAATTCGTATAATACAAAAAGAGTGGTCTTTTAGAAGTATTTCTTTGTTCCGATACATGTAGAGGCCTACACATGGCTAAATATTGCAAATTCCAAGCACCTAAAACGAGAATTCGGAGAAAGTCTGTGTGATGATGGGCCTACATAAAGGAACTACATTGATGCTGTCGGTTGAGCCATCGCAACATGTTGGGAAAAAGTCCTAGATCAAGGATTGATTTCTAGCTGCATTTGATGTGTACGGACACTCCATGATGGCCGTGTGTCATTCTTCAAGCACAAGCCCTTCAAAGACTCGAACAGCGAGATCGAGCACTACTATCCCACTTACTTTTTTGTTCATGTTCGAAAAAAATAATGGTTTTCAGTCGCTGGTCAATACAGCCGACTCTAGTTACGAGTGATAATCATTTGGAATTGTTTCTGCTCATAATGTTTTCCAACATGGTCTCGTGAAAGTGGAGGTAGTCAGCTACACTGGCCAGCATAAAGTTCGCCAAACTATATTTATCGTCATTAAATGGACGTCGTATATTTATCTGCGCCTTTATGGTGTCAGACGTGACACGCTAAACAGAACTATGGGACTGGAGATATGAAAGTGACTGGCCAAATCAAAACAACCACCATGTTATAGTGTAAACTCAGTTCGCCCCACGTTTATCGAATCAGTGAAGATGTGTAATAAATGCCTATGGGATAATTTGATAAAAAAAGGGCGCAGCTAGATGTGGTACGCAAAAGATCATTTGACCCTTTGCATCAGCATAAGAATGCATATATCTATTTCAGACCTTATTTGAATCTGACTGCGCCAATATTTATGCGTAAATCAAAGTACTTTATCTCTGATTTGTAAGATGCCTTGTATACCATTTATATATGCAACACTCTCTTCTAATTGAACCAGAACAAGAAGCAAAATAACATTAAGCTTGAATGTACGGCTGTAAGGTATTATTTTGCACCGTAATGGTTAATACGTCACTGCTGAACCTCATCCTAATAGCCAGCCACCACATTACCTATTGAATAAATGTAATAGTGATAGGGTTAACTGTGTTGAATTTAAAACTGTGTTGTTTGCTGAGCCAATTTGCACTCTCAAGAAGTTGTAGGGACTTGGCGGTCTGGTTCAGCAGGTAAGCTTCGGAGGTATACTGCCCTATCTTTACATCGGTTTGCGATTATAGATATGCTACGCATACATTATTGCATCAGTCCCCTGTTAAAACTAAATTACTGAATGAGCATAAACCAAAGTAAAAAAAAATACTGAATTGATTGGGTGCATCTTTGATGCTCTTGAAATGAATTAAATGCGATCTCCAGTATAAATATTTAAGCGAAATTTTAGTGACAATCTGTTGAAAACATAATACAGGAAATATTATGTGTTTGAAATCACAATGATTTATCAGATGTACATGATGTTTGAATTTTTGAGGTAGATAATGTGTTATCCCTCCGAGCTCGTCACTACTGTGTAACATACATCTCTATGACAGACTGAACGACGGGACTAAATTATCCTGAGCAGTTGAAGACGTATCACTTGGAAACAGTGCCGAGTTTGTTTATTTCTATGCAGGTGTAGTATTGGAAAATACATCGTGCCCTCAATTTCACAATTAACTACTCTGGTCAGATGTAAACATTAACCTTATGACAGATCTGTCTACTCTGTTTAGTGACAAGGAACTGAACAAATAATTTGGACATACACTTACAGTGTCATCATCGCATCATTATAGGGCCGTTGTGGACTTAACAAAATGTACTTTTTTTCCTTACAACGGCATAGCCACGCTATTGTGATCGTATACGATGCTTTAGTTGCATTGGGCATGAGTTCCATTATGTTGATTAAATTCATTGCTGTGCAGCTTCTGTCTCCAGAGCTGTGAAATGTGGTAGCCACATATATTGATTTGTTTGCGTAGCACCTTTCTCCATCATTGTATCATTTCATGTGACTTTCTCTATCCTTGTATCGGTTTATGTGATTTTCTCAATCACTGAATCAGTTCAAGTGCCAAGACCGCAAAACGTATGTTCAAGTGAAAAAATAAAAAAATCCACAACGGCCCTATAATGATGTTCATTATTTGCCTACTACATAGTGAAGATTAGCGATGTTTCATTCGTCGTGCTCAGTTGTATACGCCATCTAATGACACTGGGCCACTTATTGGCCGACACGTTTTACTTATCTGGCATAAATTCCCAACAAACACAAAAGTAACTATTTGTCTACAACGATACCCCTTCGGGCATTCAATGTTTTAACATGAGAATTGCATGATGTACTATTATGGCTAAACTCGTCATCATGCTGGTGTACTCATGATGCACAGTCTTCATTAATTATCCGACAGCGCCGCTATATTAACAACCAACTTTCTCTGTTTTCTTTCAGTGTGCCTTTCGCTACTCCTGTCCCAAATTGACCAATTTCATTGCAAAATCAGAGTCAGCAAAGACAATTTGGTGGGTACTACATGTGGTACTCGGCTATTTAAATGTTTGAATTGACAGAGACCCTGTTAAGATAAATTGATACCCTAGAAAATTTTATACGGCGTTGACAAACTGATGGTACGGTCTGTTCTGCAGGCAAGAGTAAAGCATGAGTATGAAAGGCTATTTGGAGATAATGTTTCATGTATACAATATTCATTCATGTGTGTTTTTGTGTGATACGAAAGTTACGAGTGCTGTATTTTCTTTCTTTGCCACAAAAGGACCGTTTCGAACCATGTAGCAAGATAGTCTTCTTTATGTCTAAGGTCAGACACCATTATAAAAACAACACATGTGATTCCGGGACGGTTATACCTTAGTTATGTGGCATTACAGATTTATTAAAATAATGATAATACTGCGATTGTAGATCATCCCCCTCTTCACACCATCTTCAACGTTATATAAAAATCATAATGCCATCGCTTCCTTCTACCTGCCGCAGGCCAAACCAATGTGTAAAAAACAATAAAAACATCGAACCACCCCTTGCTGTATGGATATACATGGTATCATGATGCAATGACGTCATCCCTTGTTACGTGGGTATTCATGGCATCATGGTGCGATGACGTATTCCCTAAACTACCTGCAAATATCTGGCGTATCACTGCACACAGACGAAGTTAACGAGAGAGCAGAGGCAGCACATGCATTGCAATAAAAGACAGTGTGTCACGGGCCTCAGGATGACTCGCGTTAGCTTCAAGCATCCGACCCATAAGCCTCTATTGATCATCAAATAATTTCACGTTTCGTGGACGTCCTGTGGCTATGGAAACAAATTAAAAGCAGAAATATAAAACTGATAGCCTGTTGTTCTGACGTAAAACAAGAAGTATTGTTATCCTACAACTGAAATGTCGTGGTACCAGTACATCTGATATCAACAGTTCAATGCAAAGCTAAACTGGATTATTTGCTTCTACTTTCCGTCACCAGTGGAAAGAATTGTATTTCATTATCATGTTATATGCCCCTTTCGCAAATATGACCAGCAACTAATCATATCACATGGTTAAGGTTCAAAGCTATTTCGGTTTTCAATATTACAGGACTCGACTAAAATAATAACGGTCTTTGATGCTTAATGTATTAGGAAACATTAAGTAAACCTGCCACCATTTTATCAAATAAGACAAAAAACTTTACTTAACTCTTCAAGTTCCAATCGCGACCAAAGGTGATGTGCTCTGAATTGACAAAACGATAGCAGAATAATATTCTTTGTTAAGGGATCTTTCTCTCAAGTATCAGCCTGACTACAGTCGCAGAGGCCTTCAAGTATCAGCCTGACTACAGTGGCAGAGGCCTTCAAGTATCAGCCTGACTACAGTCGCAGAGGCCTTCAAGTATCAGCCTGCCTACAGTGACAGAGGCCTTCAAGTATCAGCCTGACTAGAGTGACAGAGGCCCTCAAGTATCAGCCTGACTACAGTGACAGAGGCCTTCAAGTATCAGCCTGACTACAGTGGCAGAGGCCTTCAAGTATCAGCCTGACTACAGTGGCAGAGGCCTTCAAGTATCAGCCTGACTACAGTGACAGAGGCCTTCAAGTATCAGCCTGACTACAGTGGCAGAGGCCTTCAAGTATCAGCCTGACTACAGTAGCAGAGGCCTTCAAGTATCAGCCTGACTACAGTGACAGAGGCCTTCAAGTATCAGCCTGACTACAGTGGCAGAGGCCGGGGGAATAGTCCAGAATAACAGCCCAATGCGCACAAGGCACGCCGAGGACAGTTGTTGATCGAGACAATATTTTGGACTGGGAAAGTGAAAAAGGTCGATTAATCAAGTTGTGGCCAAGCATTACTTCCAATGCAAAATGCATCGATGTCAGCATTTCCATTTTGAGAACTACTCAAGCAACGGTACTCGGAGTAATGCCTACAAATAGAAGTACAGCATGAAATACGCATGCTAGTGACCATGACCTTGCGCTTCTGGGGCACTTGACCGGGCATAAACAACATGCACTGCTGCTGCCACCTACACGGAAAAAAATAAACACACACACACACACACACACACACACACACACACATAAGCACTTTTGTTTGATATTTGCGAAATCTTTTTGAATTATGCGAGGTGTGCTCAATCTCACCTGATCTCATCTGCCACATGACTGAACAATTTATCCTTGATTGCATCGTTTGTGGTGCCATTATTTATTTCCTCAAGTAATCAATAGACGCGGTGTTTTAATTTCATGTAATATGGAAGACAACTGGTGCCTGACCATAAACGTCATTATGTATCATATCTGACCGCACAAATGCTTGGCTTTTCAAATAAAAGGATACAAACACAAGTTCCATAGCAGACCTATTCAATTTATCAAGTGACTGATTTTACTCCGACCTGTTCACAATACACAATTAGTAAAATTTTACATATTAACTGTAACTCACGACGCCACACATAAAATTCCAAGACGAAATGCAAACAAACCACATTTTAAAAGTTTTTTTAAAAAGTGTCACTCCCTGTAAACGTTACGTTCATTAAAAATTTTTCTATCATTTTCTTCAATTTTTTCTACAAATTTATATATCAAATTTTACATTTACACTAAGATTCCTTTTAACACTCTTACTTCTCACGCAACAAGAAAGCAAAATGGCTCAAACTCTAAAACCATCACAACAAAGCGGACACTCGTCAATGTCAGTTGCATAATAAGTCTTACAGTGGTCACTGCAGCCAGTAGACTCGGCAACAACTACTTACGCGGTCTGTCGGTGAACTTTTTGAAGGTGCAATTCCAATTTTAAAATATACAGGACCTGGAATTTTGACTTTAATTTTTTCAAAATGTCAACAGATCTCTTCCAATAAAGGTAATCAACACATCAAGGTCTGTTCTAGCTAATTAAGAAAATGTGCAAATTAGCTTGTTTTGTGCCAACAATTAGGATAAGGAATTATCAATTTTCTGAAGCTTGCCCTCAGGCATCCTTGTACCTGTGCCCAAGCGCCATATCAATTTTTCCTTATAGCGTTTCTCAGTAAACAACACAGCGCTGTTGTACAATCCTGCATGAAGCAAACAGCCCTGTGAATCACGGTCGTCAAGGATCATGGGGTGGGGGTGGGGGTACTACTCTGCACCCACTGAAGTTTAATGACTCCTTCAACAGTTTTATCCATGCCATTGCCAATTACTCTGAATTACTATAATGTTACCAGATTTACATTCTTGTAAAAGGACCTACAATCAAATGGCAGCCTACTGTCGCAGAGGTGCGAAGAACGATTCTGGCCGACAGCTTTTCTCGGCATGCCCTGCGAGCAATACGGCCAAAGACCTCTGATTGAAGCTGTTAACGCGGACAGAGCTTGGCACTAAAAGAGTTAACCAGCACCTCCTGGTGACGAAGAAACTGTAAGTCAACTGTGCACTTAGAGTATGTTACCCCGCTGGCCTTCCTCTGGTACTTCCAATCGAAATTTGTCAATGACGTCCCAACATAAAAGACAAAGCATCTTAGTTTACACAGGGACGTGTTATAGACACGTCCCTGGTTTACATAACCTGTCAATGGTCGTTGGCCGCCTCTTTTTTTTTTTTTTTTTTTTTTTTTTTTTGAGGGAGGGGGGTATGGGGGGGGGGTTGTTTTAAATAAAAAAATGTAACCTACTGTTATTTGCTTTAATTTTGCCATATTTTTACTTTCGCTTATTTCGCTGATGGCACAAAACCGTGAAAATAAAAACACAGTGCAATAGTATTTAAACATTGTTTGAATCAGAATCATGTCCGAAACAGTGAAATTAAATCTACAGGGAAATATCAAAAATACAAAAACCATAAAAATTCATTCACGCAGAAATGAAGCAATTTACAGTACATGGAGATATACGAAATATGTGCACTTTGTCTCCCTTCTTCCAAATGTAAGCAGACACTATATATTTTATACCAGTTGATCGTGAGCAGCTCGTTTAGAATAAAAGTGATGCAAAAATGTGTCTTAGACCTTTCTTTCTTGATATTTTTATAATTCGTGTCTTAATATTTTTAAAGTGATAGAAATCAAACATCCTTAACAAATGCTCCAATTCAAGAGCCCTAAAAGATCTGTGATATATATTTAGACCTCTTCAAAATCCTCCTGCAGCGGTATAACAACACAATTGTCCTTAATGAGACACGGTACTGTCTGAGATTAGTACTCGCCAGTAACCACAATTTTCCCTCCATTTTCCGCGTAGTTATCTGCCAGATGCTTTCCTTTCGTACTTTCTGTGTTGTCTCAAATACCACAATCTCAAATTTATGTCGCTCCGATTGTCTTCATATTAGAAGCCCCAGTCAACAGCGTTACCGGGCACCTGGTGAGACTGTTCACTGGGGACATATTAACCAGACGTGACTGATGAACAGAGGCACATTCAGCAGAGTGACAGGTGATTAGGGAGAAATCAACCAGACGTGACTGATAACCAGGGACACATTACCCTGTTGAGCTCCGCACGCTTTCATTTAATTTTAGATAACAGGAGAATATAGTAAAAATGACAGAAGACAGGAGACATTTAATATTGCATTGACCGCTTTCAGGTAGAAAGTGTTGATAAACGTTCATCTTTTCTTAGGTGTCGCAAAAACTACCTTTTTCCATCTACGAAATAGATAGTCATTATTTTCTTTTGAACCAAAACATGTATGTATGTATGTATGTATGTATGTATGTATGTAGGTAGGTAGGTAGGTAGGTAGGTAGGTAGGTAGGTAGGCAGGCAGGCAGGCAGGCATGCACGCATGTATGTATGTATGTATGTATGTATGTATGTATGTATGTATGTATGTATGTATGTATGTATGCATGTAGGTAGGCAGGCATGCATGTATCTTGTAATGTATTAAAGGGGCTGCACAACATTGCAGAACTATATACAATAGCATTGGAACAAAAAAATTCACTATTAGTTTACATACTAACTTAAATAGAACATATACAGGTTGCAAAATATTATGATGCATCTTTACACTGTCTAAATCCTCGAAAAGGTCTGATATCATAATGTATCATGCAAATTCAATCAAATAACAGACGATGCCGTTTTAATCATTTGTTAGTTGAGTCATTGACAAGTTAATACACGGGTTTCATTCACTTTTATGAGAATTGCTTCCACGAATGATTTGGTTGCTAACGCAGATGTCTGGGAAGACGCTACAGCAAACTGTGTGCTTGACCTCTGACAGGGACATGTATACTTGTAAGAGTACTTAAAGTCCTTGACATGCGTTAACTTGCTCACACGCTGCCATGGCAACTACCAGGAGAGGTCGTAATGAGCAATTTAGGGTGTATTCGCAATACACAATCCTAATACTCAAAATTCTTGTGGGCTACAGCTGTGTATTCCCATAGGACTGTACGTTAAAGTAACCTTACATAAACTGGCCTGAGGCTGCAGAATCCCAATTTTCTGAAATCATGGGGGAGGGAGGATCCAGACTTTCTAAAAGGGGGGATTCGAATTGCGAGTGGAAAAGGAACGAAGCTCACAGCAGGGAACAAAATAAAAAGAAAGCCACCCTAAAGCACTTCCCCATTTTTCACTATATAACAAAATTAGCACAATAAATCTTCACCATGTGTCCCAATTGCTAGATTGAGACAAGACAATGCCAAAAATTATACTTTCATAAACTAAACAGAAAAGACGAAGAGACAGACAGCTCTTAAGTTGTACCAAATGAACCTACACAGATACGTATCAGTATACGTTAAGAGAATAAATGACGGGCCTGTGCGTGACTAAATTAGCGACCTGAGAAATGACATTGGTTTCAAAATAAAATGGACAAAACTCATAACCATAATGGCAACAGCAGTAGCAAGAGTTATGATACTGCGTAAACCAAGCCTTTGATGTAATATATAGCATTTTAATACCAAAAAGCACAAGGAATGTATATTGAAATGTAACCATTATATATGAAAGTGTAAACAGTTTAGAGATCATAGATGCTTAGATATACCTCCAGACAGTAAATTTAATTTGAAAGCGGCCGTGAAAGGCCAAGCTCTTTGATTTTTTCTTCCAATGTTTTATTTTCTTTTTATTTATTTATTTATTTATTTATTTATTTATTTATTTATTTATTTATTTATTTATTTATTTATTTATTTATTTATTTAGTAAGTTAGTTAGTTAGTTAGTTAGTTAGTTAGTTACTTAGTTGTTTATTTATTTTTTCACATCGCAGAACACCGAACACCCCCACCCCCACCCCGATCTGCCGGTGATCATTTAAGCTATACACGTGGATATACCCTGAAGGCGTCAGTGTCTACACACAGCAGTTTTTTTTAGGTTATAAACTTGCAACTTACAAGAGAAACTAATGTGAATATACAACTGACTGATATACGGCCGTCATTCAAGCAAGCCTCAAGATTGGCCGCACCCAGTTGAACGCAGACTTGCATGGTTTTGGTTTATGTGAATCTCCAATATTATATAATGTTAACGTCGTTCTGCGAATGCTTTCGCGCGAGTCCTGGGAACAAAACATTATAATTACGAACTGTGTTGTTATAAACTGATGAAGTAAACTTGTTATTTAAATTCGGTTGGTCGACACAACGGTTGAAGATATAGTCAATCCAATACGGGACATTCAAATTAGCGGCAGTGCTGCTTTAGCACCGTAACGTATGATTGCGGCTGAGTGTAAGCGTGGCCTAGCGAGAGGGTCACAGATTTTGACGTCAAATTATTTTGCACACTCGCGTATTAGTGATTATAAATCCAATGAGAACGTAATTTAAAGCGTTCTATTGGAGAGAAGAATTGTTAAAGGGAGAATCAAAAATGTGCTTTAAAAAAGAGCAAAAATTTATGGGCAATGAGCTCAACATATCGGAAACCAAACGGGCAAAATCGTAATGTACAATTGTAATCGATCATAACGGACAAAACCATTGCTAACATTATTTTAGACCTAGCATCCAACGATCTCGATTGTCATTTAATTTATTCGGTGCATTATTCGGAATTACACTTTGCAGCTCTCTTCAAACAGATATCTTGATACACTATTCTGTTTCAATGTCCTTCATGATTAAACTCCTATATGGACCGACCATGATTATTATAATAGACGTGACGCATGGGCAATTTATATGAGTGTGATTTATTGCACCACCAGATGTCACTACTTCCCAACCACTACACGGCAATGATGCTTTCCTGAACTCTCAAATCTAAAACTGTCGGAACATGTACCGCTATACTTAACATACTGTTGTCATTTTGAGTTTCTAATCAAACATTTAATCACCCGAATTGAATTGAGCAAAAAGCTGCAGTTTCGGGGACTACACACACACACACACACACACACACATATGTATGTATGTATGTATGTATGTATGTATGTATGTATGTATGTATGTATGTATGTATGTATGTATGTGTGCATGCATGTATGCATGTGTGTATGTATGTATGTTAACCTGTTAAGCCTCGTCGGTTTCCTCGTCGGTTTTTCAATATATCCTTTACGGCAACCCCGGCAGCATAGTACCGTTACACTGCTGCATTGCGGCAGCGTAGTACCGTCCCATCGTTGCATTACGTAATGAGGGCCTAACATAATGACTAAAAAGTGAATTAGGATCTAATAACGCTCAAATCAAACCGCACTCCGCTCGTTGACATGATCTCTTATTTATATTCTCTAAAAAGTAATCATTGTCATAACTAACATCATCAGCATCATTATGTTCTCAGCTGGCTAGCTTTTTCGTATTTCACCAAAAACAGGTAAATCATACAGCACTTGTCTCGCGACCAAAACAGTCACCTCCAATTAGTACATGAAAATAAGTAAGAGTAGGCTACAGGTATTGGAGGACGAATGCCTGCGCGATACGTTAATATTGCTCGTAGGCATCAACTCCATTACAGTGTGTTGATTGTTCATCCACATACTGTTGGTTCTTCTCATGTCTATCAGATACAACATAGGTTACATTGTGATACTAAAAATCTCCGTACCGTAAGGGTATATTTCTGATTGACATACGAAAGATATATAGAAAAATACTCTTAACTACCATACTGTCATTCTAACACTAAGTGTAAGAATACAGTGACATAATGCTATCTTCACATACCTTCAAAATAGCAACTTGTGTTAAGATATATCCATGTGCCGTGCAGACAGCAAAAGTAAATATCCAACGTCCTACATGTACATCCATCCACTATAGTGAGTATTATCTCATCTTAACCACACCGGGACCACGGATATTATTTACGGCAAATTAAGTATGTCGTAAATCTGTAACTCTCACAACATATATTGCCTGTTTACGATTCTCCAAATTCTCACATGGCTCGAAAATATGTCAGGATAACTTGTCAACACATGTGTACACAATGGCTAATTTTACGGCTTCATTTACAACATTTTAAGCTATCTCAGAATACAATCAAAATAACATTGACATTGAGACCCATGTATGTAAAGATCGATATCATTACAGCTTTCTTTCACGTCCTTAAGTTTGAATTTTCCATTATGACTCTCGCATAAACGCAAATCAATTTATCAATCATGTACGTAGACTTTTAGTATTAATATGTTTCGGAACTACAAGGAAAAAGACAGCCAGCATCATACTTTAGGACAAAGTGCTCTTTTAGGTTTTATAGAACATTTTGTTTACCTGTACTCTTCTTCTTCCAGCATTAAATGCATTGACTCCTTCCTGCCGTACATTCACGCGAGAGTTCACAGTTTAGTTGATATATTTCATCATGTCTGTTTCTGTGTTGTTACACTGCCTGGATTAACCCATTCCGCGTAGTAAAACCGTGCACCGCAAGCAGTTGCATGCAAGCTCAATGTTGACTGCGAGTCAGCCTTATTACTGTGTCGACAACCGTATACACATGCAGACATACCAGTTATAAAGCACCTGTTTTTGCCTCTAGGATCACTGTACTGCTATATGTTACACGAAAGAAGGCCTGAGGCTCACTCTTTGCTATTAGTATCATCTGCAGCAGTTCGATGACAACTGGGCAAATATCCCCGGGTTGCTGTATCCCCATCGGTCAACCGCTAAATGATCTCATTCGGGTGTATATCATTTGTTGAGCTCATTCAGTGCCAAGTTTGGACTGAGTCACCTATGCGCCGTAAGAAGCCAGGAAAGCTGTTGACCTGGACCATTCTTATAATCTCTGCAAGTTCAGGTATGCTGAAACTTGAATGGAAGGTTGGTTTACAAAGAATAGGAATCCTGGGTGTTGTCATGTTAATTTTGAGCACAGCGACGTTTGTCTACATTGGCAATGAAAGAATCACCAGTGACTACGTCTTTAACATAATGCACCTGATACATGTGATGGATAGAAGCGGTGGTCCCTACAAAGACTTTTCTAATCGTTTCTGACAAAACATGTGTCCGTTGTCTTAGATGGTACGATTTTATCCCTCCTGATACCAAATACGCTAATACAGTAATACTGAGTGCTCTCGCTACTGTGTAAGTATACGATTAAAAGTATAGAATGGGAATCATTAATTTTTATTAATTTAAAATATAGTAAATAAACTATACATACACCTCATGCCTGCCATTCATTTCAATATGTGTACCAAATCTGACAAACAAACATGCGTTCATGATCATTAAAATGTAAATTGTATAAATGAAAGAAAAGGAAGAAAACAAACGATTTTTCTTAATTTTGAACATATGAGCAAATACAGTTTTGGCCTGTGGCAATTTTTCGTGCAATTATGCAATTAAGCAATGATCTAGACTGGCCGCGGGGGTAATCATTAAAACAGCAGGTGTTGACAGAACGAAAATAGATTCAATTCGTTATATCTAAATGTAAATACGCCATCAACTGCGCTCTGCCCCGCTTCCTCTTTCCCGTTCATTGTTCAGCTTGTTCTATCCTTTCTTTTTGTAACTTTGTTAGTATCACTTTACTGGTATATGTCGGTCAGATTTTATTATTTGTTACCGCTTTTGCCAATTAGCAAATTCATAAAAACACGTTAGCTATTTCATTGTCAACTGCGACAAAGGTGGATGTGCTGTGAATAGACATTGCGATATTCCATTTATTCTTTGTAAAGCGACCTTTCATTCAAGTACTTTTTGGGTATAGTGACGTCACTTGGGATTCGGAAGTTGTAACTTTAGGAGCAAAACCTGGCGTCTTCAGAAGACTCAATCAGCACACGTGGTCTTTAAAATACTACCAGCTGTGTCACAATACCCTGGGTTTTGTTCCCAAAATCCTGAGTTCAGTTAGAAAAACCAGGGTTTTGTAATGAATGAAATCAGGTTTTTATCATGATTCCACCCTGGGTTTTGCTACAAACATGTGGGTTTTGTGCATGAAAAAAAACTTAAGTCAATGGCCAGGATCTGCACCGCAGTAGGAGATATGCATATTAAGTTCCCGCCCAAACTGCATAACTGATTGACTAGTCTCGCTTGGTAAGATATGGCGAGATACGGGTCGGTACCTGTAGGGACAAGCGGGATATCACTAATATTTTGGAAATACAGAATACTTATTAAAGTGATATGGAAATTTTTCTTATATATGGCTCGGGAAGTACTAGAAGAATACCAGTTGACATGTGCGAACTTAAATTTCTCAAAATACTAATATTGCGAGAAATGAACATATTGCCTGTGTGACAGTGATGCGATCCGCACGTCTCCCGTGATCGCCTGGCGTAAAACCCGTGCTTTGTGGCGGGAAATTAATATGCATACTGCGAATTGAAATGCTATCTTTGATTGGTTGCTATATACGAGTTTACAACGTTGGGAGATTTCTATTCACAAAAACAAAACAAAACAAAAAAAAGGGGGGGGGGGTTAATTTGTGACGTCACAAAACCCGGGGATTTTTAAGAACCAATCAGCACATTGTGGTCTTTCGACTACCAGTTGTCTCACAAAACCCTGGGTTATCTTGCAAATCCCTGAGTGTTGTTAGAAAATGCGGGGAATGAAATCAAGCTCAGGGTCTTGTACATGAAACAGCTTCAGGTCATTGGCCAGCATCTGCTCAGAGACTGAGATGCTATCTGATTGGTTGCTGTACACATATCTACGTTGTTGGGAGGCGTAGTGTGAAAATTTACGAAACCCTGGATTTTGTGAAAATACAAAATATATTTGTTGATAATTGTATATTGCAAGCACCAACCCAGAGTTTTGCTAACAAATCTCTGGGTTTTGTTACGATTCCCTGGGTTTTGTAAAAAGACGAAACAATGTCAAACCCAGGGTTTTGTGCACCAAACTCGGGTTTTTGTAAAGAAACCCGAGGTGTCATGGGCAAACCAAGACCTTTTTTTTATCACGGAACCCAGGAATTTGTACATGAAGCCCTGAGATTTGTGGATTATTGGACAATACAAGTACAACTCCCACACCTGTGCATACCAAGACGCAGCAAGACAAGGACATATGCTACATACTACAGTGCCTGATTATTTGCACAAATCATTGTCCTTAATTGGGTCAGGTTATTTGTGCGGCATGTGCCATTGGGAATGTCCCCATTGCAAATACTTGTCTACGAACGATGTCACACCTTAGTTCAAATGCAAATGTCAATATTTTGAGTAATTCATATACTTATTGTATAGGCACAGCTTTAAAAATAAATAGTCATTGGCGTATACGTCCTGTATCCATTTGCTGTGCGACCTTAATGTAGGTCGGCGACGGAAGAAAGAAGGAATCAAATGTGTCTGTCAAGAACAGATACGTACAAGTGAAAGATCTATAGATGTATCGAAGCAACGGAGTACCAAACAAGGTGTCGCCATGAAAGTGCATCTCTCCGATAATTTTGACAGACTGCATATGTTGTAAAGATTGATCATCTTGGCTAACATCAGGTTAATCCCCCAGGGTAGTGTTACCTATTTGTTGTAGGATTCCGCAATTTACATCACTGATATCGCAGGACACATGTCCCTGATGTCTTCTTTAACCCGTTGTGTTCCAAAATTGGTTAGTGTAAAATTTTACTTGTCAACTAAAAATTGGCGTGTTAAGAGATGATACTGCGAATTTTGTCTTAAGGTTAAAAAACTACGATTTGTTTCAATGCGGATCTTCATTGTGTCGCTCTGTGTCATTACGTCATGGATAGCCTGTGTAGGGGGGGGGCTGTACGAAAATAGAGATAATATATTGCAATTAAAATTGAATCCAATTATTCTGGCAAAAGGCATTTCTTACAAAGTGCACACCTTTCGACTGCTGATAAAAGCCTATTATTTCATGTTTTCAATTCACTCCTTTACGTCTTTCGGTAACAAAATCCAACAGCTTTCTTCCACCCTTAAGGCATGTTGCGCCCAAAGCGTGCTTTAGTCCAGCTATTAGGTATATTGCGCCCAAAGAGCGCCCAACAAAGCTGTTGGCCGGGCCCTCCGCATGGTCTCTGTCATTGTAGGCTGCTGGTTACAGGCAAGTCAATTGATAGACAGTTTGCCTGCTCAATGAACCCTCAATGACTGAATATGAGATTAGACACTACTCGTATTGACAGAGTGAGTCAGTTTATAGTCATAGGAAAAATTGCATACGCCAGAAAGAGCTTGGTCAATCTGAAGACACCCAATCACCAATTTCTTTCCTTCTTTTCTCCTCTTTCTGTTCTTCCTTCCTCTCTCCCTCAGTTCCTTCTGTCTTGACTTGTTTCCATACAACAATACGTATACATCAACACGGTGAATAAATTATCCAAATAACTATTAAATACAAACATGGTCAAGACATCGTTGTGCATGTTGCAAAGTACCAGTAGTCAAATTAAGGCACTGAATTAAGATTTACTCACCATTTCGATAAGTCAAGCGAGCCTCTGCAACTCTCTCCCATGGAGCCCAGTTTTTCTCCACATTTGAATTAAACGAAGGACAATGACCATGACTTAAGTTAAATTGCTAGAGCAGCATGGGATATATTTAACACTAAAAGCTTCCTATTAGATAATTGGCACGTGGGCCACTAGCAAGCAGCCCACTGGCAAACCACTCATTACTTATGCCCCTAGCAGTCCACCAGCCGCCCGCTCATAAGCATTTGAAAGTAGTAGAAGATACTGCACGGAATATGTTAGGCTATTTCATCCATGCTGAAGGAAATTTTACAACTCGAAAGATTCCTTTCATGTACACAATAGAGATAAGGGTTAAGGGAAAAAAAGACTCGCATCCCGGTGGTCAAACAAACTCGACCGCTTATTATTTATGCACAGTTGGTCGCTAGCAGGCATCGCGCTAGTAGCCCATAACTATGTTCAGATCATCAAATGATTTTACATTTATCTACATTACCCTTTATTTTGGCAAAATCAGCTGGCAGCATGCGGGCTGTCCATTGATAACCTGTGGGCTTCTCGCTACACCTTCCTTTCTGGATTTTTTGTTTCTTTCTTTGAAACAACTTTTCTCCCAAGATAGTGAACCGGGAAAACTAATTGCTACTAACACCTCTGTAAACTTCTCAGACTAAATACGTCCAACCATGATACATTTTATATTAATGCTTTCCAAACTGAAATGTTCAATTAAATATTTTTACCAGCATATACTTTGGGGCAAATATTTAGGCTTTCACGGTTTGAAATATTACATTGCGTTTTCGGTGACTTGCAAATTAGACTCAATTCCTTCGACAAACGTCTCTTTACCTCGGTCCGCATTTTTTCTGCTCACCAGTAGAAACATTTCAAATATTAGTGACACAATACCGTGATACCCTGTATATATGTATGACTATTATATATTTGAGACATACCATGACGCGATGAACCCAAATCATAGTCATCAATTAAATTGAATTTAGTCGGAACCGACTTGCATTGTATATCGTATCTTTTGATTGATTGATTAATTGATTGGTTGATAGATTGATTTCTATCTTTCAACAACCTCGACGTAAATAACGGTTACAGATCCCAAAGTTAAGACATGTAGTTACAGCAATATTTTTCTTCTTGCTCTGTCATTTTGATGGTACCAAATATCTTATTACAACTACTTGATGGCTTTGGTTGAGATGGCAGTGAATTGATGGTACATGGCGCAATAGCTGTACAGCATATTGTCGCCGGAGCGGCTGGTTTTAATATGATTTCTTCTACAATCAATGAGTTCACATGCCAGAAGAACTTCTAAGACAGTGGAATGTCATACATGACATGTTTATCTTGATGAGATGTGTACTAAGCCCACACATGGCCAGTACCAGAACTTGTAAGGCGGTGGAGTGTCATACATGACATCGTTATCTTGAGATGTGTACCTAACCCCCACGTGGCAATCACCATAACTTTCATGACAGTGGAATGTTATATATACCAATATTTATCTTCATAAGATATTTAATAAAGTTCGAATTTTTTCATTTTTTCATATTTTCTATATAATTAGGGTGATTTGAAACTAATGTTTGATCGGCAAGGTCACGAAGCATCCGAGCGCGGGGCCAAGGGATTATTTTTCCTATCTTTGTGAAAAATAAACTCTCCGACCGAATCCGTATTCAAGAATTTATAATTACTTAAAATATAAGATATATTTAAACGCCGTGTCTTGCAATTCTTTTTCAAACCCCCAAACAAATCCTTCCTATATATTTCCAAACTATCGAACTCAGTCAATCACCCCAAATTCGCCAGTATGATACAAGAAACCAAAATCGCCTGTATCCAAATCAAGTTAATCAAAAATTTACAGAAAATTGTATTAGAAATAATTCTATCAAACTTGTTAATGAAACAATCGAATGTATTTTAACCAAAATTAACACGCATAATTATAAAGGCTTCTCAGAAAATGTAAAAAAAATGGTACATTTTGCGGTATAAATTAGAATGTACAATACCGACTTGATATATTTGTGAACATGATTCTTGGGTGGTTGTTATATTTGTGAACCTGATACTTGCGTGGTGTTACCATGGAGAAATTTTCACCTTTTGTATGTTTTCTTTCATTTCTTAGGTGTACTACATGATGTCTCTTCCATGCTGTTCTTTTGTTCTATCCAGTAAAATGCAATATATCCGCTTTTCTCATTAGGTTCCATCCATGATAGCAACAGTCTTCTCTGCCTTAATGAATTGTCTCTTGACATTATCTAGATTTCCACATGTTGGTCTTTATCATCATTTTATGTTCACATTGGAAATTCCATATGCACTGTGCGTTTTTTGTCAAATAACGTAGTTCTAAGTCTGACTCTGAGTATTGGCGGGGGCCGGCCTCATGGCGGGAACCGTTTGCAAAATATGGGAAAATCTTTCATGTCTTCCAACAGTCACATTCATGATGAAACATTTCTTATTTATTTATTTAGTCTGTGTTCAGGAATGGGGGGGGGGTCGTTTGAATTTGTGTTATTGTAATCTGAACATATGTATCTGCAAAAACCGAGGGATATTTCATAACTGTATCTGTTTGTTTACAATAGTGATACAAAAATTGGAAAATTGTTTTTTTTTTTTTTTTTTTTTTGTTTTTGTTTTTGTTTTTTTTTTTTGTGAATGATAGTTTCTGGACTCGTCATTTTTGATATACGCATTTGAAAAAGAACTGGTCCCTCCTGAGATCCCTTTTTGTTCTACAGAATTTTTGGGATACATCAGTTTTCATTTGATTAAATTCGGGAAAAGAATGTTTAGAGGGACGTCCATGTGAAACGGACATTTTAGAGCAGATACCTATTGTCAGTAATCAAGATCCAAAGTTAAAACAGTTCACTCACAACCATGTTAGCATTGGAAGTATTTTGTTAATATCTTCAGATTGTATTGGGGCTAGAACTGCTAGAATGGCTACCAAAATGTCCCATAATTTCAAAATGAATCGGTTCGACATTGCCTCAAATATCACAAGTACAGATTCTACTGTTATTCAATGTTTTTATTGATAATGAGAGGTTGCTTTAAATTGGGAGCACTTCATTGTATAATTGACTGTAATACATCTCAAATATAAGAGATACTAGTACGTTCTGAGGCAGAAAGATCTTTGTCTGCCTGCTGCAGATTTAAACATCTCAAAGGTCAAAGGGGCAAAGAAAGGCTATAGGCGCTCCTCATGTCAGTGCATTCTGCAGACGTACTACATTGCCCGAGAATTTATAATACAGAAACTAAGAAAACTAATTTGTAACTAAATTCTTTTGGACTGATGTGTACTAAGTCAAAATAACAAATCTGGGTTACCGGGGATCAATGGTGGACACCTCCTTTCAATTTGCCGCCCACGCAGTGATAAGAGATCATATATCAGATGCCGAAATTATTGAAATTTGAAATAAGTCACTTATATTTCTGAAGGTGGATAAGATGCATGTTTTCATTGATATTGGCTTAATGGAAATAAAATACCGGACCTGCACCACAGCTGAATCTTGTAGACTAATTCTGGACTCAAATGACATATGTCTTTGATTTAGGAATCTTGTCTGTAGTGTAAAATGTTCAGTTCACCTTTGAAGCAGACTCGTTTGCTATTGTTTATGAATGTTGAGATTGCCATTTTGTGGGCTTAAAATATGTGAAAACATCATGTACACCTTATCTAGAGATCCTTTACTGATACTTGATCTTGAAGTATAAGCATCAAAGCTCCAAAAATGACGGAAATGTGTGATCTTGTAACAAACGTTCCATTTCTGATTGGATTTTTTTGTCTCCAAAATGCACCAGATTGCACCAATTTACTTGCAACGTTTTCAAATTTTTCCAGGGAAGCATGCCCCTGCACCCCCGGACCCTTCCCCCGACCCTCCGAAACCCCCCGGACTTCGCGCTAGCTCAAGCACATGAAGTTTCAAAGTGCAAACACTTTTTGCTCCAATCCTGGATCCGCCCTTTCACTTCGTCTCTCTCTCTCTCTCTCTCTCTCTCTCTCTCTCTCTCTCTCTCTCTCTCTCTCTCTCTCTCTCTCTCTCTCTCTCTCTCTCTCTCTCTCTCTCTCTCTCTCTCTTGCTGTATTTGTCCGTCTTTGAAGTTCAATAATCGGTCAGTTCTATAGCAAAACATACCATAGTTAAGCTTAATAATCACACAAAGCTGTCGGGAATATTTAAAGTTTTGTTTTATATATTCTAAGATCATTGCAGATTCCGTTCTGCAGGCTAACATATACGTCGGCTCCCGGTAAAACTAAAAGGTCTTTCAACTTACCGTCTTCCACTCGACAATAACCAAGCATTTTATTGAAAATATTCCAGATCATAACTCCTTTATCATCCCCTTTAATGTAATTGAAACCCATGGAAACCAAATATGTTAAGTAAATTACATTATAAAGTAATCTAACATGCATTAAGGTAGTATCGGGAGCACTGTTTCTATCTGCTCACGGCGGCTGAATCCGAAACCAGCCGGGCGCTTTAATTCTTAACTTTACCGTCTTGATAAACATTTTCCGCTGGACATAACTTCTGAGCGAATGTATCTGTTGTCTTATCTTTTCTTCAAATAAAAGTATCATTTTATTTAGATCATGTGCAACCACTATATGTGTCGGGAACATTGCACTCCTGCATCTTTCAGATGATGTTTTAAATCAACTGCTTCCTTGTTCGCAAAAGATATAAGGTTTTTCTCTCTCGCAGTGCACTGCCGGTTCCTGCCTTCGTCCTGTAAGCCTCACCAGGGACGTGTCAAAGCAGCTCCCTGGCGTGACCTACCTGAGCAACAAGAGCCGAGCGTAACTAGGTGATCAGTTATGCGCGCGATTGTCATGCCTCGCCCCGAGAAATTTTGAACTACATTCCGTAAGTTCGGAATTGCAATAAAAGACTATCACTTCGAACTTGCCGATAGGGTCGCTACAAGCTTCTATGGTGAACAGCACAATGCATGTATAACTACCGGTTAGCTTGGGACGTGTTCTGCATTGAGTACTCTGTAAGTTTTTACCGAATTCCATCCCCACCCCCATCCTCACCCGCTTACAAAAATGACAACAAAAAGAAGAAATTTGCGACAAAAACACATATATGTCTCTTCATTTGGGAACGTGTTTGGGACGGCCGTTGTGGAATTTTCGATCTCTAGAAGACGTTGTCTCGACAGGAAGCTGAAGAATACCGCCAACATGGTGTCTTCAGTACACTCAGGTGTTAAAATTACGATTGCGTAGTTAAATCCCGTCTGCATTCAAAGCTCAACTTGTCACCCGTCAGATTAAGATCTGTGTGTATTTT
The DNA here is from genome assembly GCA_964020975.1 of Hermodice carunculata. Classification (NCBI taxonomy): domain Eukaryota; kingdom Metazoa; phylum Annelida; class Polychaeta; order Eunicida; family Amphinomidae; genus Hermodice; species Hermodice carunculata. The sequence continues at coordinate 1,315,620 of OZ026612.1, read as the reverse complement.
GTCATTTATGTGGAAAAGTGATTTGGTTGCATTTGTTGAGATTCTATTTTTATAGCAATGTCTGGGTTTATCATAGAGGTTTATCGATAAATTCTGATTCATCTCAACTGGTTTAAGAACAATTTTATTCCCTCCTTAAGTTTCCTGTAGGTTGCACACCTTTATCTCAATTTAAAATAACTGGACATGGAGAATTGTTAATATCATCCTCGTGTGTGCCAAACTAGATATGTATAATTTTCTATTATATAAACACCCTATTCAAAAGTCCCTGCCATAGTTGGAACAATACTGAACTCTGGTGGCAGAAACCAAAATGAGGCTGTTAGGGACACCAATTCAAGTCCCCATTCACTTGCATGTAAAATTTGTTTACTTTGCTAGCTCATAACTATTACTAAAACACTTTTGAATATACCCATTGTGTTATCCTGTTAGGACAACGCTAGGACTACAACAGTGAGGGGAAAACTAGGTTCTCAGTGTTTGATCCATTGTTGCAAAAGTTACTGTAGTCTTTTAATATGAAACAAGTTTTCATGGCAAAATGTTTTATATCATCCTATTGCAAAACGTAATCTGTTGAATTTATATTTTAGAACCAGTCATTCATTTGCATGTGTAATTTGCACTACCCGGGACACCGGGACATCAATATATATATATATATATATATATATATATATATATATATATATATATATATATATATATTTATATATACATACATTTATATATATATTTATATATATACATTTATATATATACATACATTTATATATATATTTATATATATATATATATATATATATATATATATATATATATATATATATATATAAAAACCGTGGTCCAATACTTACGATTCATCACATTGTTTTAGTCTTGATTAGAAAGTTATGTCTGCACTGATCAATTTGCTCCATTAACCGGTCACGGTCAATGGAGCTTTTGAATAAATATACAGAAATAAATGCCGACTCAGTAAATATACTACATTACCGTGTTGATATGGCACTAGCACATAACAACCTCCACTGAACCATTCTTTTTGGAATGGGGATTTGTTCGAGGGGATATGTGCGTTTCCCATTTCAGCTAGGCGACTGGTGCCATAGGTTGCAGGTTCGAGTCCCGCTCGTTCCGAACATAAAATATATATTTTCGGCATTTCCTTAATGCTGGCGGATTTAAGTCCCCGATTCTGGATAAAAATGCCGACTCAGTACATATACTGCATTACCGTGTTGATATGGCACTCGCACATAACTACCTCCATTGAACCATTCTTTTTGGAATGGGGATTTGGTCGTGTAGATATGTGCGTTTCCCATTTTAGCTAGGCGACTGGTGCCAAAGGTTGCAGGTTCGAGTCCCGCTCGTTCCGAACATAAAATATACCTGTGACATCTAATTATATACCCTTAAAAACCCATATTTTATTAATTTGTTGCTGCGGGAAATTCCTAGACTGTATGGAGAGTCAACTCAGTTATTCTGGCTTTGGGTCTAACTGTACAGGATATCAAAATTGCAGTCAGATGCACATGATTGGCAATTAGGAAAAGTCCAAACAGTGGAGATCTCCCTCCCCCCCCTCCTTATGTTGTAGTCCTAGAGTTTCCCTAACAGAATAACACAATGCTTATGTTCAAAAGGTTTTTTCAATAATAGATATGAGATAGCAAAGTAAGCAAATTTAACATGTAAGTGAATGGGGACGTGAATCGGTGTGCCACCAAAGCTTCATTCTGGTTTTTGCCACCAGAGGTCAGTAGTGTTCCAAATATGACAGGGACTTTTGAATAGGGTATGTGCACCCGTTGAAATCCCTGTTAGTTGCGTCAGAAGATTAAAATTAGCGTGCAGGATGGAACTTTTATTTTCAAGGGCAATGATATGGTCAACTGCTTTAATAGGACGATAAACTGAGAGAGGAATGCTTGGGAATGAATCCCTAAAAACCGATCTTTCACAACAGCCGAACCATACCTTACTTTCCAAATAGAATAAGTTATTCAGGGCAGGCCACAGGCAGGATGTGAGTCACAGCGTATTGCAAGCAGGAAGCGACCTTTCCCATTCATTTAATGAAGCTTTCCAGGTGACCAGGACTGCACTTTCCCCCTCTTAATAATAGTAAAATTGTGGATATCTTCCTTTAACATAATCCAACACAATCTTCTTCACACTGATAACAAACAGCTGAAAGACCACTACCAAGGTAAAATATCTTACAAACATGTTATTTGACGATCTTCAGATTGGCCAATGTTATAAATCAGAATTTATCCTTAATAACATGACTTAATTAAGGGTCTAACTGTGACTGATCAGCCAAGATTATAATTTAGCTTATTGAAGCAAACCGCATTAGGAAGGCTATGAAAAGCAGGACTGTTGCGGGTAGGATGCGAAATGTATGACTAACATCAAGACTTCTTCAAAGTACAAAGGAATTATTTTGGCAGGTTATCTGGTTGTGTTGCTCTGTAATTTAAATATTGAAAACTTATTTAGTAAGTGTTCATATTGAATACGGGGCATTTGTATTAGCCCCGGTGCTGATTGGTCTATATCCTGTAAAAAGAAGGTAGTCATTTGTGCGAGCAGATCTAGGTGTCAAACAAGGTCAAATACGTTGCTCTTGCAAAACAAGCAACTTAAGTAGAATAATCGGATTTAAAAATATAGTTGTTTTTGTTTCAAACACACACTGAAATTGACAGGATAAGAAGGGTGTGTCACTTGTTTTGGAATAATTATTCCTTATTCCCACACATACCAGTTACATCTTTCGTTTTCCATAACGTTGTCACGTAGCCTAGCGACAAGGATAACCATTTTTGGTGAAAATTAACATAGGTGACCCGTGTCTGTATTTTTCTGTGTCTATATTTTTAATGACAGATACTTTATACTGTTAGCATATACAGAGTTTAGCTTAATTAGTTTACCAGTCAATTTAATTGTGTGCCTGTGTGTGTTTTTAAGAGTAAATTGCAGTGGCATACACACCCACCCACCCACACACCCACCCACACCCCCACACACAAACCCACTTTCTTTGACATAAAATAATCCTAATCAGATAATTAGGAATAATCCCTACATCATACAAAATTAAGTCCCATATTCCATGTGTTTTCATGGTGGAAGGGTGGAACTAGTCGCCTGTAAATGTAAAAAAAAAAAACGTTTTCATTGGAGCCATGGACAGCAAGGTGTTAACCAGTCACAAAGACTGACAAATTTACAAGGTCAGCATTAGTATGGTTAAGACTGATAGTAAAATGATGCATGCAAAACCATATTCACCCATTCCCTTGCGTGCTGTTCTTCTGTGAATTTACTGTTATTCTCCTTTGGCCGCGTACACGACCTTACATCTTTTATTTTTGTGTGAGTGCGAGACTGAAACAAACAGTTTCGTTTCCATTTGGCACTGTTACTGGAGGGTCAAGAGGACAGGTGAATAACTACAGTAGATGCTGCACCCATGTGTGCAAGGCAACTGGCGTAAGTAACCAATTCGCAAGGTCACGTGGGTCACTGATTTATCGCCTGACATACCAAGACGTGACTTGTAAGACCTTGGTTGTAGAATACCATAAAGTACACATTATTGGCATCATGGTTACCTACCAATTGATAATACGACCACCGGACAAATTTCAGTACACGGGCAGCAAAACTCGAAGTTGCCTTGATCATGCATGACAGACTATTACCTATGGACAGTACCCGACGTACATGTGATGTTTTGCAGGATATCTCCAATAACTGTCAAAGAAAATCAATGGCGTGCAATATGGAAGCCTGGTCGTCACGTTGACGCCATAATGTAATTCAAAAACGGAAATCTGGTCGTCATGATTACGCAATAATGTAAGTCTGTATGCCGTACATTGTTATGGCAGGCATTTGGGTTTTGGTAAATTCACTGTGCCAGTAAAAGAAGCTAAATATTGACCGCCTTCAAACCATCTGCATCTAACGTGTCTGTTTAGTCATGATAACAAACAGGACCATGTCAGGCACTGAGCCACCAAGCGCCAATGATAAGTTTGGTCTTCTTCCTGGTCAAGCGTCATACACTCAGCAAAAAAGTAACTCTCCACATTATAAAATTTATCGTTCTACTCATATTGTTAATATTTCTCCTAATTATGCATACGCACAGGTGTCATTATCCTCAGTTAACAATACTTGGGAAGACCACCTGAATTGGGCCTCATGGATGACTGCACTTGATCCAAATGTCAGACAAAGTCAAAATTCGCACTTTGCAGGAAGGGCTTTATAGCAGGACAAAAGCCTATTCGGGCTGTAATGTCCTTCCTGTCCCAGTAAAATCCCTAGAAATCAGTGTTTCGTTGCATCATACAGGTATACACATGTGTCTACTGTACAGAAACTGTGCCAGGTACGGGTATAAAGGTAAGGCCTGTAACTGTCAGGCATGGATCCTTCCATCAGAAGTCAATAGGCCAAGGTTCTCCACTGAACACCTTTGGAGCCACTTGAAGCAAACTGTATATGCCAAGATGAATGATACATCCACTTTTGCTGATCTACAGCGATATCTGCAAGAGGAGTGGCAGAATTTGCCTCGTAGACTCACACTTCAGTTTTTGAACAGTATGAGGAAGCGATGTCAGCAGTGAATTAAGAACCACACTGGCCAAACATTATACTGACTAAAATTTCACTAATACAGAATGGCATTCTTATCAGCCATGCGTTCATAAGTTTTCCTTAATTGTTTACCAACGATCCCAGGTGATCAATGATGTCTGTGATAACCTGCAAACGTCTTTTTCAGACCTTGCTTCCTTCTGGAAATTGTGCAATGAAGCGTAACTTAATATGTTGTCCCATTTTGCTTCTTATCACATCTAAAGAGTATTCTGAATTAAAATTAATCACAGTTTGCAAAATATATGTATTTGTCTTTTTTCACAAAGCGGAGAGTTACTTTTAGGCTGAGTGTATTTTGGTATTCAGACTCAAATTTCTTGATAGATTAAAAATTAATTATAACTCGGGCAAATTTAATTTAATCCGTATGTAATGGTGTTATTTCCTTGTGAATATGATACATATATTAATCACATCAGGTACTGCCATTTTATATTCAAGCATGCAAAAGGACTTATCACTGGTACAGTATAACCATACGGCTGAAACCAGTTAATTCCTTCTTTATGCCATTTTAATGATCTGCGCATATAAAAAATAATGTCTTAAATGAAACAGATAGTGTAATAACTGTATACATTTAATCTTCTATCTGGATGACTTTTTTGTTTGCAGTTTTTGTTACGTGTAAGTGTTTATGCGATTCATAATTTGACAGATGAAATGGGCATACCACTGGGACCAAACATTAATCCAGTATGTTCACGCATGAACTAAATGTAATGTATGACGACGCCATTTAATATGACAACTGATTGATATCTACACACAAAACTATCAGAGAGCACATGCATTTATATGCCGCCAGGTCAACTCCCGCTCACTTTTCGTTGACGTCTGGTTGATAGAGCAGTGGCTGTGATAAGACTTAAATCCTTAACGTCTACGCTGTAAAATAACCGTGGCACTGCAGGGAAGACAATCTATGTATCAAACTCACTGACTAGATATATTAGAAAAATCAACATACAGGCTCGTGGCATATCTCCCATTTGGGTTAAAGCTTAGAGTAGACAAAATATTCACACATATTTATGAAATCATAAATATATGACCTATCAGAAAAAAAAATAAGGTCAGACCATTAACTTTTAACCTGTCATTTTGTGAAATTGGGTCGACACCTTTGCTCGGAACACATATCGCCATAGAGTGTCGTGTTACCTTGTAGACCGGACGAATATCAGTCTAAATGAGTGGCTTCTTGCCACGCTGTCACAATTTTTTTTTTAGAATAACAACACTTAATAAAAAAAAGAAATAAAACTAGAAAAGAAGATTCGCTTCACAGGCAATCTAGGTGCCTGCAAAAATGAAAACAGTTTAAAACGCTACACTTTGCTATTGTTAAACATAATCTAAATCTTGTGTATTAGCCTAATTTGCACAAATTGAAATGCTACAAGGCTCGAATGGCACCTGTATGTATGATGGTTTTGAAATTGTTCAAGAATGAAATTGTGTATTTATCTTATTTGCACAAATTGAAATCGTAGAACGTTAGTTCATGGTTCATTGGATGAAACTATGTCAGAAACTTATCAATTGAAGTTGGAATGGCACCTGTATGAAAAATAGTTTCAAAGTTATTGAAAAATTTAAATTTTGTACATTCATCTAATTTGCAAAAGTTTAAACTTGACAATTTTGGATCGTGGTTCATTGGATGCAGCTATCTGACAAACCCATGAATTGAAGCTGGAATAGCACCTCTATCTATAATAGTTTTGAAGCTATTCAAGGTTTAAATTTTGCATATTCGCCTTATGTGCATCAATTCAAATCCGAAAACTTTGTTTTACGGTTCATTGGTCGCACCTGCATCAGACCTATAAAGAAAAGTTGGAATGACATCTCTATTTATAATAGTTTTGGAGATAATCAACTAAAAAATTTTTGCAAATGCAATGAATGTTTGCTACTACCACCAAGATCTGCACCCTATATGCAAAACTACATGTGGTTGTTTTGTTTAGTTTCTGAACAAATTCACTTTTTTTTTTTGCAAATCCGGCAGCAGCGTTTCGCCAAAATCACCCTGACTAGCATAATTTAAAATTCTACACTATTTATACATGATTTTTTTTTATATTTGCAGATGTCACAAATCTTTGCATCTGCATTGACTTTTTGTGTCTATCTGCAATAGTTTGGAAGCTTTTGAGCTTTTAAAATTTTAAGTGCCTCTAATTTGAACAATTATAAACATCATGACTACTGCAAACGATATGTACAATTTTACTGGTAGTTCAGTCACCATGGCAAGCCTGGTGGTTTTCGGAATACCAGTGTATGAGCAAAACTCCGGACAAATTTGGTCGTATAAAAGAAATAAAGGAGGAAGCAAAGAAAAAAGGACTAGAAAAGAAGATTTGGTTTACAGCAAGTCTGTCTGGGTGCTTGTAAAATGTGAACAGTTTAAAATGCTACACTGTGCCATTGTTCAACATAGTCTAGGTTTTGTATATTAGTGGAATCTGCATAAATTGAAATGATGTAACTTTGCTTCTTGGTTCATTGAATGTGGCCATGTCAAAAACGTATAAACTAAAGTTTGAATGACACTACTATCTATGGTAGTTTTGAAGCTTTTTAAGATCCTTATTTTGTGTAGATGCTTAATTTGCATAAATTAAAAGCCTGCACCTCTAGCGCATGGTTCATTGGATGCGGTAATGTCACAAACTTGCAAATTGAACGTGCAACGGAACCTCTATGTATAATAGTTTTGAAGTTATTAAAGATTTAGATTTTGTGTATTCGCCTCATTTATATTCATTAAAATCCTGCAATTTTGGATAATGGTTCATTAGATGCGGCTATGTCACAAACCTACAAATTGAAATTGGAATTATATTGTGTCTTTTTGTCCAGAACCACTTCCTAGTAGTCATTACCCTATTCCGCAGTCCGAACTCTTCACTCTCCATAAGCTAACCTGTCCGTGTCGAACCTATATACATATGGAAGTACTATTGTCCATGTTGCACACGTTCTTCTGTAAAATTTTGACATAGGCTGTATTAGCCTAAATAAATTAAAGGGTCTTGAGCGGGTAACTGCTTAGAACAAGTTTTGGAGCCTATACCCGTACATGTCTCTCTGAGTAGCAGCTCCTTGTGTGAGGGAAATATTCAGCAAAGACAACCCACATAATAATGAATAAATATGAACGTGGCAAATGGTGAATTAGCTGAATACGTGAACCTTTGCTTATAAATGTAGGGCTCCATTATGAAAGAAGAATACTTGCCAAACAAACCATAATTATTAAATTTGTATAGAACAGGTTCAGATAAGAACAATTTGACCTACCCCTGAACCAGTAGGTACCCTTTCTAGCTGGATAGCTTATCCTAATTAAACCACTTGCCAGTGGAAAACTTCAGTAGAAACAAACTGGGGCATTATATCCAGCCCCAGTGATCGTAAAATAAACAGTTGCAGCTAGACTACCTGTACACACCAAGGGAACTCGTAATAAGGACTGCAACAATGGCCATCCTGCACCACAAATGTAAAACAAACTCCATGATGACACGTACTCCTCACTTTGAAAGACTCCAAACAATTAAGCTCCATTTCACTGCCAACCCTGAGTCAATGCTTCAACGTAATGTGTCAGGTTTGTGACATTTGAGAAAATACTGTCAATTTTGATTAATTTTTATATATTGAGTGAATGTGCATTTAGGCATGTCAGAAAAGAATGAAAGTCATTAGCATTTATGCCAAAAACATGTTATCAAAACAGTTTTTCTTAACACGATTTTAAGTACAATTAGGCAAACTTGTAACTGTCGTCGGCCGCTGCTTGCTACCTATTGCCCCAGGGGTATTTAACCTGACAGAAAACATGTAAGGCTAAAATGTCTGAAAATGAATATTAAGACAGAATTGTGGCAAAAGACAAAATTAAGTACCAAAATAGACAGGTATAAAAACTGTAAAATTATTGTAGCCAAACCTTCTAATAATCTTTGGGTTTTAACAGCAAAATTATAGGGCAAGTCAGAAAAGAATGAAAGTCATTTGTATTTAAGTCAAGAGGATGCAACGAAAGTATAATGTTTCTCAACCAGATATCAAGTACAGCTAGGCAAGTTTGTAACTGTCGTAGGCCGCTGGTTGCTACCGATAGCCCCTGGGGGTTTGACCTAACAGAAAACAAGCTCGCCTAAACTGTCTCAAAAGTGAACATTAAAACAGAGTGATGCCAAAAGGTAAAATTAAATAGCAAAACATGCAAGTCTAAAATCTCTAAAATTACTAAAGCCAAACTTCCTAACCATCTCTGGATATTTACAGCAAATTTTGTGGAAATATTTGATCAAAAGTATATCTTTGAATCACCTCGACTCTAGTTAATTGTAAATACATTTTAGATGCAAATCCTGAAATTTAGAACAAATACGACCAAAAATCTTAAAATCTGTGACAAAAACGTATTATATCCAATAGTTTCCGAAATATTACTGTCCGGGAAAGGATAGTTAACTACTTCAAAGCTAAACTTATCTATTGTGTAATTGACTTTGGTACAAAACCTGTCATTTGTTACCTGAATATCTAAGTCCAGAAACACATCTCTGAAACCATCTGAAATGTTACCCTCCAAAGGGATATCTTTTGGGTAAATTTCTTTAGCAATTACTCCTCTATGTACACATTCTGATGTTATTCAAGTTTAAATTGTATTCACCATATTTCCATAAATTACAATTTTACAGCTTAGGTTCATTGGATGTGGATGTGGCACAAACCTGCAAATTAAAGTTGGAATGACACCTTTATCTATAATCGTTTAGAAACTGTTCAATATTTAAATTTTGCATATTCACCTAAATTGAATAAATCAAAATTCTACAACTGTGGTTCATTGGATGCGGTTTTCCGTTTATCCGGGAAATCGCCAAATGCATAAAAACATACATCTTCATGTTACTTTCCGCATACATTTAGCTTTGCTATCTTCTGTTTTCTAAGTTTTGTACACCATCGCTGGGTAACACCGTAACCAAGACTCTCTAGGGGGCCTGATCTGTTCATCTGTTACCGCCCCGCTGTTCTACAAAACTTAACTGCGTACGTTCTGTCGGAAAGGTAGAAAAGATATTGGTATTCGGAAACAACATGTCGTCTATGGCTTTACGTGAGCCTGGCCTATACAATAAATATAGGATTATGTAAGCAGGTCTTAAACTCTGACACCTTAAGCTTATCTCATTTTCGTTGCAGAGAGTCAGCTCTCGTGATCATAGCTTATCACCTAACTTGAAGCACTGCAATGAAATTTCACCTGCCATACATGTGTTTCCCTGTTTCTTGGCTCATTTACATGAGGTACACTTCAAAATGAAGAGTGTGCAAGTATGAGCTTGATGCGTAAGAACTCATGGTAACAGCAACTTGTGAGTGAGGTAGTATACAAGCAGCTGTGTTATTATTATTATCCGATGGGTTACCTATCCACGACAAGAACACTACTTCTGTCTTGCTTATGTGAAACATTGTGATACATTCTTCGTTAGTGCACTCTATGGATGGGTTGCTTCGGTCACGTATAACTGCCTGCCTCCACAGCAATTGTTCCGCAACTTCGACATTGTTCTAACAGACTAAAATTCTACCGTTTTAACCTGTGGTATCTCGGGTGGATTCAAACGGAATGGATTTAAATACATCACAGAACTTTTGAAGTTTCCGACTGAGAAGCAGACTTTTCAAAGCTGAAGAAAATTATATTCTTATAAAAAAAGTTGTTGAAAATTAATCACGTAAAGTAACAACAGTTCATGTGGAACCGATTTATGCAATATTAAATGCGTCATTCTGTGGGCCCTTCAAAACAATTACGGATTATTAAGCATGGTTAAAAAGGCTGAAGACAATTTTTGACGTTTGATAGATGTCCCCCTCAAATAGTGGCCAGTCCTGACGATTCCCCACTTCTCACTGTACATGTGTATGCATTCGTAAACCATGCTATGTCATCCATACCGGTGCTTTATTCTTTAATTATGTTCTTTTACTTGTGGGACTTTGCAATAGCTCGACTTAAACAGTTAAGGTGTTCTTACTTTTTTTTCTCAAAAACTGATGGCCAAGGGTAAAGTGGAATTCACACCTGGTAGACTCTGGACCAGTGGGTCATTTGAACAATAGCACCAATGAGTCAGTTGGAACTTGACCCTTTTTCTACTGTTGATCCATCTTCTGGTGGATGAAGGGTGGCCTTTAGTCGCAAGGAGTGCATTGACGTTTAAGTTTCATTATTTACTGCGGTTTTTAAGATTGTTGAGCTTCATGAAGTTTAAAGCACGAACGAAGCTTACTGTTATAAAATCATGTACACGTATAGCTATAAACAGAATGGGTTTCAAAGGAGATACCCGTCGTAGCAGTGGATCCTGCTTGTGCTTTTGTATGTAAGCTGTCTGCGCATCGTAGTTGATTCAGAACCCACTTATTTTCCGGGGGTGGCGGTAAATGAACCCTACAGCTGTTTTAAGAACAACACCAAAATGCACGATCAACGTGGAATGCAAGATATTCAAAAGTCGGTAAGGGCACATCACTGTTTACAGGTTGTTTGATTTTGTGGAATTCCTTCAATTTAACATATCTCACAAACCTATAAATGAATGGACTTGATTTATTTACAATCATTTCACAAGATTTGTTTGTTTTATCGTCAAGATGGACCGTGATAATAGAAATCATTATTTTGCAGAGCCCTCTGAGAAACCAAGACCTTACATCAAAGTGCTTTTTGTGATTGATTGATTGATTGATTGATTGATTGATTGATTGATTGATTGATTGATTGATGATTTATTCTTTACCAGGGTTACTGGCTCAGTGTATGATGACACTGGTCTCCCGCCAGGCCCTGGATGATAAAATGTGGTTACATCTAATGACAGCATGATAGAACAATTTAAAATCAATTAACAATGAAATGATACATAGATAAAATAATAAATAAAGGTGAAATACCCGAACTAAAAGTGTACATAAATAAAGAGTACACATAAATGAGGACACTGGGCAGAATAAGTTAACTAAGATGTACATTGACTAATAAAATATCCTTATTGGTAATGAATAAAAGTTTGTAAAAACAAAAGAGGTAATACATTAAAATGAAGTAAGTTAGCTATGGTAACATCATGAGTAGGAGGGGCTGCCCGTGTTAATTTGCACATACCACAGACTTAATTGTAAAGTTGGCACAGTCCATGTCTGAATGAGGCTAGGGAGGAAGACAGCTTTAATTCAGTATCTCTGGCGAGTTTTTTTTTTCAACATCTTCTTTCTCTTTATGAATATGTGCACCTTATCGATGACACTGTGATACGTACAATCTCGCATAATTCTACAACTGTACAGTTGAAGTGTCAACCCATTAACTATCGTTGATCAGAGTAACCGTGTGAAACCGCTGTGGTGCTCCCGTGAGAAGCGATCACACCTATTTGAAAGATTTTATACAGTGGTTGAATTTTTTAAGTTGTCCATCTCTTTTAATTCTACTACGATGACACACATATACATTGTCTTATGCAAATGTATATACATATACATATACACATACGCACACACATACATAAAACGACCGTTTGGCATATCAGTGGTAACATTACAATGCAACAAGACCTTGAAGATTTATGGCCGAGATACGGTGTCACTACCTCCTCTGCGTCATATGGGGTCATTATATAATCGTGTATCTACAAAGTTGTATATTAACTGAACGATAGTTCAGATTATCTAAGCACACATGGCCATTTTCAGTCTTGCGTTTCGACGAACATTAATAAAAACCGTTACTTCTGTTATTAGATTTATCTTTTGTTCTTACTATTTCACACCAAATGATAACAAATAATAAGTTGCATATTGGTGACTCGCTGGTACTAACGTAGACCAGTGGCTTCAATATACACCCTTCTGTAAGTAGCTTAGTCTTTATGTCCTGGCAGCTCATCTAGAAGACCGTTTGTAATTTTTCCAAATAGAAGGAAATATGTCTCATACTAAAAAGAACAATTCAATTCTATTGGCCTTTTTGAACTTGCAAAAATCCGCATTGAATGCAATACCTAATGGCCAAGTCAGATTATCTTGACGAATACGCTTTATCCTTTATTAAACTGACATTTAATTAATTATAAGATAACTAGTCAACCCGTGCTTGTTTGATTCATGATCAGTTGAGGATATGGCTTAAACAGGGCCGACTGGACCGGTCAGTTTAGTTATGACAACTTGGGAGACAGAAGTTAACAAATCTAGATCATGTTCATTGGTGAACTCCATCATCTATTGGGAATCTACGTAAAGTGTTTCGGTGAACCCTCTAAACTGAACAACCGTACGGCGCCCAACCGCAGACTCTCAACCGCCGCCTTTAATCTTGCCAATGCCGGACGTCACTTTTTGTGGCTAGACCTCGAAATGTCAACCAAGAGTAATGGTGGCCTGTCGTATTCTCTTTCTATTGAGAATAGCTAAAGCTTTCCAAAACTTGAAAAAAGGATAAATCTAAAGGAATTATCATCGGTTTATCCGCGATTGCCTTCAACTGTTCACGTCTGATAAGTTAATTTAGCGGAAATTACCAGCACCTTTATCACTGCGAACGAATTCTAATTCAAAGGGAAGACGCTTACGGGAAACCAATCCAATATTCAAGGGAACAGATTTAAATGCTCATCGCATCACAGGGTGCGAATGTAATTTTGGTAGCTTTTAATTCAGCGAGTCAGCAGATCGCACTGGGCGGGACAAGACGTACAAATAGTCTGATTTTCGTTGTATCTGGAATGGTAAAAGCGTGATTTTATGCTTGCTTGGTTTTTCAATAAAAGGGTGGCAAAATTTCAGCTTACATGGTATAATTCCATTGTCTGGGTTGAAGATCTGGGGAATTAAGATGCACCAAAAGTGTACATATAGTATCCAGGCAACGCAGTAGTAGACGCTAGACTACAAATTCTACTGTTCAGAGATGAATTCTTTTTCAAGTGGACGCCTGCACACATAGAAATAAAATCATAGGAATAAAACAGCACCACAGTGTTTCTGAACCAAGTGAACAATATATATGGAATGTTTCATCGCGAAAAAAGAATGATTTTTTAAAAGCTGGCTTACAAACTGACGACCGTGGCCATGCATTCTAATAAAAAGGGTATTTGAATTTCAGCTTCAGGTATTTTATTGCTATAAATATCTTTGAACAAATACCGGGGGGGGGGGGTTATGTGCTAATTAAACATTTTATTTCATAAATGATAATTTAAACACTGAACCAACAATCGTCACAACAAGCCGTTTTCATTTTCACTCGCTGTTTTACAATAAACCTAAACTGAATGTTAAGACATTGGAAATAACAGTGCAGACTAATGTATCGACCTTCCTTCGAACACGGAACAGAAGTTACTACAAGAGTACTTTATAAATCAACGGCAAACTGATTTTGCAAGAAAATTTTAGCAGACAAAAAAACTAAGAACAAATTCAAATCGAAAGTTGAAATGGAAAAGTACTTGCGCTGAAAAGCGTAAATGACAGAAGAAATCTAACTCGACGAAGAATCAATCCCAATTTTAATATCGAAAAAGGTAGACATAGGAAGCGAGATAAAGTACCGGTACACTAAAGCAAATGTGACTTCGTTGTGAGGTCCAAGATGGATGTATGATGTTTTAAATTGTCATATTTCGGCGATTAAAATCTTTCGTATCTGAAGTTACCGTTGAATTTTGATATCTAAATTTGGACGATAAACTAATTCAATCGATGAAATGTGGCGAAGCAAAATTAATCTGGACTTGGAATCTGGAGAAAAATATAACAGAGACTATTGGGATAAAGGATAAATCATACGTAAACCAAAACAATGACATTTATTTGATTTAGACCCAAAATTGCTGTTTACCTTTATGGGGGGGGGGGGGCTAAGTTATATATTCGTGTTTATATAATGTGAGAAATTAAACGTATTTTTGTCTCTATTGTAATGTCACTTCCAAGTTTATATTTTGGCCTGTGTTTACTCGTGTCGAGCGATATGTTTCAACAAAATACAATGATGTGTATTGAAAGGATGCAGTTAAAATATAAGTCATTCATTCAATCATGTTGTCAACAGCTCTTGGCAAAAGAGTGCTACAAATCCATCAAAACATTCGTTTCTGATATGGGCCCAGAAAATGTCTCAATATTGGTCCTAACTGAGAGATTCACATGACCCTTTGGGATTTCCAGGCAGACTCGGTCTTATTTTATCAATTTAGCATGCAACCATTATCATGGAACATAATATGTGTAAATTATTTGAAATACACTTAAACCGCATTTACCTTGAACCAAAATAATATAGGTTTTTACAGAGAGGTTTCCACAAAATTTGTACGAATGCTCCCACACGGTGCATGGAAATCATTTTAAATACACACTGCATGACCATAATATTTAAGATTATACATGACCAACTGTTGAGTGTAAATAAGTGACCCATTGGTGTTCAAAGATCGAATTATTTAATCTCAGGTGCGTAATTGGTTTTCTACATTTTGCGCTGCGAGGGCGTAAATATTTTTGGTGTTTGCATCAAGTAAAATATTAGGTCCAAATATATAAATTTTGGCCATGCTGGCCCCTGAATCGACACCCAAGAGTGCGCTGAGGAGGGCTGGCCGATGATCGCCTTTGGAATTCTTAAAAAAAGGAAGCAGAAAACATTTGTGACAATGGATCTGAAAGGTTTAAATGGGAAAATGCGTGCCATAGGTTGCCGTTAGGCCACTCTCTGTGCAATAATAATAATAATGATGATGATAATAATGTTAATTAACGATACTACTACTACTACTACTACTACTACTACTACTACTAATAATAATAATAATAATAATAATAATAATAATAGGCAAGGCTGAATAAACTGGCAAGATATTGCTTTAATGTACTTCAGTGAAATATTGAAGCATCTCAAGATGTTTTCTGGTCAAAGTAGATACGCTCATTCATGCAACATTAAAATTGTATGGACAGAAAAACTATCAGGCCCTCTTTCAAAATGAAAGATACTGCTTAAAGCATCGTTTTTTAATACCTGATCACGACAGAGTACTCTGTTTTATAGTCTTCATTTTAAGTCAGGTAGTCCAATGATGTGTTTCTCTCCAGGTACTTTCTCTGATGATTTCAAATGTCGAGATCGTCTTACGTTTAGGAATACAACATAGATTGATGACACATCAAAGGATGTTTAAGCTTCAGGAAATTATGGAAAAAGCCCTGCCGATTTGAGAGGGGCGTTTCTATGCAACGTCCAAGAGCAGATGCAATCTTCTCCACGAAATATTCATTAGATACAACTAGGCTTGACATGTGGCAAGGTATGACAGAGACGGAACCTTGTGACCAGACCTGGGGCATGCAGGCCGACCGGCAACAATAGCATCAAGACAGACCCAACTGTATGGGTCTCCAACAGTCCGTATACAAAGCCATTTGTGCCAAGAATTAGACGAAGAGATTGTCTGGCTGTAGAGGCGTATATTCTCTTATCATCTTAATCTATCAAAGAACAGATTTGTCTCTTTGATTTGCATTGAGCAGAGAAACTCTGTAGGAAAGCGTAATGCTTATAGAGTAATTTACCAACTGCTGTCGCATCCTTCTGGTGAATCATGTTAGACTATCAGAGTGTAATGTCTGGATCACAAGGGTCTGCAGGGGAACTACAATCGATATATTAGACCCATTTGATAAATAATTGACCTCCTATGTGTCTTTTTGTTGTGACTTCCCATTGCCCTTTCATTACTGTCCATCTAAACTCGCGTACTGAAATGCAATTGTCCGGGTTTTACCTGTAAGAACTGCATATCACTAAAGTGCCATTATTTTGATTTATGGATAGGGCACTTAAAGGGAGAAAAGAGGCTGGTTGGGCATCAATCGCCTTGCAAAATCGGTTCATGCACTAAGGCTAATATACTACAATTTGGCAATAATCTTACATTCTTCTTATATATCTGGTCTTAAATTGAAGCCTTTCAGTCATTTATCTTACATTTGAGTTTCATATTATAGGGTACCATACACTGATAAAACGTTAAAGGTTAATCAAGATTGTTTTGGCAGGTTCTGAAAGTCAGTGCTTTTCCAGTGCGTATCTTAAAATATCACCAATTCATTTGAGTTGAAGACCTGAATGTCCCACCAGTTATGGGAAGCTGGTTTTGAACTGTGATTCACTCATTGAGGCAGATTTCCAGGAAAGAAATATTTTTCTAGCCTATATTAGGAATCGTCCGGACTGGCAACATGTGACATGTATTCCAATCCATGGTGTTATTGCCAGTCTATTTGTTTGTTTGTGTGCAACTTCACTTTGTATACATAAGCAAACATCATGATGTTACCCTGGAACTGAGCAGTAACCAAAAGGAAGCCTGGATAGCAGTGCGTTGTAGGGCCGCAACGCACTCCAAACTGGACAAGGCACTGTCACCTCCGTAACCATGGAGTAGCCAATAGGAGTTGGACTTCAAATAGTACAGTGCACTATAGGGCCACTCTTCCTCACTTAAAAACAATATTTTAATAAGCATTGTTTGAGTGTTTCTGCCCCTGAAATGTGTTCTTTGAATACCATTTTTAAAAAATAAGAGGCTGTCATCCACCAAGTGTGTCTTTGTAATCAATGTCCAATATGATAACAGGTGGTGCACCAGCATATGGGCCATTTGAAGCCCTCACGGCACCATTATACTAGGACAATTTTTGGAGTCGTACACTACAGAGAACACGATTGTGTGATAATTAACATAACCAATGAACTTGGTTTCAACAAATATCATTTATTAGACCTGGGCACAGGCAGTGATGTTGTAGCTTTCATACATGAATTTGACAAACGGGTTAGTGGTGGTCCAGCTATTGCAATGGATGATGAAAATGGTGCAACGTCAAATGCACTGAAAGTGGAATGAAAACCTGCAATAAATCGAGAAAACAAAACTCGTGACAAACTGATCGGGATGTATTGGTGAAATTTTGTGCCCACTAATATAAATGGTTGTACCGTATTTACGCTTTTCACATACCTCCAATTTGTTTACATACTAGCTGCACGGTCTGGTAGCAATCTTGGGATAAGCACAAAAATTGACTTTCAAAAGCACAGGAGCTGAAACTTCCTTTAATGGATAGAGTATGTTATATACCTCGACATGATCATGTTCTAATCGATGCTTGGTCATTAATGACTCTAAATACATGCGACTGTTTTTGAAGAAACCCAACTTTAGAGCTTGATAAAGTACTACTTCCTGTGCAAAGAGAGCTAAAGTATGTATTTTTGGGTTAATATAATCATGAACTATAGATACGTGCAAAGATCAATCATAGTCCTTGCCTACTTGTTAAATTAACACAGTGATACTAAAATGATTGGATTTTATGCTGTTGTCGTCTATTTCTTCTATGAAACAAATGATAAAACTGTAAAATGGTTTCACATGATTCCTAACAATATTATCTCAAAAACTTTGCCATATTTTTTGGATATCTTGTTTCGTTTAGGAAATATAACTTTGTAAAGTTGAAAAAAAAACGACTTTTACGTTTCCCTTGACAAGATAGATTTTTCAACTTTGCAAATAGATATTTCATAAACTAAACCAGACATCCACAAATATTTCAAACTTTTTTTATAATAGTGTACGGAACTAAGCCAAACCATTTCTATAGTTTTGCCATTTGTTTTGGAAGAGAAATAAACATAAACAGCATATAACCTGGTCACTTCATTATCACTGTGTTTCTTTAAAAATAGGCTGGGTCAAGTGGTGATCTTTGCACCAATTTGTAGTTCATGACCATACCAACCCCAAAATATATGCTTTAGCTACCATTCCATCAGTAAGTAGAACTGTGGAGGGCAGTACAGCTGGTTTTCTTCAAAACTGGTCCCATGTATTAAAAGTCCTTTAAAGTAAAGTTATTGTCCTCTAAAATAGGCATATCACCGAATGATTTTGCTGTGTCTCAATGTACGATGTGGGGGCCTGGTATCCATTCTCTGTTGACATTTGAACAGTCATAGTAAAATGTTGAATCAGAACTAAATTTTGAATTGAAAAATAAGCCCTCGAAAGGTGGTGTTACAATAGGCTATTACCTGATTATATCCAGTGAATAGTTGCAAGCAAGCAAAAAGTTTTATTCCTTTGTTTATTGCCTTTGTTCATGTTTGTGCCAATATTATGTTAAAATAATTTGCTGGCAATAGAGAAAAGCTTAAAAATTAGGAAGCCAGGATACTCAGTACTTGAACTGAAATTTGAAGACTGTATCTCATGACACTTCACCACGATTCAATACTCCTGTATATTCATATCAAAATAAATAAAAAAATGCTTATTGTGATTTTAATTTGGGTAGAATAGCAGACAGAGGGAGGACAGTGGTATACAGGCAATCTCTGCTCAGCAGCGTGTGGTGCATGTGGAGGCCACCTCACTTTCTCTCTTTGTGGGATAGATGGCAGAATATTCACTTGCAGAGCCATCTCAGGGCAGCCTGGGATGACCATCAGCACTGTTGCAACTGTCCTTTACAGCTTGACCGTGTGTGTTGTGGTAAGAATACATGTAGGTTTTTTGCTGGGTGGGGAGACGACAAGTGGCTGCCCTGCAACCAGAGGAAGAGTGAAAGGCCTAGGCATAAACTTTCTGCAAATACCTGGCAATCAAGTCTGAAGCAGCTGAGTTTTCTACCCCAGCAATGCCACTAGAGAAGCGGAAATGAACCTACGCAGCTTGCATGCAGGTTCAGGTGGTTGCTGCTTCTTCTCACAAAATTCTGGGGGGAATAGGGAGAAGTGTCATAGTTACATGTTGGGCCACAAAGGATCCAACCGTGATGGTCCTGTGTACTAATTGTCACCTAATGTGGTATCCAGCTGTTCCTTGGCAGCTGTTTTAAGTCTCTCAGACTTGGAGGCAATGGCCAAGAACCAACAGTTGCAAATGGATCTGATCTGGTAAACTGTACCACCCTCTTTGCCAGCTACTTCAAATCCCCATCCAAAGAAGCGGGCAAAGCACCACCCAGGTCTTCTGGCCCAGACCTGCCAGTCTGACTGCTTAGAACCTGACAGCCTCGGTGAAGCCATGATGGGTACCTACTGGTCTCTGTCTGGGCAACCCGGAACCACAGACTATTCCCCAAGCTCCCTGGTCTGAGGGTCGAACCTCTGGGTATATTGGAGCACTGGAGACAGTACCTAAATCTGTGATGGTGTTTAGCTGCAGTGAGAAAAAGGACCCTTTTATCTCCTACAGCTGCAGCTCCTACCACAACCTCAGGGGAGCGCCAACTCTGGGGCCTCCAACCCCTGTGCCAGCTGCTCTCCCTAATGGCCCAGCCAAGCAGCTGTCAATCCCACTATGTCCTTCCTTCAAGCTGGGTACCCTGCTGCCCTCCTTGAACAGCTAAGTGGAACACAAATGTTGTGAGAAAGAGCAAATAGTACCCCTGCCCTGTCAGAGTCAGACGTCTCAGAGGTTCCAGCAATGACTTTTGTGGAACTTGTCCCTCAACCCAATGCAAGGTATGGTGATGGAGCTACCACCTATTTGCTTTGGATGAAGAGCTGTTAGACAAGGCTTCAGGGCCTCTGACTCCAATAGCTGGTGATGTATCTTCAGACATCGGTACTAAGGATAAGGAGCTGTTGCTTTCAGATTTGTCCCTCAATAAGCCCTGGTTACCGGCTACCAGCTGGCACTGCTCTGCATGTCAGAGCCCTGTAGTGTCCATGGTGTAGGTGGAACCCACTACTGCCCAATGGAAACTACTCTTGCACCTACTAAGGGCTTTGAGCAGGGAAAAGCTCTCATCCAGAGCCTTGTGGGTGATCAAGCTGTGGTTGCTCAGCCAGAGGAGAGGAGTGGGGGGGCATTGCAATGTACTGCCAAGACTTGTCCTGGCATGATATAAGTCCCTGATCCTTCCCTTTACCTTTGAGGTTTATAACGAGCTGATTGCCATGATGCGGGGCACCTGGCTTCTTGTGGAGCCACAGATGTCCTAATGCCTGGCTATCTCAGGCAAGGACATGTTTTCCCAGGCATCTTCATTACTGCAGGCAATGGGCCATCAGATCTGAAGTACCTGCATTCTGGAGAGATACTTCAGTTTGCTAAACAGGGATGCCCATCTCCAGGGTAAGAACTTGCCTGACTCAATGTACCGTTGGGTCCCTCCTCTCTATCTCCCGGTTTGGAGGAAAGATGGTTGACGTTGTTGTATGAGTGTGGGACCTTTTGGCCCATTCTGCCAAATGGGTTAGGATGAATGCCTCAACAGACTCTGTTCTGTAGCTTTCCTCCCTGGCTGCCGCAACCCCAAAGAATGGCACCCAGACTGCACCCACTCACCCCTCCCCACACGGCTTCATCCATGCCCCAGGTGTCACAAGGGTCTAGAAAGAGTTGCAAACAATTCAAGGGAGGGCAAGAAGTCTGGTAAAGACAAGAAGTTGAGAAACCTTTAGGGTTGCTGACTCTTTCGTTCTAAACCACACCGTCTCAGGGTTGCCCTCCCCCATCACTATAGACATCTCCAAGTGTCCAGTGCCTTTCTGCCTTTCACTACTGATGGAGTTAGCCTGATGCCTCACCTGATGGTGCTCCAAACAGGACGTAAACATACAGGTAAGGCATGTCCCGGGAGTAGAAAATGTCCAGGCTGACCAACTCCTGAGAAGAAGTCAGACACTAGGAATGAAGTGGTTGTTCCACCTATGGCTTTTTCAGGCCAAGTGGGCCAGGTGGGCAGGCTGGGAACCCCACATGATGTGGATCTGTGCCCAACAAGCCCAAATGCAATACATCCCATTTATTTGTCATCTGTCCTGAATCCCAAGGCCCTAGCAGTGAATGCTCTAGCCATGGAATGGAGAAATCTTTGGGCTAATGCCTTTCTGCCTCCACAAATCCTCCTGAGAGCCCTGTGGAAGGGTCCCATGACTGCAATAAGATCTTAGTTGCTTCCTGTCAACCATGGATAGATTGGTCCCTGGAATTAAGCATTAAGCTACTGGTATGTCTCCTGGCATGGCTGAAACTTTTGGGGCAACCACACATTAGTGTGTTACACAGGAACACCGAATTGCTGAACCTCCACACTTGGCAGTTGTGGCATGGCACATCTGTGACAAGGGTATATCAGAATCTGTTGCAGATAGTATTGCCAGAGGTGAGCTTCCAGACTCTTCTCTAGTGGTATACTCAGCTGGATGGTGTTTTCAGACTAGTGCACCTGTCGGAGAATACATAAGTGGTCTCTGCATATTGCTGACATTGCAGACTTCCTGCCTTACCAGTGGGAGGTCCTCAGTGAGAGCATGGGAAATGTTGAGGGTTTTTGGTATGCCATCTCCTCAACCCTGGCCAACATCCTAGAATTTGCCATAGAAAGCCTTACTGTCTGCACTCGTAGCCACATTCTACATAGACAGACTGGCTAAAAGGCAGGTTCTGTCAAAGAATGCACCTCCCACAGACCTTAGTCTTGCTGACCAGGTGGCCTTTTGAGTGCCTTGTGGACCCTGACAGGCTGCACATTAAGTACTGGAGGTGGAAAACTTCTTTTTTCTTAACACTTGCTTCTGGGGCTAGAAGGAGTGACATCAATGCTCTGGGACATAATCAAATCCAATGGTCACCTGACCACTTCCAGGCGGCCCTGAGACCTCACGTTGGCTTCCTTGAAAAAGCCAAATAGCTCAAGATCTCTCTATGGTCTTATGGGATTTTACCATTTGTGGCATGGATATGGCACAACCCACTGAGGAAAGAACCTTGTGTCCACTGAGAGGTCTGTGTTGGTATCTCTCCAGCATGGACGGTGCCCGTGGTCATAGGTCTGCCCTCTTTTCACCCCTTGCTAAGTCTGGAAAGGAACATGTCTACCAAAATATGATCTCATTATGGATTATGCAGACCATCCTGAAGGCTTATATGAATGCTTTAGACAGGCCTTTGGCCCTGAAGCAGGTCTCGGCTAGAGTCCATGAGGTGCAAGCCTTAAATGCATCCTGGCGAGCTGTAAGGAAGGTCACTGTTGTTTATATCCACCGGACTTGCTGCAGGCAATCGTCTACCATTTTTGCTGAGCACTACCTGCTTGACTTGATCGTGCTGGGGAAGGGCCTTTATGTCTTTGCTGGTGTAGAAAGCTCCTTTGTATAGGTTCCTGCCAATTGTACATTAGACTTGCCCCCTTCCCTTAGGACAGCCACAATGTTTCAGTTTACGACATCTATGGAGCTTAGACTCAAATGCAGTTTACAGGTCTGCATTCCTAGAGTAGGCCTAGACCTTGTCTCAGACTTGTATCAGGTGGAGGTCCCCAGGGTCCACTAGGCCAAGAGCTGGCAGACTTGTTCCAACCAAACACTGGCTTACAAACATATGACTGCCCCCCCCCCCCCCCCCTTTGCTGGTGCCCACCATGTTTTCCAGGATTCACTGGTCTTGCTAGATCTCCAGGACCCAAAGGTTGGAAAATAGACAGCATTTCCCTTATGACAGACTGCTTTCAGGTTGGCAGGCAGCTTCCTGGGTGGCCCCTTGGCAGTACCATTCTTGTTGGTAAGGAGGGTTTCTGTGCTTTGGCCATAATTCTGCTGTTGGCGGCCTCATGTTCAAGAACCAGTGAGATTTGTGCAGCAGACATTGCTTCCTCACTCAAACCGAGTTCCCCCCCCCCCCCCCGCAGCCTGTTGGTCCTGACAGTGGTTGGTCAGTATGCGTGTTTTGTTGTTTCCTCCTACCAATGCATTTGTATATTGGCAATAGTGGTCGAGAGGTAATGTTACATAGCTAATAGGTGAAATTTTAAGTAATTCTGGTGTTAGTGAGTAGCCTATAAAAAGTAGAGACATATGTCATTTACATGGAATTCAAAGTAGGCCAAGCCTATATTAATCACTCTCCATGGCAATGATGTTGGTGTATACTTCCCCACCCAATTGTTTACTTTCTGAGTATACTTACTTCTCAACCACCAGAGAAGCCCACCCAACTTCCCCACTTCCACTTCACAGTTCACGTTTACTGACCAATTATGAAGAGGAAGGAAGAATAGGGGCACATGCGCACCAAAAGTCACCCCACTTCTACAGAAACTGAGTCGTGACTGGGACCGCCAGGTCTTTAGAATGATTAAGTCCCAACTCAATTGTGTCAGGCGTTGTGGCCCTCAAACGGAGGTCGAGGCTGTGGTTATGAAGAGGTAAGTATCACACCAATACTGATATTACCACAAAAATGCACGTACTTCTTTAAATGATTATAAATTTCAATGTTTTATATTTTGAAATGTGCTGCTAATTAAATACGTACACTTGAAGTCCCCTTTATTAAGCTCACATTTTTACTCAAAATCTATATGAAGATGCTCATTTTTTTAATTCTGGAATGTCAAAGATAAGTTTAGATACAGCTATGCTTACAATTTTAGTTTAGTGAAAAAGTGCAAGATGATAAAAATGTAAATATTTTTAGGATTACAATATATTTTGGAACTTAAAAGATGTTACTTTCGGTATGAACTCCTATGTTCACCACCAAATATGTGCAGTTTGTTGATTGTATATAGTTCTTCGTAACTAATTATTTGTCAAATAGGGTAAGACAACTGTAAGGTACTTCAGGCACAACTGTTACCCACAGCTCTTATTTTTTGTATTTTATTTCTTAACAAGTGGTTGAAGATATAAAATGAGAAAAATGCGTCAAATTTGTGCATGAGTTTCTAAATCGTGAGGTTCCACAACTATATTCCATTGTACACTTACTGTTGTTAGCATACTTTTAAGCACTAGCGAAAATCTTAATATTAATGAAATTATATAAAATTTGAATGTTGAAAAATTGGGGGGTAAGGGTAGGAAATGCTGTTAAACTATAGCTCGGGTACTAGGGCTGCTGGCTGTCGGTATGTAATGCCACGTAAAAAGAAGACAAATAGGTCAGTACCGCTATCAATTTAAGTGTTCCCCCACATTCTGGGGATGCACCTCAGTGTCATGTTGGTCAACAACAATTATATTTTGTTTCTCGAAAGGATAGGTCACAACAATCAACTGCACGAATATTCAGCAGAACACACAACCATTTACACAAAAATCTCTATTTCTAAATAAATTCGTTACGTTCAAGCCTATAAAATAGGATTTTCAAAATCATTTGGTTTCATTTAAGCTATACTCGAATTTACGTTTCTGCATGCAGCGGGTATTAGGTTATTAAGTTAGCAATTAAAATGGAAACGAATTGTTACACACAACTCTACGCCTCCTGCATTGAGTCCCCGCTACAAAAGTGATACAGGGATCCTCTCTATTTCTCTTCCTCAAATGTAGCTGCTTTAAACTTGATGTGACTATGCCTGGGAGAGAAATCCTTTTGTATTTCTGTAATTTTCAATGACGGAATTTACGAAATAGGCCCCTATAGCGACAAGCATCGGAATTCATCAATCTGTTCATCACGCATTTAACCTTTGTTCAATGTTTTTTTAGACTATGTAATTCGCTGACGCTCTTACACCCGGAACGCTAGGCTTATATGCGTGATAAAACTATCTCAATTTTTGGTACATATTTATTCAAATCATATCGAATTACTCAGGTCCTATTCAGGATTGAAGTAGTAAAATTGCATGTGGAGAAACGTATTTTCTACATCTGTGCTCCTAACACAATTTAACACACACACACACGCACACATCTATCTATCTATCTATCTATCTATCAATATATATATATATATATATATATATATATATATATATATATATATATATATATATATATATATATTATCAGTGATACCTCATGATAATGACACTCAGATATTCGACAAATTCAATATAACTACACAAATTTTCATGGGAAAAAGATTTATTTTCTATGTTATTTGACTCATTTATATAACATATTCAGTTATCTGACACATTTCCTAGGGAACAGATGGTGTCATTACAATGATATTTTACTATATATATATATATATATATATATATATATATATATATATATATATATATACCGCTTGCGTGAAGTTTTTTTCGCACCTTCTCTTGGGATAAAAGGATTAAGCTGGCAAAATTACGACGATCAAAGAATAGAAAATATCAGATAGGTACGCGGCAGGGAGTCGTCACAGGAGCTGGCATAACATCGCTGCCTATTTCAACAGAATTCGCTGCAATTTATCATTTTCTCTCTTCTAGAGCCTCTTTCTGCTGGATATTAAACAGATTGATCTTGATGCAAGACTGATACTGAAGTAACCACAGAAGACCTATAGGATGTCGTTATTCCACTAGAATAAAAAATTGAAATTAGACGTTGGTCGTTGTTCGTCATTCG
The DNA here is from genome assembly GCA_964020975.1 of Hermodice carunculata. Classification (NCBI taxonomy): domain Eukaryota; kingdom Metazoa; phylum Annelida; class Polychaeta; order Eunicida; family Amphinomidae; genus Hermodice; species Hermodice carunculata. The sequence continues at coordinate 1,289,447 of OZ026612.1, read as the reverse complement.
ACTGCCAACTTTTGCTTCATTCGATCTGCATTTCTGCTCTAATTACGTTTGAAATTTTAGAAGGGGGCGGGGGGGGGGGTAGCAAAGTATGCAAGAGATTTACGCTGCTTCCTTTGTCAATGTTAAGTCGTGTGGCGTTCACTCAAGTGACGGTTAGAAACTTCTTTTGAAAGCTAGAATAAACTCCTGTTACTTCTCACGCAACTATTATTCAGGCAGAGGGATTAAGTCGGATTTCGTGGGACGATTGATTTTTTACTCTCCAATGAAAAATTTTTATTCTGCCGAGAGCCTGGCAGGCTGGTAAATCACAGGTCCTCAAATTGTTTTAAACGAATGCCCTAAACGCAGTTTCAAAATTTTATTTACTTGCCCAAGTCTTCCTCAATTTATTTATTTATTTATTTATTTACGTATTTATTTCCTCGTTCTTTCATTCATTTAAAATTTATTCATTTAAAATTTATTTATTTAATCTATCTATCTATCTATGTATCTATCTATCTATCTATCTATCTATCTATCTATCTATCTATCTATCTATCTATCTATCTATCTATCTATTCAGAGTTGTACATTTATTATCCAGTAATGGGCGAAAACGGAAGGTCAATTTCACTTGACCGTAACCTTTGGTGTGTTGTACACCTTGCCGCTTATCCCCAGGAAATTACTTACTTTTGAATCATCACAACATTTCTTTAATTCAAATTTTTTCTTATAAATATCTTGTCCTGGTCAGCAAATGCATCGGAGCAAAACGCACATGCGCATGCTATAGAGGGAGTCTACCACCTGACATATATATATATATATATATATATATATATATATTCATACTGTGAGACACTACTTTCATTAAACATATCCACAGGAGCTGGAGCACTGACTTTAACCTTTCAACTTCTTTATGTCATAGTATACAATGCACTTGGTAATTTCTGACCTTGTAGGTCTGTATGTCCTGTTGTATATCTGTTGTATGTCCTGTTGTATGTTCTGTTGTATGTCCTGCTGCATGTCTATTGGGTGCCAGTTGTATGTTCTGTTGTATGTCCTGTTGTATGTTCTGTTGTATGTTCTATTTTATGTCCTGTTGTATGTCTGTTGCATGTCCTGTTGTATGTCTGTTGTATGTCCTGTTGTATGATCTGTTGTATGTTCTGTTCTATTTCCTGTTGTATGTCCTATTGTATGTTTGTTGTATGTCATGTTGTATGGTCTGTTGCATGTCCTGTTATATGTTTGCTGTATGTCCTGTTGAAATTTCTGCTGTATGTTCTGTTGAATGTCTGTTGTATCTCATGTTGTATGTTCTGTTATATGTCCTGTTGTATGTCTGCTGTATGTCCTGTTGTATGTCTGTTGTATGTTGTGTTGTATGTCCTGCTGTATGTCTGTTGTATGTTCTGTTGCTTGTTCTGTTGTATGTCCTGTTGTATGTCTGCTGTATGTCTTGTTGTATGTCCTGCTGTATGTCTGTTGTACGTCTGTTGTATGTCCCCTTGTATGTCTGTTGTATGTCCTGTTGTATGTTCTGTTGTATGTCCTGCTGTATGTCTGTTGTATGTCTTGCTGTATGTCTGTTGTATGTCCTGTTGTATGTTCGGTTGTATGTCCCGTTGTATGTCCTGTTGACCAGGACCTGAGACCGATACAAGTTACAAAACCTACAACAGATATGAAAATCCGCTTGTTAACCAACCAAGAGGCTAATACTGGGTGCCAGACGGATGTGACCCACTCTACACCTCGTATATCTACACATAATCCATCACAAGCAAAGTGATAATGAACAAAGAAGTGTTAATGCTCCCAAATGTTACCCCAGGGTGCCCTCCCTGGCCTCGGTGTGATCTGACTCCACAGCTTGGCTGCCAATTTGCAAGCACCAGGGCTTTGCAGTAGATCCGTGATTTAAATGTATTTATCTCCACTCATGAACACATTTTCACATTTTAAATCATTTGAAACCAAAATAAGTATGATTTAAACTAGGGATCCATAAACTATGGTCTTCTGCCTTGAAGGAACTTCCCTGTGTGGAGTTATAAGCTCCATGCTCACAGAAAGAGTATCACTGGATCTAGAGTCACTAAACTCAAGTGTTATGATACAAGATGGATGCTGTAGGCATTGATTCTGCTCTTTCTCTCCCCCACCATTGATGCTCCTCCCGCCCTCCCCTTCACCCTGCAGCAACTTGTGCTGTACGATGATCTAAATTTTACATTATGTACATGGGTTTGTGGGAATTTTAATGTTTCATGGACACAATGTCTGGTTGACCATGGCCAGCCTTGAATCTCTCTTTTATAGCAGGGGTATCACATGGGCACCTTCAAAGCAATTAACTTTTTTCACCACACCAAGTAGCTCTAGTTACACTTATTTAAATCACTGTAACCACATGTACTTATCAGACGCGTCATGTAAAAACCTATGGTTTATGTTCCAGCAAGCATAGACTTCAAAAAGTACTTTAAGAGGAAACTGTGTCCACAATCACAACATTCACTAACACACTTTGCATGCATTCCTTTCAAACTGCACTGGGGATAGATCATGACTCAGCCCTCAGCTTAGATCGGAAAGAGTTAAGCGAATACAGGTTAGTATAGAAGATACAAAGACCGACGGATAGACGGACGGACAGACTGACAATCAGCAGACAGACAGACAGACCGATCGACAGACAGACAGACAGACAGACAGACAGATAGATAGATAGATAGATAGATAGATAGATAGATAGATAGATAGATAGATAGATAGATAGATAGATAGATACTAGTTGATAGCCCTGACCATCTGTGTATACATATATAAACTGTATTCTGCTACCCTTTCTGCAGATTCATGGCCTTTTAATTATTGACCATAATGGCATATTTGTCTGACATGCTTAACAACGAAATGTTTCAATATTGACATGAACGTGCACGATTACCCACATTCTAGTTATATTTGGTGTATAATTGATGTGCCATCGTATGAAACATACAGATAGGAGGTGGGATGGCAAAGAAAGAAAGAAAGAAAGAAAGAAAGAAAGAAAGAAAGAAAGAAAGAAAGAAAAAAATAAAATGGCCATGTTTGTACACAGACATAATTACGTAGCACCTAATTAGATGTCATTTTGAAGTAACACAGATAATGCTTTTAAAAAATGCAAATCCAACTGGTACATTATTAAGATTTTAAATTCACCCTATGCATACATACATACATACATACATACATACATACATACATACATACATACATACATACATACATACACACCGAAGATATTGAATTAGTAATTTATGTCACTGCATTCAGGAACATAATTTATAATGAACACAGACGTTAATAGTCAGAACGTCATGACTGCAATATGTTATTGCTGGCTTCTTGCAATTATCACAAGCTGTCATGGAAGTAGCATTATGTACAAAATGTGGGTCACAATGTGAACACGCCCTGCCAGGCATCTTTCAAGTATAGTGTCGTAAGGAATACACATTTCGCATCTGTGCACACACAGATTTCTTCCAGGCATAGATTTTGGTCGATAAAAATTAATTAAATGAATATTTAAATAAATAAACGCACAACCATGTATATTGTGTGCCAAGTTCATGTCTGAAAAAAGTTTACAATAGCACAATCGTGAATATAACATTGCTAATACAAAAAAGTACATTATTTACAATTTATACACTAAGGACTTGGACGCATGTAATCCGTGTTACTAAGTTCAAGTTTGCAAGACAGTAATGCCCGAGTGAATGATATTATTGTTCGACATCACTGATGCACACGCATTCTGACAGATACGTAATGCATTGATGCTACAGCCAGGAAGTCTGTAGACCTTGAAATGCGATTTCTGAAGTAACAAATTCATCATATGCCAAGAATACGCTAACAATACAATAAAGGAGAGTTGAGCTGTGGTCGCTAGTGCGCTCTACAGTCAGTTCGTATGTGACATCCGGCTTTCCAGCAGCTGTCTCCAGTAGCGCATCAGTGATTTCTGACACAAAAGTAACTTTACCGAAAATGTATATTCATTTCGCAACCGGCATGTGAGGTTATTTATCTTATATATATATATATATATATATATATATATATATATATATATATATATATATATATATATATATATATATATGTATATGTGTGTGTGTGTGCGCGCGCGCGCGTGTGTGTGTGTGTGTGTGTGCGTGTGTGTGTTTATAATTATCGGGGAGGGGTAGTGAGAACGAATGTACCTTTACTTTTTGCACGATAAAAACTGAGCCAGATAGCAAATGGCACCCAGCAAGGACATGGGAGAACAAACCAGCAAGACTGCCGAAGGCGTTGCCTCCTTAAAATGACAGCAAAATCACCGCATCTGGCAACAGCAGGGACATGATGTGTTTAAATGCACGTGCCACCATCTAGACTTTCTGCCTACTTGTGCTGTACTTCGGTATACATTCGTGAGACTACTAAAAGCGATTGAGCTAAATTACATTTGTGATGTGCTTGCGCATGTTGTTCGTATTCCAACATTCGTGCGCATTGTACGGGCAACATTAACGGACATGTTACTTGAAAACACAAATTATCCATGCGTGGTTGTGGATGCTGGCAATATAAATATCTGAATTGCGCATAAAAATATCACGGACACGCAGTTCAATTGCACTTATACAAATAGCCAATAGCTTTCATAATAGTGTATGTATCATGGATAATAACGTTACTTTACTCAAAACCAAACACATTTTATATCTGACAGCAACATTTCAAAATCATCAGGGTGATAGGATTTCTGATACCAGCTAATTTGGTTGCAGGGGCGAAACATCTAAGAGGTGGGCGCACATTGACTTTGGATACTCTGGTTCAAGTGTATAAATCCTGCATGGCACTGATGAGCTCCAGCATGCCAACGTGTAATGACTCTCAATTGTAAATAAGGGGGAAACCAAATGCTAACTATGTGTTAAACATTCCACCTGAAGGCCACCCGTCAAAGTAAAGAATGTTCCAGAATGTTTATAAATTGTTAGATGATACATGACTCACATCATTGCTATGGCGTCTACTACATACAGGTAGTAATGGTATAGAATTTTTCAGTTGAATACGTGTTTCATCACACTAATAGCACGTTCCAGGCTTCATAAAGGTCATTTTCATGTCTGTCTTTTTCCTAACGCTTCGCTGTGTACCCCCCTTTAATGTTTATAACCAAGCAGTAAAAAGGCCACATAGGGCCTATAGTGTAAAATGACAAAGCGCAACAAGCTTGACATATTCTTGATTATCACTGACTCTTTCTGTTCATGTTAATGTGAATATTGAAAGCGTTTACTGGGCAAGTTAAAAGGCTGGTGAGTGCGCTCGCGTAAAGGCTTATCTTGTTTCACAAGTGCAAAACCACAGGCCTTCGCCCAAATGTAAAGGGTTTGCGCCGCTGCTTGAATTGAAATTCAAAGGCGCGTCCGATCCCTTGACCGCTGCCCCTCAATAGGTCGGAAAAAGTATCGGCTAAGCCCCGCTTGTAGCTGCAGTTCCTCTCGATGGACCCTCCATTTGTAGGAGAATATATTACAAGCCCGGTGATTGCAAGGATTGTTTGTGCTGATCACTACCCGTCCCCTGCGTTTCTTATAAACTTCAGCAATTGATAGAGCTAGCGTCAACCCCTTTGCTCCTTGTCAGTCTTTCAAAGTGCCATTTGTGGCGATTAAAGCTTAGAGCAGTGAGTGTCTGATGGATCAGCGTTCCTTTGGAGTCTCACAATGGCGAGTAATTGTCTCAGATTGTGCTAGTCTGTTGAGAATCGATACCAATATCCCACACTCAACTTTTGAAAGCATTTATCGAGGAACCGGAGTCCATACATTATGTGGTTATTATGTGGATAGCGCTTCCTAATTCCCTTCCTTTTGTCACAAGCATTCCAGGACCCACTGGACATTGCTGTTATTTTGTTACAAGATTTATATTTTCACCTATTGAGATACCTTGTGTATACAGTGCCATGCTAGCGAGTGGATAAGCAAAAAAACGAAAAAGCATACTCACAGAAAAATTCTGGTATGTTGTTTATCTTGCGGCAGTTACAACTGTTACAGTCGTATGCCCGCGCTGTACCTCGCCCACCGACAGATGTTCTTAAGCGAACCACGTGCGCACAGGATTCGGCGACCATGAGCAGCATAGATAAAGATGGACGAAGGCAGAGACCATATCTGCTTTCGGTTTTAACTGCTGCATTCTTGGCACATAATTAGGTGTGGTCTCACACCTGTTTGAGCCCAAGAGCGAAATCGAAAAATGAGATCGGTCACTAATTATTTCGGTCTGCTGTGTTTGACTGCACTGCATTGACTCAACTGAAACTGAAGCCGGCCACGTCAACGCCCTCTATAAAATGTTCAAGTACTGTTACAGTCTGCCAGTACATTTTTTCGCATGAGCCTATCTGAAAGAAACGAACAGCAACCACACCAAGGCCAGCCGGGATATTCTGCACTGTTCACCATAAAGCATTCAATATTGCCGCTGACTTGCGGACATTGTACCGAAAGCAAATCAATATATACAAGTTGGTGGTGTATGTACCTCACATAGAATACGCTGACTTGATAAAAAATGCTTCTATTTTAACAGCAATGGAAATCAAAACTATGTTGATTGGCATCGTCAAAGTTTTTATTTTATTGTAGCTGTTATGTCTTGATAAAAGCTTAAAATATTCTTGCATTGAAATACATTACTTATCAGAATGACTACCCATTTTATAAAAAAAAAAAAGGCCATGGGATCACGATGTGCATGAAAATTCAGTTTCAGATACACGGTTGTACGACGCCTACCGTTGTTATTCAGAACTATTGGCCACGGGGAGAGGGATGGGGGCAATCACAAAGGCCACCAAGTGTTTAAAGGTTCTGTGGACGCAATTGCTGGCAGTGGTATTCACAACACTTTTGGGTCAGTATTGAAGATTTGCCCGCAAATATGACATGGGTTTTATACAAATAAAACATAATTTACAATGTTAAGAATTGCAACATTTGGTCATCTGTTTAATATAGAAATGAACCCTTTACGCACCTGGCTTTCATTGGAGATTCTAATATATATATATATATATATATATATATATATATATATATATATATATATATATATATATATATATTCCGTTTTTGCTTCCTTTATCTCGCTAGGGTTTGTTAGTGTGTGTTTTGTTTATCCTTGCACTGCTTTGTATTCTGTTACTGCGTTACATTCATTTACTATGCCATTATATTAGAATGGTCTCAGTAGTCTCGTGGGTATAGGAAAAAAGTTCATTCATGTATTGAAATTCAAATGCATTGGAATATTTTAGAGTGATTAAAACCTGCTGCTTCGCTCTTTTTAACGTCCCTTCGTCATCCACATCTGCATATCCACATCACATCATCATCATCATCATCATCATCATCATCATCATCATCATCATCATCATCATCATCATCATCATCATTCCTTGGCAGCAGAGAAACTGTCTGATCCAATGCACATTAGATTATTGGTTAGTTTCTTCATTTCTATCACCGCATATCTAGGATAATAAAATCAAACCGTTAATAAAAACTGACTATAGTATGATATCCCTACATTAACAAGAGAGTTTATTTGGAAAACCAGGTCCTAGATGTTGGAAGTTCACTGCTGAATTGTTTCGAGATGCAGATTATGTCCAAAAAGAAAACGAAATTATTAATTCCTGTGAAGCATGAAATACATTGATGAAGGGTGTAGAGGTTTGTTTTGGGATTCTGTTAAATGTGAACGTAGAGGCATGACTATCAAATATTCAAAGGCAAAGCTTTCTTACTGCGTATCACTAAACAAAGTTTGCAGAAAGAATCAAACATTATGTTGGTTTAAGAAGGGTCGACATAAACAGATTACCATACCAGTGTGGATCTCAAGTTCCGATAGACATACACTGAATTTGGCCAGGTAGCTTAATCGTATACCTGTGATTGCAGGTTTGCCTTGCCTTAGCTCAGACAAAACCATTCATTGCCTGAAAGTAACTCGTCTCAACGCACGGTCTGTAAGAAATAAAACAGAGAGTATCTCAGACTGTATAATGGATAATCATATAGCATTAACTGAGACTTGGATCAAAGCTGTTGTCACAGGCGACATTACCATAGGTGACATAACCCCAACAGGCTATAGAAGTAAGCACTGTCCACGACCGGGCCGCTCTGGTGGGGCGCTGCTTTTATTTTCCGGGACAATTTACAAACATTAATAATTTCAGTCAATAGTGTTTCATCCTTTGAAGCAGTGCATCTCAATTTCAAATTCACAGAACAGAAAATTGACATTGTTGTTCTCGATAGCCCAGAACCAAAAACAAACGATACGTTCAACAAAAAGTTTTCAGATCTTCTTTTAGCAGACTTAGCATATTATAAAGGAAGCTTCTAATAGTTGGGGACTTTATCATGGTCATAGCCCTCAGGGTCCCGGGGCAAAGAAATTTTTGAACGTTTTAGACACTTTCAGCGCAGGTCAACACGTGAATATGCCTACACATCTTCCTGGTCATACCCTAGACCTTGTCATCACACGATCGGACGAAGTTTCAGTGAATACCTTGACCCTTAGTGATTCTGTTCCATCCGACCACTCGGCCCTTGTGTTCGAAATACCCATCACCAAACCAACTCCATCAAACAAAATGATTAGCTATTGGAGATGGCGCAGTATACGCAGAGAGCCTTTCCAAGATATCATCAGGGAATTAACCCTTTACACAGTGCCCAAGTCAAATACTTTTGAGGCTTTTAGACAAATACGCACCAAAGCATTGAGAAAATGATAGTCTTACGTCCAAACACGCTTTGGTACAATGCCGAGATCGCTGCTGAAAAATATGAACGGTGACGACTTGAGCGCAGATGGGGAAAGGGAGGTCCTGAAGATGACCGTGAACGTTTTACCTCTCAGCGCCAAATAGTAACAGAACTGATCGTCAAAACAAGACAACCATATTTTAAAGGAAAAATCGCTACTTGCAAAAACCAAAAAGACTTGACACAGAGATTCTGAGAATTATAGCCCTGTGTCACATATAGCACTCGTATCAAAGTTGATTGAGCGTGTTGTTGCAAAACAGTTAACAAGCCATATCCAAACAACTGATTTGCGTGACAAGTTCCGGTCAGCTTATATACCTGGACACAATACCGAAACAGCGTTATTGAGGGTCCAGAATGACCTGTTACAAAGTGTAGACCCAAAAGGCGGGTCTGCTCTCGTGCTACTGGATTTGTCAGCTGCCGTTGACACTACAGGCCACATGATCTTACTTCAGACCCTTGAAGAACAGATCGGGGTCACCGGCAGTGCACTGCAGTGGATGAAATCCTACCTAAGTGAGAGATGTCAGGAAGTTGACATCGAGGGCTCGAGATCTGTGAAGCACCCGCTAAACTATGGTCTACCACAAGGCTCGATACTTGGCCCAGTTTTGTTCGGTATTTACACCAGGCCCTTGGGAAGGTTATTGGAACTATTGGGCCTCCGATACCATATATAATAATAAGCAGACGATGCACAAATATATCTCTATCAAACCGTCTTCGATGTTATCCCTCCACGAAACCATTCTCTCTTTGGAGCGCGCTTCTGTTATCATTAAGGCATGGATGCAAAAGCATTATCTTTTCCTAAATGATGACAAGACAGAGATTTTAGTCATCACCACCAAGCGTCCACTAACAAATTTAGGTAAGATATGCATCCAGGTGGCTGATAGTCAGGTTACTACGCGCTTCAGTGCCCGCAACCTTGGGGTGACATTTGACGCAACTTTTTCGATGGAAAAACATGTGAACAATGTATGCAAGCTTGCTTATTATCAGCTACACAACATCACACTTATTAGGCAAGATTCCAAGGTTTTTGAAAGGGGGACAATTTACATCATTGGGAATATTTTTTCAGAATAAATGAAAATGAAATGTGCTAGCTAAAATACAACTTAAAGTTATTATCTTTTAAAGAAACTCCTAAAGTCTGGAGGATGAGCGATTTGTCTTAAATGGGTAAGAGTGTAGATATAAAAAGGCTTGCTACTTCCAAATTGTTATATTCTGCACCTATGATATATACAGATAAAGCTATTATTAAATCAGTATAATCTGAAATATATAAATTTATGTAGAACGACTCAACACAAAAAGTTAAAAGTTCTGTTCAGCATTCATGTGTATATCTAAAGGTGGGCTGGCTCAAAGTTCTACTTTCAACAAAGGTTCTAGTTCTTAGACTTAGCTGGGTGAAATGTATCTTTGGCAACAGAGTGGGGAAGGGGATATTAGTTTCCCAACCGTGCATATCTTAATGTGCTATAATTATTTTTGAGTAGGTGTCATATTAGAACTGACCAATTTGATATTCCACATTTTGATGTTATCGATGCTTGGAGGCAGTTAAGAGATATTTTTCACTTCTGTGGTTTAATTCATTCATTATGATTTACAGTAAAGCATTCTTTTACAAACAGTGACACATAAAAGGTGTCAAATGTATTCCTGATAAAAACACTGATGGTGACTTTCTAAGTGTCACATAGCTGCAGCAAAAGTATAAACTTCATAATAATCTTATTGAGTATTACTCTTTAAGATCAACCATAACAAGAAGGTGGAAACAAAAACTTCTTTCGAAAAGATTCAATTTTTCAGAGAAATTCCCAGCACTTTGTTTTCAAAATTAACAAAGCAACGTGACAACCATTGAACCCATAAAATTTAAAGATTTTTATTTGTAGTTTATAAAAGACGCCTTGTAAGAATTGCCAACTTATGTATCCACATGGTCTGAATTACTTAATCTGATATGGAAGACTGGCATGATATATATCATCCTTTTGAAGTATCTCAGGCTTAAAATTCCAAAAAAGCAACAAACGTTATATTCTTAAGAAAACAGGATATTTTTATCAAAGGGTCGCCAAATGTTGGAAAATTGTAATTTGCCATCCAATATTATCATTCGAGGCACCACGTATCTGCTTATGTATAGTGCATCTACGAGTTTGTGCGCCATAGGTGGTCGACACTGACTAGGCGGGAAAGGAATATCTGGGCTACTCGGCGCACTGGTGGCTCCCCTGTGTGTGTGTACGCCGCCATAGTTCTTCGACCGCGTCCAGCAGCATGCATAATAATGCATCTATAGGTTGTTTGCCTGCTGGGGGGGGGGGGGGGGGGGGAGGGCACCCGTTTCCTTGCTTCGTCTGCCAGGACGGCAGATTGCTGTAGTCAGGCTAGTACTTCCACGTCAGTCGCCAGGCATCTGTGCTGTACATAATGAAGATGCATGTGGATGGTTTCTTCAAATTAGAATTTAAAATTGAGTGTAGCCTGGTTGCATTGGGAATTATGTTATATTATTTGCTGGTTCTCTGCGTCGGAATCTGGGTGTAAAATATTGCTGAAAAGGTCCTTTATAATATTTGAATGAATTATTGTTCTGATCATGTAATCTTGTGCGCATGTGGAGTGACTATCTATGCGACCCGGTAAAAGATCAGGACTTGTGTTTGTGGGCAGCATGCCTGATGATAATTGTGACATGCGCTAAACAAAGCGGACAATGCCTCGACATGTGTTCCTGTTATATTTAATAGGCTTTCCTAAGAAACATAAAAGTTTTCAGCGAATAAATAATAGACACTAGTCAACTTTGGACTTAACTTTCTGTTAACAGTTAATCTCATGACGGACTAGGCCTACTGAGTCTCTCTGCGTCGGAATCTGGGCGAAAAATATTGCGAAGCACAGGTCTAGGCTATTCATATTGAATAGGTGTGTTTTTTATATTATTATTATTATTATTATTATTATTAGTATTATTATTATTATTATTATTGTTGTTGTTGTTGTTGTTGTTGTTGTTGTTGTTGTTGTTTGTTTGTTTGTTTTGCAAATCAATCCTGTTATTTACTTCTTGAGTACCGAATACCAGAGCCAGACATATGATCACTTTTTACACAAAATAAATTGATTCTTTCATATTTCACCAAAAATAAAGCATGATAATAAGAAGCAAAATAATACGCTTTACCACAAGCAACTCTGCCTCCGTTTCATTTAATCCCAGCTCCCTCCATGACTGCAATGTATCAGCACTGTGTCATGAATTTTTACTTTGGAATCAAGACAGAGGATCACACGACTCATGCCAACCGAGATAACTGTGTTATGTGTTTTATCTAACGTAAAGTTTAGTTCCACGTCTGATTTAGTGAGGAGAGAACCAAGCACACATCACAGATGGAGGGTCCGGGGTTATCTGGCACATACACGTCAGATATAATTAAAATGGCCTAGTCACACATCAATCTTCACCGCGCAAAATAAATTCATTTGCTCACATTCACATTCATGAGAAGAATAAAAGAATGATATGTCACATAAAATTAAATTACCAAATCACACATTATTATTTCTTCACATGTCACACTTCCTCATAATCACAAATCATATCTATATGCCCCATGTAGGATTTATATCAAGCCTGATCACACGTCACATGAAATACACTTGCTCCCCTCTTTTGACACCATGGGAGGGCCTGTCCGCCGCAAATGTTGCCAAATGCTAGGTCTTCTGGTGCTATTGAGATACATGATGACTTACTTTATTTGTCCGGTTAAAGACAAGTCTTTTTTCTTTTTCTTTTCTTTCTTTCTGGGCATAATTGTATAATAGCTGAGTGTCAGATGGCCTTGGCCCTCCTGTACGGTAAAGCTATCAGACATACACCACTATCACAGATAACACCCCCATCCCCCATAAAGCAGCAATCCATCTTTTCAGCTATCTGTGTTGTTCATGGCAGCAGTTTTCATCTATTTATGCAGTAACGTGATGGGGAGCTAACTACCTCAGCAAATTACTGTGCAACCCAGAGGCGTCCATACACAATAGCATGGATAGTGTGGAGGACACTTCCTCAGCCTGTGACTGAAAATCTCCCCCACCCCCACCCCCAAACACACATCCGAATTCTTTGCCATAAGTCTGTCCAGTCCAATGTTATGGCAGTACAGTAGTCCAGGGCAGGGCAAGAGGTAATGTGTGATAAGCCACCCTAATAATATATGCAAGCAGGCTGTTCATGGACCATCCTACTAGCTACTGGGACTAGGCAAGATTTAGGATAAACCACCACAATCAATCCTATGTGTGTCCATGGGATAACCTGTGGCGACACATCAGAGAATTCCTGCATAATCTGCAGCCACCCTCATCTTTCATACATATAGTATCCAGGTGGGTGGGTGGGACAGGAAACCACACTAAAACTTTCACAAAGTTTTTACAAACTGCTTGACTGCTCTGTACACATCTGCTGGCCACACCAAAAACTAAGAACTACTTTTGAAAACTGGATCATGTAACAGTCATCCCACTCAACCTAACATGTACATGCGCAGGGCCAATTGGCCCTATATTGACTTTACTTAATATATGTCTCAAAGGTTTCCTGCTGAATAACAACCAAGGCAATTATATTTTGTTTAGGCACAATTGAGGCTAGCTACTGTCATTATTTATTTAACCTAAGGAGACAGAGCCACCACAACTCATACATAGGCAAGACAGCCATCAAGACAAATGACTAGCTAAGCTTTTGGTCCTGGGCATGCTTGTTGCCTGGCTGAGTGTCACATGTTTTTGGCCCTCCTGTACAGGAAAGCTACCAGACATACACCACTATCACAAGTAACATCCCAAGGTCAATACAAAATTATGTGCATATGGGCTTTTCTAGATTTTCTCAATGGCTGAGATTTGGGTAGACAAATTAAGGGTGATGTATCTCTGATATGCATCGCCTTGCCAGTTGCCCTGAAAGTGTATCCGTTCCAGAGACACCCCTGTTTCAAAGGCCAAAACTAGACCCTACCCGTTGGAAGCTGTGACCTTAGAACTGTGAAGCTGGGAGTCCCACCTGTTGTAAGACCACCCTCAGTATCTTGACAAAAACCATGTGTGTGTTAGTGGTTTCTTGTTACCTTGTTGCACATGTACATGAACTGGGGATCAGTTGGTGACACATTTTCTGCTGACTTTCACGCTGTGGAGGAAGGCTGTTGTTGGGCACAGGGGATGGCTCTGGAGTTGGGGAATGGGTACCTTAAACGTCTTTCCCTGTACTGAATGGTCTTGCTCCATGTAGCTACCACATAAGCTCCCAAAGGAAAACACACAATATATCCCACACATATATTTCTCTTCGCACCAAAGCCCAAGACAGACTTTGGCAGGAGGTTTGACTTTCTAGAGAAAAAGAAGAAAGCCAACAAGGGTGCTGCCCAGATACAAGCATCAAGGGGGTAGCAAAATTCAACACTATTAACATCTCAAATAAAATTTCTGGGGAAATGGGCCTCCTATGCTTCGCCATGGACCCCTTGTCCTTCTAAATCCCCATCAATACTGATTGTAGGATCCAGTTATTTTCCAGGGGGTTAAGGAAGCCTTCCTCTAGTTGCAAAAAGGGAGTAGCATCAGTGTACTGCTTTAAACTGGAAATCTTTGGTGTCCTGGCCAAAAACGCTATGTATCTACTCAAAGTTACTGTACTGATTGCCACTAGCCTATAATAGAAAAATAGGCAAAACTGAAGATATGCATACATGTGGGTGGGGTTGCCTGCTTTAGTACTTCAAATGCTAGCTTGTGATTGAGCCCTTTTAATGTATTTGATCAAATGTCTCAAGAAAATACGACCACCTTCCACTACCCTGCTACACCAGTTAAGACGCCCTATCAATTGCTTCAACTGCCTCTTGCTTACGCTGCATTTGGACAGAAAGTCCTGCAATAAACCTTGTAAAGCTATACGTTTTTGCTGTGCGAGATATACTGTTGAAGCTACAGAATTTGTTTCTGGCCCTAAAGAAGGGAGGCATTGTGTGGGTTTGATAACTTTACTGTAATTGACAAGGAACCCTAGTCCAATTAATAGAGCCAGCAGGGTGTTAAGTGCCATAAGGTACTCATCCAAGCTATCCATGATACAGGTAAAATAGTCTAGATATGTTTTTGTCCTCACAGACCCTCTCTTGTGCATCATTCGACACACTGCCTGTGTAAGGCACTTAGAAGTGTCAGGCGATGCTCTCGCGCCAAATGGCAGTGCTTAATCGACAAAATATGTAGGCTTACTGTCAACGGTGAAAGTACACTGTAGGCCAGTAGCCTTCTTGCTGTGCTCACTAGTTAATGTTTATCAGTATGCTGCCCATAAGTCCACCTTGCACATATTATAAGAGTCCTGTATTATTTTTTTTTTACCTTGTCATCAAAATATTGTAGTGAAAATGGCTCATAGGAGGCATAATCATTCACAGCCCTGCCTTCGGTAGGCTGCAGTCATCGATAAACCTAATATCATCTTCATCCTTAGGTACAGCTCCTAAGACACTGACAATACAGGTCTTCTCCTCCACCACCTTCTAATTTCTACAGGCAATTTCATTGAGAATTTTTTTGTACTATCTTTTTTATCCCTTTCCCCGACTAACCTATGATTGCTGAGTTCAGCTGTATCAGGGGAAGTATTATCATAAATAATGTAGAAGCCATGCTTCAAACCCTGTAGAATGTACTGCCTGTCAAAATCATCCCCAGGTTCTTCTTTCCAGATGGTTGGGTCCAGTCTCCTCATTGGTTTTACATGATGGTCTTACATGAGGTCATTTGGGAGCACCATGATTTGTTCAAACATGTGGTCTGCAGTTGCGAATTGGGGGGTGGGGGTGTACGCTGATTCCTGCAGCCTGTTAGCCATAACCATTGGCCCGGACCCCGCACTTAGGACCAAACATGTACACTTGATGGTTCCCAATTTCGCGGAAAAAGGGGTATATTTTGAGCCTCGACGCGATCCGTGATATTGGAAAATAGGGGTGTTTTTCATGAGTCAAGATCCGCGAAATCTATGATCTGTGTCATTGATATTTTGGGAAAATACAGGCTATGGATCTATAGGTATAAATAGTCAGTAATGTCAGTTCCAAGTTTAAACCCAAATCATTAAAAGCATGGAGAAAATGAAAATGGTTTCACTCATTACAGTTACGTCTAATCCAGAGTTGATTGTAACAACACATATATGCTGCATAATACAAATTTTAAGGCATGGACCACTACATTTGTATCCTTGAAACTGAAAAATAGGGGTACTTTTTGAAGGTCAAAATTACCATGTTTTCAAAAATAGGGGGACTTTTCCAGGGCAAAAATCTCCTTGTTTTCATCAAAATAGGGGGAGGGGTACAATTCAGGACAAAAGCCTTGAAAGGTGGTGCATATTAATTTATGGAATTATCATGTGCTAAACCACTTTTGTGGGGAGTGACAGGGCCGGGACCATTGGATCGATGCCCATTGATATTACCTTGGTTAGAACTATTTTGAAACTTACCTGGTCCCTGTACGTGTAATAGTTTACCCTTATGAGAAACATCATGAGCAAGTAGGATTGATCTTTTCATCTTTGATCAGTGTATGCCATGTAGTATGCTCGTGATGCCAAATCTAACTACCCCAGTGCCAACAGGTGGTGCATAATGCAAATATTCTCCACAGACCACTGAGCAAACCTAACTGATTCCAGTTTAATTTTCTGCTGTGTTTTGACACACATTTGTATGTCTTTAGCATTTATAATTTCTTCTGTGTCCCATATCATGCATAGACTCTACAAAGTCAGCTACATCATAAAACCAGACCTCACTTCTTGCCCCAGGAGCATTCAGGCATGCCAAATTTGCTAAAATTCCCCGCTACATCACAAAGGTGCGTCAGCACTTGAGAAAGAAGTATCTGCTACCCAAATGTTAACTTTATTCTGCCCACAATGCTGGCCTCCAGCGAGCCTGCAATTATCTTTAGCAGGGGTAAAATGGGCCATGTAGAGAGGTCGTCTATGTCCTGGTTCTTTACTAAGTCAACTGTTTCTGCATTTAAACCTGCCTCATCTGCCCACTGGTCAAACTGTGGATGGCCAGGGGTTATGGAAGAATCGCTACTGCCAAAGGATGATTTTCACTGCTCACTATTCTGATTGTTCATTCTCACCCATGAGCTGTTAGACACGTTAGTGATAGTGGACCGGGGCTTAAAGCAAATGCAGGTGTCTGAAGAGCACTGAAGACACGTTCTGCAGGAAAAACATCCTGGCATCTTTCTTCTCTTTAAACAATAAAAGGTGCTTCCTCCTTCGTTATTCCATATTCAAACCTGTCGTCACCACACAGAAACTTTCATGATCTATTTCACAAACTGATTAAATTGCTCTGTTCACACCAAGAACTAAGTTTTAAAGCTGTGGCAAAGTATAAGTTACAAGGGGTCACGTGACAGACTCCCACCGATCCACCCACGCATGTACATGGCCAGGGCTAATTGACTGTATATTAATTTTACTTAATATACATCATCAACAAAATTTTGAAGGCTTGCAAGCTATCTGGAATTAGATTCAGCTGGCTCTTTGCAATCTGAGCTTGGGTGTCTTGATGTTTGTTTATGTCATTGTAGTTACATAGGGATGTTTTTATAATAGTTTCATGTTATATGGGGAATTAGATCTCATTTGCCACCTACATTGCTGTAACTTAACTAGTGTGATATTGTTTCATACAGTGAAGCAAACCTGTTTTCCTGACGTGTATGTAGAGCATGACTGTGACACATATATGTAAAAGGTTCAGGGCGTCCTTATAAAGTGACAGGGGAACCTGATTTGGTTTTTAACAAAAAGCTGACATACCTCCTGCTCACAATGTTTTTTTATTCTTATCCCATGATTGGGTATATAAAAAGATGATAATACCTGCATTAGGTACTATGTGATCAGCATGTTTGTAACACATGACACTTGCCTTTGCACTGGATCCATTTTTCACTGCATTTTCCTATCCGATTTTATCAGCGTTTTAGGTTTACTTCTGTAAATATAGGACAATTTTAGTGACAATGCTCTTTCTTATCTGGCTCCTTATTTCGGAAATAATAGAAAGTATGTAACGTTCAATGTATATTATATGCAAATTCGGATCCCAAGTATTGAAAATCAAACAAGCAAATGCAATTGCATCCGAAAATGCAAGCAGAAATTGAGACAAAAGAGCAATGAGTTTTGATGGTTGGATTTCTATGGTTTCATTATTAAAGCAAACGCAACCGTTACCGCAATGGATCCGATCGGATCTAGTGGAAAACCATCCTCATGAATACCCAGATCAATGAGTGGAAAGCCTTCTAGAGATTTGTTTCCATTGCCCTGCTATCCTCATCAATGCTGAGAACATTGCCTCATGACCATTATGCTGGTATCCCCGAGGTGTCTTCAGTAGGTACCAGAATTCTTTCAAGCATTGGCCTTTATAAAAGTTACAGAATGTTTGGAAACATTTTGTCCACTGAATGCAAGGTCCATCTCCAAGTTCCAGTTGTACTGACAATGTTTAGTAAAACCCTTTTTGGGGTATAATGTGTAGATAAGAATTTCCATGACAACTGAAAACGAAATACTCCATGGTGTCATACAGCCAACCTTGCCTATAGTGTGCACTGCACTTGCTATTTACATGACTTATGCCCCGTTCCAACATGTAAATTAAACCCCTGCCTGTCTGTCCAAACTTGTTTGTTTGTTTCTGCTAACGAAATAACATGTCAGCCGTGAGTGGTATGAGGAACCACAGGGAAAACAGAATTACTTATAAATTATCAAAACAATTTACATGACCATACTCAAAGTATCTATATATTATGATTACACTCACTTTAGATAAGTGAAATTCAAATATCTATATAAACCAGCCTGTGCTTCATGGCTCGTGTTTTATACCTCCGAATCATTTCGCTCAAGGCAGAGACACCTTTGTTGAAAGTTTGTATATAGCTCAAGGTTTACTCTGTTATTTATTAACTTTGTTTTGACATAACTTATTTCGGACTATATTTCCATAAGTTACAGAATCCGCAATATGTGATGGCTGATGCTTCATCTACTGTCTAGCCAAGATACTTCTTAGGTTAAATAAAATGGAATGTTTAAATGACCACTGACAAATAAATCCCTTTTGGATTTCTTAATTTCTGCACAAGAAGCAAATAGAGAAAACAATGTATACATAACGAATGCCACCTTAAAACTCATTGGCCACACAGAGAAAATAATGTACCATGTATTTTCGTGATCACTTTAATGGGTAGAAGCAAATGATCAATTTTTGAAATATTTGTTTAGTAGAGACTCTATTTTCTTCCCTAGTCTGACCATCACCTGAGATGTAGCAAGAAATTCAGATGGAATTAATCCTGGTTTGAAATACAGTCAAGGTCATTGTCCTGCCAACTTGTAGACTTTTGCAAGAGTGATCAAGTGTAAGTTCCATTAATTTACCTTATCCAGTTCTTCTAATATTGCGCCAAGAAAATCAAATAAAATTTACCCTGCTGATCTTGAAATTAGGTTAAGGTCATTGTTGTTATAATTCAACATAAACTTATATTTTGAATTAATTGTATCAGTTCAATGATAGTAGCTGATCTGCTTCTTGTTTAAGAAATGAAAAGTGAATTTATCCAGTGATCCGCGGTCAAGGTCATTATCCTCAAACGGTGATGTAGACTCTAACAAAGGTGATCAACTGTTAAAGTTCCGTGATCCTAGCCCACCGGGTTCTACAGATATCACAAGGAAAAGATTCAGAGATAATTAATCCTGATGATGTTGAAATTGGATTAAGATCCTTATCCTTCAAACTATTTTTACAAGGGAGATCAATGTTTCGTGATCCTAGCCCATTCAGTTCTTGAGATAGGACATGGAAGATATTTATATACACTAATCCAGGTGACTTGAAATTAAGCCAGCTCATTGTCCTTCAAACTTGAAGTAAGCTGCTACAAAGGTAATCAAGTTTTGTGATCTTAGTCGACTTGGTCCATGAGATATCACATGCAGGAAGTTTACACGGATGGATGGATGGATGGACACATGGACGCACAGAGGAAGGCTTCAGTAATACTATGGTAATCTACTATCAAAGTTAAGTGAAACTAGCTTATCCAGTTCTCCAGATATCTCGCACACTACTTTTTTCCAGTAACCATGAAATTTGGCCAAGGTTATTTCCCTTCCTAACTTTTGCAACTAATTTAATGACTATTTATCTGTCACCTATCTCATTTACGTATTTCAATCCACTTGAAATTGCTTAAGCTAAATTATTCATATGTGATCATGAAACATCAATGCAAATTTTGTGAAAGGTGTGCATGCTCCTGGTTCGGAGAAAGGCCTTTGATCCAGTCAGTCACGAAGCACTCTAAACAAAAGGGCAGTGTTAACAGCCCGTGCTCAGCTGACCTAAGCTTGTTCACTAAATCAAAGTTGCAACTGAATACACCTGTGTTGATCTTGAGCTTAGTGCATATGGCATTTTGAAGTATTTGTAAGATTTTCGTAAAGAACAATTCATGAAAAATATTAATTGTAATGCACCATGAGAAATTAAAGAATGTAGAAAGAGAGTTTAACAAGGAACCATGCTCTCACTCAGTAATCAATAGGAAAGGTGCATTAACCGATAAATTCAATTGAAAAAATATAAAATATAAAAAATCAGGAATCCACAGCAGTGCAATCTAGTGAACAACTTTGTTGAAATGCAGGACCACCTGTTGAACACATTGAGGTGTAGGGATCTCCAGACGAGTTCCTTCGCAATTTCAAAGCAATTGGTCAAGTGTTTTATGAGAATATTTTTGCCAGATTTGCCAGATTTTCCAAATTGAACAAAATTAATAAATCCAAGAATCAATGGACCATAACCATATGTACAAACTTGGTAAAGACCCTCCCAAGTCACATCCCTACAAAGTTTGAAGTAGATCTGGCTTGTCATATTTGAGTGGAAGTCGAAAATGTAAAGTAACCTGAACTAAAAACAGCTCTCTACAAATGCAGTCTTTCTGCATTAAAGTGGTTTGAAAGCTGTCGGACTAACAGGAGCTTAAAGATCATTTATAAAGTTACCCGTCTCAATCTTTCCTGTTTAAGCCAGTGTACGTCAAGGGTTTATTTTAAACCCATTACTCTCTGTATCTTATTTATGACTAATTTACCCTTCCACATGCCCCCAAACAGTGGTAGACATGTGCGCACATGGCTCTACACGTTCGGTCTCTAGCAAGAATTTGGAAGAAATTTTGCATGGTCTAAATGCTGAATTAGATTAACTAGTGCGATGTTAACACAATGGCTTAATCTTGTTCCGAATTAAATGATAGCCTTTACATAAAAATCTTATGTGTAACTCTTGAGCCCTAAAGAGCAGTTGTTGACAGGCCTACTCGATAAATTAATTTCATCCCAGCTGTTTCTGCCGTGGAATTAATAATTGCAATAAAAACTTTGTGCTTTAAAAAAGTCTCGGTACGTTATCTCGGAATACAAGTCAAATATTCATGTGCAGGATCGAATTCAAAGGTGAGTCCTAAAACAGCATATATAAAAAGTTATAAAATCTTGTAAAATTGACCATTTTCCCCATTGGGAAAAGAGTTACGTGACACATATCGCAGGGGGCACAACAAATGAATTCCAGCTCCTGGGCATTGTGTTCCGAGAGGTATATTTTTTCAGATACTGAGACTCTGAGGCCTACTATACATACACGCTAAATGTTGAGACTACACATATATTCTTCAGCAAATATTGGTGAGAATTTGAAAAGGTATAAAAGAATGCATATATTAAAGAGCCATGAAGATAAAAAATTATAAGTTTGAAAGGGTTAACCCGAAACAATATCTAAGTGGCTCTCTTCTTGCCTGTCATGATCCACAAATTATGCAGATGTGACGAGGCTGGTAAATCACGGTAAGTCTCATCAGTTTTGCACTGCCATATTTCCAGGCGCCAGAGCCCAGGCAATAGGTCCAGTTATATCTGCCAGCGCTCTTGCCCCCCGCTCCCCCTTAAAAATATCTCTCATGCCCTGTACTCTTACATTTAAATGAACTGTCAGAAAAAATAATAATCTCTCTATGAAGCCAAGGCCACTTCAAAATTTTAGGACCAGTGATTTCATGTGTACCCAAAGGACAAAAGAGCTGAATGAAGACTAAATTTTTTGTTGAGTTTTGTGAATGACTATTTTGCTGTACAATTACATAGCATGCTTCTTTCTTTTTCTTTCCCTCGTTTCAAAATCGTTTGCAAATGAAACTTAACAAGGACATTTTGAATTTTATTTTGTTAAAAAAGAACAGTACATGTCCCTCACATACTTTTATTCATTGCAGCGCACCTTGTACAAAACCATGGTAGATGATTGTAACAGGGCATCAAAAAAACAAAAAAACAAAAAAAAAAACAAAAAAACAAAAAACAAACAAAAACAAAAACAAAAACAAAACAAAAAAAAAAAAAACAAAAAACAAAAAACAAACAAACAAAAACACAGCATCACAGGCTTTGGGCTTAATGCTCCCTGCAGCGGCAATATTCTAACTCACTACAGCTTCGACTATGCACAACAGATTCGAATACCCACTGATCCTCACCAAGCAGGGCCCATCAATTTTTTGGTTCCAAGAAAGTGCGAGCCTTTTAACTTTGTTGTGAAGGGATTTCCAGGCAGACGAACTACCTGGTGGATGAGGGCCAAATGGTTTCCAAGGGGCAAATGGGGTTGTGTCCTATTTACTCTCTTATATAGCTTTTGGCCTTCTGGAGTCCGACGTCATTCTCCAACGCGGTAATTGCTCGGGACAGAACAAAAATCGTTTGGCCCCATGGTATTTTGTATGGAGGGTAGCGGTTGGACTGTACAAGTCAGTCTGCCTCAATTTTAAGGTAGAAGGGAACAATAAATGTGCCCCGGATTGGTGTTTTGGGCGTCTGAAGCAGACGTTTTTGCCGTTGTGCTGTGTCATAGTTGGGTGAGCATTAGCTGTTGTCAATGCAGCCCAGCTGGTGGGTAAAGAGGACAGCAGCACACTGGTCTCCACACGCGATTGGCAACAACATTTTGAGCCATCCTGTCGCCCTTTCGCTGGAATCGAGTTATATTTTAAATTCAGGTATGTGTGTGAAAGATAAAATGTTTATGCAAGCAATACAATTCATGAAATGTATCTGTCAATCATTAACATTTATCACATAATCATTCTATGCATCTGGCAAGATCAAGCAACTTTTCTTTATATGAAGCAAGGCCATGCAAAGTATTTGTTAACTAAACAGTCAAGGGCTACTGGTCATAGAGTATTCCTATTTTATGTTCAGAACGAGCGGGATTCGAACCTGCAACCTTTGCCAGTAGTCGCCTAGGTGAAATGGGAAACGCACATATCCACTCGACTAAATCCCCACTCTTATAAAGTATGGTTCAATGGAGGTAGTTATGTGCGAGTGGCATCTACACGGTTATACAGTATATTTAGCGAGTCAGCCTCTATGACTTCTTTTCTGTATTATCTATTAAAACTCATTTATTTGAGCTACCTATGATATACTGTTTGTTTTCAGCATGTTTGTGTGACTAGCCCTCGCAGCCAGTCATTGTGAACATAATATTGTGACCATCTCGGACTCAATTTTACCACAATTTACAGTACTTTGACTATATTTCTCGATCGTATTACATTTTTACCCATAAATTTTACAGGTGCAGATTACACTCAAAGTGGACCCATGAAGTGATATACTTTGCATGACTATAGCTTCATTTTCAAGTTTGTAGCAGTGGATATTCAATATTTTTGTGGCAGCTCTTCTTGCTCACAATTTTTTTGTTTTCAGGTTTGATGCAAGGTTTATTCTATGTTTGAGGGTGAATTATCATATTCTAGAGCGAAATTCAAAAGTAGTAACTCACTGTAGCTTATATGACTTAAATATTGTTACAAGTAAATTGTGATGCGCTACCATCAGTGATGTGATGCATCAACATTTTAGACAAAATCAAATGTCCTCAAGCAATGTGCGATTAGACGTCACGTGCGACATAGAAAAGCTGTGACAAAACAAACAGGTCAGCGCTGGAAGTAAGCCACGGGTATTGTTTTTGCGATGAATACCCGATTAAACATTGAATAAACAAAATCTTACATGGCTGAAGAGTGAGTTACTGTTTTTCTGTCACTCAGGGTCGTTTTTGGTATGAAAAGTCACTCGTGACAGGTGGTCAATAGTGATTTTCGCCGCCAACAACGATTCCTCGTGAGATACGGGACAGAAAGTCACTCACTCTTAGCCATGTATTATTCTTTATATCCTGGATGGGTGTTTGCAAATGTGAGGCTTGTTGACACTGAATACAATTGCAGTTGTTCAAACTCTCAGCCGACTTCACTGCTGTGTCATGTCGTGGTCCCCCCATGTGCCTGCTCGTTGCTTGTCCAAGGACAGAAGGTGGTAGTTATACAATAACATATGCCTGTATGCCATGCCTGAGTGTCACGACATTATGAACCAATGTTCAGACAGTGTGCAAAACTATCGAACCGATTCGTCATATGCACCACCAGCCATTAAAGTGGCATCTCCTGCGCCAGCCACTGAGTCACCGTCTACAACACAGGCTACTGAGTTGCCAGCAGCCACCGCTCCAAGGACACCACAGGCCACAGCAGCATCCAAATTGTTGATCCGCAATGATCCACCAGGTTCTCCATCAACACCTGGGCCCCAAGCTGCCTCACCCCTAAGCAAATCTCCTGGTGACAAAGTGATTCTGTTACCTGTAACAGACGCACGGTTCCTTGGGAAAGAAAACCAGCCCCTCAAACAGCGTAAAGACCAGATATTGCAACATACAATGATCGTGCATGGCCTGCAACCTGCAATTTGACCTGTGAACAGCAGGAATCTGTTGGATAATTTTGTTTGTATTTATGGACAGATATATACATTATAAAATCTAGACAATAGGAAAAACTGACAAGGAAAACAATACAATCTTTTGATAAAATATTGGGTACGGGGTGTATAATTACGGATCATGTCTGTACTTGGTGGTCGGCATAATTTGGAAGATGTCATACCCGAGAATTTCAAAGTTCTTCACTGGCACATTGTTAATGAAAAAAGTTATATTTAACAAATAAATTATATGGATTGGCCTATTTCTTATAAAAGAACTATGTAGTTGTCATTCTGTGCTAGTCTGTATGCAATTATTATATGTTTATATCATGTGCATGGCGCCCGAAAAAAAGTAATAAAAAATTAAATATTTTGACTTTACACTTAAAGTTTTCTATTTTTTGACTTGAATAGATTTATTTCATTATTGGTCCAGTAACTAGTACGGTATGGCACATGCAAAGTAAAATTAATAGACGGGTTCACGTGAAGATAAAAACCCAGATTTTCAATTTTTCGCCATTTTTTATACGCTAGGGTTTCCAATTTTGAAGGTCCCATGTAACTTCTAAAATTTCTAGACAGTCCTACAGGAAGAAGGACTAGATCTTAGCGACTTAAGTGCCAAATTTCATGTTTCTGTCATCACTATGGGGTGCATTTTACGCAAATATTGAAGCGAAGGTCATTTTAAGAAATGTCAAAAATTTCGGCATTCTTGGTTCAGTGAAGCTTCACATTTAAGGAGCAATATTTTAATTTCCGATTAACCCTGTATTAAACCTTGCGTGCCAATAGAAATATACTATTTCAATAACTGTGCTAAATTTCAACTTCCTACTATGTTTTAGGTACCCTTATCTAAGGGAAAGATCTTATAAGGTCTGAAATAAGAATGAACATTTTTCAGGCTGTTTTTCCATAATTTGTTTCTTCATTTCAGTAAATTTTGCAAGAGTATTTTGGTCAAAACTTCTTTACACATTAATATATTGTGATAAATGATATAGTTTTGGAATCCTCAAAGTCTGTACTTTTAATTTGTATTAGAAAACACATGCTGATAATTAATCATCTTATCCCTAGAACAAACAAAATAATAAAACAAGAGGGCTGTGTGAAGAAACACTTATCAAAGGTACATGCCGTCCAAGTTTGACAACGAAATCTGGCCAAAATTATTGAAGTTTTAACCATTACAAGGAATTCCCGTCTTAACAATTCCTGTTAAAACTTTTTTTTTTTATTTTCCAAAAAATCATAGATTAAAAAAAAATCACTGGAGCATGACCACTTGAACAAACATAGTAGAGACCCACTCAAGGTACATTGCACTAAGTTTGAAGTAAATCTCACTGACAGTTTCTTATGAGAAGTCCACAATGTGAAATAGCATTAGAATACCCATTGACTTACAGAGTAAATCATTTAAAATTAAAAATCCATAGAGTACCATCTGGTGAACAACTTTTATTGGCTTGACCTTTTCACGAGGAACATATCCAACATTTTTGAGCTTAATTTGAGTGACGGCTCTGTAGAAGCAGATGAACACTGAAAACGTACAAAAAAATCATTAAAAAATAAATAAATTGCAGCACCACCTGCCGAACAAATTAAAAACTAGCAGTCTCTGGGAGTGTTCGTGTGTGATATCAAAGGAATTGGGTGAGTGGTTTCGGAGACGATATTCTAAGATTTGTCAAAAACGGAACCAAACAAAATCACAAAATGTGCAAAAATCACTGGAGCGTGTGGATTTGAACAAAGTACACCCAAAGCACATTGCCATCATATTTGATGTCAATCTAGATGATGGTTTCGAAGAAAAAATCGAAAATATGAATTGGCATTAGAGTGTCCATTGACTAACATAATGATCAATAGGACAAGTGCATTCACCGACAAGTACCCGAATTGGAAGAAAGTCATTAAAAATCAGGAATCCACAACATTGCCACCTAGTGAACACCTTTGTTGGACCCTTTCACAAGAAACATATCCACCAACTTTCAGCTAAATCTGAGTCATGATTCTGGAGAAGAATAGCAAAAACACACACAAAAAAAGAGAAAAAAAAAAAAAAAAAAAAACCAGCGCCAGTTGTGAAGAAATTAAAAACGAGGAGTCACCATGGGTGTTCCTGTTTTATATATCAAAGCAATTGAAAAAGCGATTTAGGAGAACCATTATTTTAAGGGGCTTGCCCCCCCCCCCCCCAAAAAAAAAAAACGAAAAAAAGATATAAGCAAAAGACAAAGCAAAACAACAATGATAAAAAATCCACAAGCACTAGAGCGTGACCATTTGAACAAACTTGATAAAACCCCACCTAAGGCACATCCCCACCCGAGTTTGAAGTCAATTGGTTTTTGAGAACAAATCGTACATGTAAATCGTGGACAGACAACAATGGATGGCAGAGGGATGATGAACCATCACAAAAGCTCAGTTGACTGTGACGTCAGTTTAGCCTTAAAAAAAAAAAAAACATTCAGTGTGGCATGTTGTAACCGTAGCATGTCCATATCCAAAACAGTTTTCTTTGGAGGATAATTTGCATCCAGTTTGAATTTGGGCTGTTGATGTCCCAAGCTTTCGATATGGTGACACACGAACTTCATTCTCCCGCTTTAGGGATGAATTGTTGAACATTTTTGGTTACCCTGTCTGTGGTAACAACTTCTACATATCACCCACAAATTTCATTTTCCTCCACGTGATTATTTTGTGGCAAAAAAATTTATCTGGGTGGCAATTCAAAGCAAGTTGTCAGGGATACAGTCTGGCATTGGAAGCCTTGGTGACGTCATCTTGCAACATTCTTTTGATTTTTTTAACAATATCTGAAGGAAAAATTGTAATATTACTTCAGAAAATAAACCCTCAAAAAGCAACATGTTCTAATGGGGTAAAATCCATATTTGTCAAGGATGGGACTGGTGTTCAAGCAATGCCAGTCACCTACTTGATCAATAAATCACTAAGATCAAGTGAAGTTCTTACTGCTATGAGAACAGCTTAAGTTATCCCTCTGTTTAACAAAAGAAACAGAAATTACGCAGGAAATTCAAATCAGTTTTCATGGTACCCGTTTTCTCAAAATATTTTGTGAAAGGGTATACAGACAATTTTTATTTTTTTGTAACCAAACCTTGACAAAAAGTATCAATCAAGTCTCATTCAAGTGAATGTTTCTTTACTGAAACAGCTGTTACATATTCAACAGATCAAAAAAAAAATACGGACAAAAGCTTGTAAACAGCCCTATCACTTGTCGAGTTCTAGAAGGATATATATATATATATATATATATATATATATATTTATATATATATATATATATATATATATATATATATATATGTTCGTGCAAATAATACAATAAGACCATCACATAGTATACACAAAAAATATCAGCAAACAAGTCTTTTCATTAAGGAGACCCTCCAGAGAGAGCAGTGACAAATCGCTCTGGGCACTTTCCATCATCTCTGAAATAATATGGCTGAAATAAGGTAATTGTTGTCAACTAACCTGTAAGCAGCTTCACGTATGAGAAAAGTGATATGGTTTTACTTGGTCTGTTCCAAGGAGCTTTTAGGATATTGTCCCTGCAACATAAAGAACTGAAACTATTGCAAGCATTTGACTGGCTACCATATAATGCACTTGGCCACACAGCTGTAAGCGCTGATTTTTACTTTAGATGCAAAAGATGACAATGGGTCTGTCGACTCTGCCTAGTGAATGCCAGGGACATGTCAGATACAAGTCGGAAATAACAACCTAGGCATACTATAGGTATGCCAGCCTACTCACCTTATGAGTTCTGGGTGGGACCTGCTTTAGGGCGAAAGGCTTATCTAAAGCATTCCAGTAGGTCTTCAGGATGGTATCCTTAATATATACTGCTGGACAGAAGTTTAGCAACACAAAATAAATATACTAAATACTTCTCTCCATGGCGGTACAAGTCCTTATAAACTCACTTGAAAGTCATTACAGGACCCTTGTAGTCATGTTGAGCCACAGTTTCAACCCAATGCTGTCCAGTATGTGGACCGAGCAAGGTGTTAATGTTGGAAGGTCAGCCCTAACAATTGGACAGAAGCATTAACATGAATGAGATCCAGTATTCCAGGTTTTTTTATTCTTATGTATGGGAAATGTTCTGTAAGTGAACCTGGGCTGCACACAAGTTGGGCTGAATTTAGGGTAGTCTTTGCCTATATATTTACACGAAAATGCACACCTGGCCAGAGGATCCAGTAATGCCATAGGATCCAGTCATGTCACGACAAATTTTGTCCACAGGAGAAAAGTACAAAATCATAGGGCTGTTTTGGAGAGCAGTCACAAGTTTCCAGAGAATTTGGTGTCAACCGCTCTATACTCTCCAGGCTGCTATCAAGACATAGAGAGACGGGGCTCGGTCTGGCCGGCCTAGAGCAACAGACCCAGAGAATGATGCTGTTATCCCGTACTTAGGGCCATATTACTTTAAAAATGGACTTAATACAGACTACGTAGTCTGACTGACCATACAACGTGGTTATGCACCAGACTACGTTGTGTTGCACTACTTTCTTTCCATTCTTGTGTTCATTCCCTTATATGGCATGGATCTGACCATACTACGTGGCTATGCACCAGACTACGTTGACTGTTCACTTTGTTTATGAACTTAATGTATTCATACACCAGAAGCAAAATAAAATGAGGTCCCGTATGTCTACATTGGGAAGCTTGTGTCTGTTATCTTTTATTAAATTATTAATAGTAGTTTTTTTTTAATTTACAATGAAAAATGAAAATTGATAGTACTTAAGTACGGGATAAAAAGAAAACTAGGCTCGTCCGGAGTCTGCTACTCCAGACTACCTTCGTGACATCCCCATCACACGCGCCCTTCGGGCTTGTGTGATGCGGATGTCTACTCAGGTAGTCTGGTGTAGCAGACTCCGGACTCACCTAGTTTTCTCATTTTCTTGCTCGTTGTGTTGCTATGGAGCCATTCACCACAGGGCCACAAGGCAGAAATCATCTGAAGGAAACAACTGGCTGCAGAATTTCTGAGAAAAGAGTTCGACATGAAGGTGGGGAAAAAAAAGCTTCTGTCCAGCATGCTTCCCCATCATCAGTGATGTCAACAAAACAAACATACTGAACTGGTGTCAAGAATACACTCATTGGAATACTGACCACTGGCACAATGTCATCTTTACTGATGAATCCTGGTTCAGTGTGCAGGTTCATGATGGATGGGTGCGAGTGTGGAGGTGCGGAAAAACCTGTTATGAAGCCCAGAATATGGTCTCTGGACAGATACGGAGGTGGGTCTGTGATGGTTTGGGGTGCCATTTCCTGGAATGGCATGTCAAGTCCTGAAATCATTGATGGCACCATGATGAGGCAAAATGTGAGAGTCAGTCATGCATATTCAGGATTGTTTGCTTTAGAAGAGGCATTAAATGTACCGTGCATAAGTTTTTTTTCCTCCTATAAGGCTTTTAAAGATCTGTTGCTAAAGTTCTGTCTGG
The DNA here is from genome assembly GCA_964020975.1 of Hermodice carunculata. Lineage (NCBI taxonomy): Eukaryota > Metazoa > Annelida > Polychaeta > Eunicida > Amphinomidae > Hermodice > Hermodice carunculata. The sequence goes on along the minus strand of OZ026612.1, from coordinate 1,258,929 downwards.
CAGTATACGATGAGATGGTGTTTTGCCACACCTGTTCCTTTCGGGAGTTATCCAGGGGCAAAAGGCGGGCCGACCTATTTCCACTGGCTCTATCAGAGCATGAGACATACCAATGTGACCTGTCACCATGCACAGGGCTTGTTTCCTCAGCAGGTAGAGCTGTATCCATAGCAGACATGGTCGAACCCATAAAGGCTTGAGACACTTGGTTCTTTGCAGTAAAGCCCATGTGAGGTTTCAGCGTCACCTGGGAGTGGTCTAGCGACCGTTGGATTTGGTCAAGTGTCAGAGCATAATCCTTCTGCTTCTAGCCCTCATAGTGAGTATTAATAGAAAATAACTTTTACCATTTTCAGTACTTGAGGTCCACATGACGTGGGTCCTCTGGGCACTTAATGGGCTACCACTTCACATGACTCAGACCACCAGGAAGTCCAACTGTGGTAGGACATACCTATCAACCAGTCTGTCTCTGAAGAAGGATGGTAAGTGTGAGACAAATAAGGATCCGTCCCTGTGTGAATGTCTAAGAAGTTCACCAGGGTTGAGGAGATTGTGAACGAAACCCCTCCACAGATCTTGAGCACTTACCAAGGACCTCCCACTGGTACAGAAGGAAGTCCCTGATGTCCATGATATGTGGAGACCATGGATGCATTTACTGACCAATGCAACAATCTGAAAAAAGTACCATCAAGCCAAATAAGTCGTAACTCCCCCCCCCTCCCGCAAGCAATTTTATCTGTGACAGATTCTGAGAAACCTCTGTTGCAGATGTTCTAGGCCCTAATTGCTAAGCATGCAGGTTCAGTACTTGAGGATTTCTGTGGAACACACTTGTCCATGGTTGTGCCAGACTTTGGCCATACAGGTAAATGTTTCAGTGGCCCTGGACCTAATTCCAGAAGGTGCAGGGACCAATCTGTCCTCAGTCACTAGGGGATAGCCAAGATCGGGTTGCTGCCATGCGACCAAACATTCCACAGGAACCTCTGAAGAATCTGTGGAGGTGGAATGGTGTAATCCCAAAGGTTACTCCAGTCTATGGTTAGGGCCTGGGGATCCAGAACTGGTGACACACAATTGCATTTGCACCTGTCCAGGGCTCGGCAATTCGCATGTCCGATAGCCCCGGGCGGCCTGAAGTTGGGCTCGGACTAGTCGAAATTTTCAAGCACTAGCCCTACGGACTAGTGAAAAAAATCTTGTACCACATGTACATTTTATTAACGTTTGGGGATTTTTTGTTCCCGGCTCTCACGATCATTCACTCACAATGCCAAGCTAACCCACGCGACACCTTGAAGGGACGCTACACCTTGCCTTGTAATAACATTGCGATGATAGGCACAGTAAAACAATAGAACGTATTGTATTTGTGTCTTTTTGCCCAGAACCACTTCCTAGTAGTCAATATCCTATTCCGCAGTTCGAACTCTTTACTCTCCATAAGCTAACCTGTCCCTGCCTAACCTGTATACATATGGAATTACTATTGTCTATATTGCACACGTTCCTCTGTAAAATTTTGACATAGGCTGTATCAGCCCAAATAAATTAAAGGGTCTTCAGCGGGTAACTACTCAACATGTTTCGGAGCCTTTTACCCGTACATGTCTCTCTGAGTAGCGGCTCCTTGTCTAAGCTAAATATTCAGCAAAGACAACCCACATAATAAAGAATAAATAAGAACGTGGCAAATGATGAATTAGCTAAATACGTGAAGTTTTGCTTATAAATGCAGAGCTTCGTTATGAAAGAAGAACCCCTGTCAAACAAACCATAATGTATAAATTTGTATAGTACAGGTTCAGATAAGAACAATTTGACTTACCCCTGAACCAATATGTACCCTTTCTGGCTGGACAGTTTATCCTAGTTAAACCACCCGCCAGTGTATAACTGAAGTGGAAACAAGCTGGGGCCTTATATTCAGTCCCAGTGATAGTAAAATAAACAGTTGCAACTAGACCACCTGTACAAACCAAGGGAAATCCCAACAAGGATTGTAACAATGGACATCCTGCACCAGAAATGTAAAACAAACTCTGTGATGACACTTACCCCTCAAACAATTAAGCTCTATTTAACTGCCAACTCTGAGTCAATGTATCAACTTAATGTGTCAGGTTTGTGACATTTAAGAAAATACTGTCAATTTTGAGTAAATGTGCATTTAGGCATGTCAGAAAAGAATGAAAGTCATTAGCATTTATGTCAAAAAACATGTTATCAAAACAATTTTTCTTAACAGGATTTTGCGTACAATTAGGCAAGCTTGTAACTGTCGTCAGTAGCTGCTTGCTACCTATAGCCCCTGGGGGTTTGACCTAACAGAAAACAAGCTAGCCTAAAATGTCTGAAAGGTGAACATTGAAACAGAATGATGCCAAAAGATAAAGTTAAGTATCAAAACCGACAAGTCTAAAAACTGTAAATTATTGAAGCCAAACTTTCTAATAATCTTTGGATATTAACTGCTAAATTATAGGGCAAGTCAGAAAAGAATGAAAGTCATTATTTGTACTTAAGTCAAGAGAATGCAACGAAAATGTAATATTTCTTAAACAGATATCAAGCACAATTAGGTGAGCTTGTAACTGTCGTCAGTAGCTGCTTGCTACCTATAGCCCCTGGGGGTTTGACCTAACAGAAAACAAGCTAGCCTAAAATGTCTGAAAGGTGAACATTAAAACAGAATGATGCCAAAAGATAAAGTTAAGTATCAAAACCGACAAGTCTAAAAACTGTAAATTATTGTAGCCAAACTTTCTAATAATCTTTGGATATTAACTGCTAAATTATAGGGCAAGTCAGAAAAGAATGAAAGTCATTATTTGTACTTAAGTCAAGAGAATGCAACGAAAATGTAATATTTCTTAAACAGATATCAAGCACAATTAGGCGAGCTTGTAACTGTCGTCAGTAGCTGCTTGCTACCTATAGCCCCTGGGGGTTTGACCTAACAGAAAACAAGCTAGCCTAAAATGTCTGAAAGGTGAACATTAAAACAGAATGATGCCAAAAGATAAAATTAAGTAGCAAAACAGGCAAGTCTAAAATCTCTAAAATTATTGAAGCCAAACTTTCTAACCATCTCGGGATATTTACAGCAGAATTTGTAGAAATATTTGATCAAAAGTACATCTTTGAATCCTCTTGACTCAAGTTTATTGTAAATAAATTTGGTTCTAGGTGCAAAGTCCTGAAATTTAGAACAAATACGACCAAATCTCAAAATCTGTGACAAAAACGTATTATATCCAATAGTTTCCGAAATATTACTGTCCGGGAAAGGATAATTAACCACTTCAAAGTTAAACTCATCTATTTTGTGATAGACTTTAATACAAAACCTGTCATTAGTGACCTGAATATCCAAGTCCAAAAACACATCTCTGAAACCATCTGAATTGTTACCCTCCAAAGGGATATCTTTTGGGTAAATTTAATTGGTTTATAAACAGCCCGCTCATTATGATTACGAGACGAAGAGATCAAAAGTACCAGCAGTCATGCATTGCGGCGTATTGGCTTTCGCCCGTATCGGGGCAAGGTCACAGCACCTCACCGTCAGTCTTATCTGCCCGAACGATGACAAAGGAACATCAAAAAAATTTTAAACTTGCATGGCGAATTCTTGAGCAAATTAGCATCAAAGACAATTTATCGGTGGGCTCTAAAAGTGTTGGAGAGATCATGTAATGGTGCCGCAAGTTGACTTCCCGGCCAAACAAAACACACATCTGCCAGTCACACGCAAGTGACTGCGTGGAGTAATCTACGGTGAACAGAGCATCATGCTGACTGATCTGTCACGCATTCGACATTTTTCTCTATCCCCCTACCTTTGCGTATTTGCCTGTGACTCCAAATAATTGTTGCTATAAACACTGGAATCTTCATTTTCGCATGCTGCAATTAAAAAAAAAGCTTCCCGTTTGTGTGTTCCCTCCGTAAATTACGGCATATTCACACATGTTCACTGGGCGGAAGCCATGATGAAAACACTGCAGCACGAGCCGCAATTGGCTCATTTTTGCATGTAACTCAATTGACCAATCGGGTGATGTGTTGTGCGTCAGGCCACATGGCCAAAGCAGCTGTTTGTGTACAGTTGCATGAAAGATGTTGACGGTGTGCCCACGCTCGATTTCTGATTTGAAATATTAAAATTTTCGTTTGAATTTGATTTAAGAACACCGTTTATTGCGAGGAACTTGCCAATACTGTATACGCAAATTTACTACGATGTACCGATAGCGTTCATGGTAGGTACGCAAACGATATGCATCTCATCACGGCATCAGAGGCAGCGAGAAAGAATCCTGAAACCAATTCAACTATTTTAATCGTTATTTAAGTTTAACCGGGATATGGACCAAAGTCCAAACTTTGAATATGCTGGACGAGTAGGAAAATTCCTATATATGTACATGATGACAAATCATATGTCTTTGGGGAAAAAATCCAGATTTCCTGGACTCACTCGTTTTCAAATTTATGGTAAATACCTAAGAAATAGCGTGTTGATTTAAGTTTAGTATGATATGAGGGTTTTTGATATTTTATTAATGTTATAAGGATGTCATGTACATAAGTACATGCAATGCATAAGGTACAAAAATATCATTTTACAGTCATATAGGAGTTCAGGAGTTTTTGTTAATTGCATCAAGTTAAGAGAATGGATCTAAATAGTCTGTCGTGATATGTCAACTGCAACTTAGAAGGACTCATAAAGGTTGTGGTGTTTTCAGTATCTATCAGTTTCCTCAGTATATTGTCCCTTCCTCTGTACTGGTAAACAGTGTTTATGATCACGATCAACGTTATCACACTTTTGCGCCCAAAAACCTCCATAAGCCCCAAAAGCCAGATGAGCAATTTCCTGGTTAAAGGAAATAGTGACATTTGTGAATTTAACATTTTCCTTTAGACTGACTGGTCAGGCCCGAACATAAAATCTTTTTATTTGCTGTATTACTTTACGATAACAAAATTCCTAGGTTCACAAAATCAGATAGACAATGAATAATATTGAAAGGAAATATGCATGATTGTCTGCATAAGGCTTGTTTTTTATTTTATTTTATTTTTTTTTTAAGATTCTAGGCCTATATTATTCTGTCCCTTAAGGGTAAGACTCATCTGCACTTGTTATATACTGTAGGACTCCAAAATTGAAAACACAGTCGCATATGGTCCAAGCATGAAATGATCAGTTGTCTTTGGAGATTTTCTCTTTACAACAACTTCATCTGTCAGAACTTGCCGATGCATTTTTAGTCGAGTGGTATCCGTCATTCCTTTTTTGTCATTGAAATCGGCGATTTTTCTTTTCAGGGCCTTTTCCTTCTTCTGGACCATAGTCACATCATTTTTCTTAGCTGACACATTTATCCCTGGCTCCACTAATTTTAGGATAATTTGGTTTTCCCAAATACAAGAAGTTTTTTGGCCCTTGTTTTATGGGAAGTTTCTTGTTGTGATGGGGTGACCCTCTGTTTGCCTTCATGTAAAGCCATAAAAGGGAGCAAAAAAGTGGGTCAATAGGAATAAAGCTACATCACAATATACATTGTATGCCTATGCTAAACATTACACTGACTCACAATCCGGCAGTATAACCCTGACGTCATCTTGACAAATTGGACTTTGGGTCAAAGGTTTTATAACCCGGAGTTTAGTCTCCAGTCCATCACGTATACCCGGATGCGCATCTCTGTCTTAAGCTCAGGCACAAGTCAGGATTTGATTTTTGAACTCAAGCTCGCGTAACTCTGACTTGACTCCGAGATGAAGCTGGTTTTGTAAACTATCCAGCTCGTTTGCAGAGGGTCAGCTTATACAGACAACACAATCAGAGCCTGAAGCCAGATTCAGGTTGTTTTTTGGAGGGGGGGTGGGGGGATCAGGGCCCTGTATGTCACCTTTATTTCTGTTCCCATGCCTGGCACTGTTGAACATGAAAATGTGCCACACCTGGTCATTTAACCTTTTCTATTTGTGAAAAGTTATTATTACCTGGTAACAATATTAGTACATGAGAGCTGTCTGCGGCTCCCCACTACAGCAGGCAGACCACAAAGCTCATAGGTTTGCTCCCGAGCTGGCATAAGTTTGTTGTCATCAACAGTGTTGATATACTGTGGTTGATTAGACGCCAATGCTTCACTAGATAGTTTTACAATCCTACTGACTGAGCTTATATGTAAACCATATAAATCAGCCTCATTTCGTGAAAAATGTACCACTGCCATAAAACTGCAAAGTCAGTTGTAACTGGAACACAGGTGGTACAGAAGAACCCTTCAACCAAGGAAGCAAAAAAAAAAAGAAAAAGAAAGAAGAGAAGTCTTGCTCTTATCCAGGTTCGCCAATCCTCTTTGCTTAAAAGGGATTAACTGATAAAGTGTGCGTGCCATATATTTGGCCAGTGAGTCAAATACACAAACGCAGTAATCCATGCTGCAATTACATCTGTGTACCGAGATGCATGTATGCCTTATCAGCTTTGTGACTCTTGTGCAATTTTTCATACGGATCAGCATGTGATATAAAGAACAATCCAGAGTTCTGCAGGTACAGATACATGATTGATTCCGAGAAGAAACCATTGCCTCTAAAACACATTACACGCATTTGGAAAAAGACATTTTGGTTGAGCTGGTTGAGGGAGAAAAATCTGTAGTTGAATGTAAAAACAACAAAAGCCATATAATACATACAAACGAAAAGACCTGGGACAAGATAACAGATCATTTTAATGCACGTCATGAAGTCAGCGAAAAAACAAAAACAAAAAACAAAAACAAAAATCCCAACTGAAGTGGGCATGGAACAACATGAAGGCGAAGGCAAAAAAGGAAGTATCAGAACAGAAAGGCAGAGAGAAAAAAAGGAGGGGGGAGGAGAAATAAGCAAAGTCAATTCTGCATCGAAGAAATTTGTGCAGTTATTATGGCAACAAATATTTAGCTTCAGCAATTCTGTCGACGACGACGCCAAATTCCGCAATGACGGTATATGTGATATTGATGAAGAGACCATTACAAGATGCACTGACATTTTTGCTGTCCCCCATATTTTATCAACTAGATTTTTAATTGTTTTTTTATTTTTTGATGAGGGGTACTGAAGGGATTAATTGTGTAATTCACAAAATGTCCATAAACATTTGGACCGAAATTCAGTACAGTTAACAGGACACACTAAAAAAAACTATAAATTGAAGCATGGCAAAAGTGAAAATCTGCACTCTGAATTCATACAGTCACCCAAACTTGCTGATATTTTCAATATCATAAAAAGAGCATTTTTCTCTAGTAATATTTGTACATAAGTACTTACGATATTGAATTTTTGTCTATGTGTTACTATTTCCTCCAAATATGGATCAACACTTTAAAAATTAGGTCAACACATACATTGATCTTCATCTCCTGTAACCTAAATTTACCTTACCTGAGTACATGTAAACACCAAGGGTGTTGTTCTTTTACGATATAAAAATGGCATTAGTATTGTGGTGCCCCAGGAAACAAAATCCTCTCTTTTGAACTTGGGACCATACCTTGGACCTAATCTAATTTTGTTTCCAACGTCGCCATTTTCATTCGTGCCCGACATCTTATGAACCAATGAATATATACAAGTTTCATCAACCAAAGGTCTGTTATAAAGCAAAATTAGGTCACCCCATTAACCACCTGGTTTACAATAAAAGGGGCAGGGGGTGTATTTAGTCTTCTTTTCGGCAGCTGTTGTGGTTCTAACTTATTGAACCAAACATCAAAACATTTGCCTAGATTATATATGAAAACGTTTAAACATTATATAGTTTTGTAAAAAGGCTATTGATTACTCTGTATGGATTATTTTTTTATCATTTGGTTCACACAAGCCTGTACTGATGGAGTAACTTTTTTGAAGCGTGCTGCAGCTAATTTTTAAATTGCTTTTGTACAACTTTCATAAAATTATAGCAGAAAAGGGACAGAAAACTTTATTAACACAACCATCATTTGAAACAATCAAATATATAATAATTAATACTGATTTTGTTGCAGCTAAGCAAATATTTATTTTCTCTTCTCAATAGATACGAACCAAAATGTCTCGAGTTTTTAATTAAATATTTACAGGTATGTGTTTACATCTGGCGAAATTATGTTATAGGGCAGTACAACCGCCCAGTATGGGGACACACATATGGAACAGGCAGCAATACAACAGCATGCAAAATGAAACAAATGCTTCCAAGTCGACCGTCCATATCCCGAATGACCGTATTGGAAACGCTGTGAATTCTACGTCTTCTCAATGAGGTTCAGAGTCTGGCTATAAACGATCAATGCCAGGTCATCAAGAGAGGTCGAAACCAGACTTCTGGAATTAACAGAAAATGACAATGAAGAGGGAATTACTGTGGTAAAGGTGCGACTAGAATTTACTAAAAATAGAACAAGAAACAAAATTAAAATATTTTGATATGAAGGACGAAATTGCCTAACAAAAGAAATCAAGCAGTACAGAAAAACATGACCCATATTCATAAATTCCAAACCGAACAATGACAGCAAAGAGATCCAAGAGTTACCAAAACATCAATATTCATCTTCCAATCCCAATGTGAAGAAACAAATTTCACTACTGACTTGAGACAGGCAGTCACCCATAAAAGGCAACTGATGGTTTGTAACCGGGACTTTCAACCTTTGAAATATTTTTCATTAATTACAGACTATAGTGTTCTCAAAATGGATAGGCTAAAGGTGCAACAGGATTTTATTACTTTTGCCAAAACCAAAAAGAGGCCTAGTAGGCCTATCACTTTTCGGTTTTCCTGTCTTGTCAGTTAGGGGGGTTTATAGCAAAAGCAGAGGGTAGGCCTACATCGTTTTTGTGATATTAATGAACCTGAAACATATTAAACACACTCTACCTCCATTATAATGAGTCCGAGAACACAGCTACAGCACAACATAGCCAATTAGGTATTTATCGAATAGTACAGAAAAACCATGACCCATATTCATAAATTCCAAACTGAACAATGACAGCAAAGAGATTGTTGTACATCAACAGGCTATTAGCACAATTCAGGTACAGGCATCCTTATTCAGCGGTTTATTAACAAGCAAATTGTAAGCCCTTTGAATCCTGTAATGTGTAGTATAATTCCCTGTCCTCCCATTGTCAACGAGGCCCCTTCTGTACCTACAAGTGATGCAATGGGAATGGAGCCTGCAAACAGTTGCCACTGGCTACCATTTTAGATGAGATAATAGTCATGCCTTGTGCTACTTCATGAGAACATGCACACTACTGACAGATATCCAGGCTTTATTGTTACAGTAAACAGGAGTACCGGAGATGTTCATGCAATCTCTTTAGCTGTGATCTATAATTATGGTATCTGGACAGTATATAGCTACTCGTATGAATATTTGCACCAAACAATGCAGATGTCGTTATGGTTGTATATTAACAGTACTACGCAAGATGTTTGGACTTACTTGTTTTGTGAACTGACCAATGAAATGCCAGGGAGCACACGCACTTCTGTTCACAATTTTTGTTGAAGGAAATTAGCTTAGGTATAATTTTATTCTGACTGGTTTACTTGATTCTATATATATTTAGTTTCTCATTTGAAGATTGAAGTTAATAAAATAAAAATTGTTTACTTACCTCCTATATATTCATCCTCTTTGGTAGCCATTCACTGAAACAAAGCAATTAACATTTACCTTTGTGCATGACCACCTTGATTTGCATTGGTGGTGGCTGCTGTACATCGTCATTAATGGGAGCATTGTTCTAATCATCTGGATGGCGTATTACATTTTGGCAAGCCATGTTATGCAGTATGTCACACGCTACGATCACTACCAAAGATGTTTCCAGTGTCAGACACAGTTTCCAGGACAAGCAGGGGAATCTGTGTTTCCAAACCCAAAAAAAGTTTTCAACTTTTAATCTTGAATGACAATGACCAGAGTCAAAATTAATTTGTCACTGGGTTTAAGAGAGACGAAAGTTGAAATTATCTCAGTTGATGTGTACTGTCTCCAAGCAAGATGCCCTGTATTTTTCCATCGCCAAATCTTGCTGAAATTTCACTGGCATCAAATATTCTGGAATCATGGCTTCTTCCTGGTCAGCGTATCACTTCCTTATCAGCAAGTCAGCATCCCCGAAGGCTTGCACATTAATAGAAAATATTCCTTTTCAGTTCCTGAATAACTTAGCATGGCCTTGACTGGATGGATATATGTGTGTAGTCGATTGCTCCCAAAGTTCCAGGCAGGCCTGTGATGCCAAAGAAGGCCTCTTGGAATTTAGTCATCTCGTGGTTGTCAGTTATATCTGTAAGGTCCCCTCCCAAAAAGGCTATAACCCTGTAACAATGGCTCACAATTCAGCACACTGTAGTGATGTGTACGCCAAACAAATCTGCATCACGTCTGAGGAATATGCCGCTGCCAAACATTGCAAAGTAATCGGGATCTGAAACACAGTTGCCATGGATGAGGTCTTCATTTGGCTACTTTGAAGCGTTTCCTCTACGAAAGAGTATCTGCTGTAACACATCCTTTGTAAACCGAGAGCAGTATAGAATCCTTCATCATCATGCTTATGATAGGGGTTGTTACAGTCCTGAACTCTTGCTTCTCTCCTACGAAGCCTCTCTACTCTTTCAAAATCATGCAGATGGTCAAGATATGCTGCCCTCCTCTCAATCTAACCCTGAGTGCACTGCATGTCACCCCCAAAGTATTTTAATAACAACGAAAAGGGAAGGAATCGGTAGGATCTGTACAGAATAGAGTTCATTCCAAGAGTTCAATTTAGTCCTAAACTTTAATAATAGAATTAAGGCTGTCTTAACGGTCAGCTTGACAAAGTACAACTGGACACGAAGCTTAAGCCAAGCTTCAGTTAGGATTGACATAAACCTTACTTAAATCTGATGTGTGTAACTGGCCATCACTTTTCTTTTTTAGAGAGAGAAGGAGAGAGAGAGAGAGAGGGAGAGAGAGAGAGAGAGTTAAAGCCAATTATGAATTAATATTTGTAATGAAAATCAGCACAGCAGTCAAAATTCAAAAACAGGGAGTCTTCTTAGATTCTGGGGTGACATGACTCAAATGGCTTGTGTTTGGTGTTTCTTTTCACTGTGAAGCCAATTAACGTACCCTTCATTAATAACTTTAATATTTAATCTACGTGTATATTTACAGTGTACAAGAGGCAGTGATGAAAGTAGAGCCACTTCCAATGATGCAGAGCATAATTGGTTTCATAAGTAAGTACCCTGTTCTTCAAATTTGCAAGTCGTCTGCATGTAGGTGCAAATGTCCAGGCCACAGCAAGACAACTGAATCCATCATCAAGTTCACATTGGACAGATTTTGCAGCCTATGTTGATGAAAACGTCATAAACATCATAGGGATAAATGTTAATAGTAAATACACCCCCAGGAGTACACTAGGTATGTTACGAAACTAAATTCTCAATGAGCACAGATCTTCCGTGTTTATTACAAAAACATGTTGAAATTGATGATTTTGTGGTTAAGGTTAGTGTGTAACAGATCTTTCTGCAACAAATGTTGGAACATACACTGCCATTGTTGACAAAATGATTCTGATACTCTATCAAGATGACCTAGGCAAACCAAGTGAACTTGCTGTGCAGGAAGAGCAAGTTTTATATTGCTGTGCAGGTTATGAACAACCTACACTTGTGGCCCCTGTACAGAGACAAAAGTGTAATATAGCAGCACAGATATAGATCCCAGCAGAAAAAGATTGGGGAATAGATTATAACCAAAATGTGGAAAATTTGCCACCATAACTAATGGAATGGCTCAAGTTAAGAAATTGTAGTGGCGTTATCGAGGTTACTAGTGAATGTACTTGCTCATAAAAGGAGTTGAAAGTGCTCTACACCCTCTGCTGCAACTGAACTTTGACGACGTTTCCTCAGCAATGACAGATCGTAAAGGGAACAACTGTGTTTTAGGTTTGAGGGAAGACTTGAGTGGATATGAACTTTTTTGAAAAATGTGATGGAAGAAATGAACAAATTGAACGCTTGGGTGAAGGGCTTTTGAAGAAGTAATGAAACACTGGACAGCTATTGCCGGTCGACATGTGCTAAAATCTATCAAATTCAGTACAAAGTTGCATCTTTGTCTAGAATGGGAGACGCATCTATGCACAGAACTCTAAACACACACTGAATTTTGAAGAAAGGGTTACTGGGATAAAACGTATTAACCACAGACAAATAATGAATTTTGAAAGAAAAGTGCATATTGCACTTGGGTAGACACGACGTAATGTGACAACAACCCATATAGCTTTGTTGTAAACACGTTTGATTTTTACTTACTGAAAAACAATCTACAAAACACATTACAAATTTTGTTGTCATTCAGTCAAGTGCGATTTTTAAACAGCATAATAATTCAACATTTTCGCTTTCAAACAAGTGGTTATTCATCACAGATATTACTTTAGTTCTGCACCCAATGATAATAGAAAACACTGGTCTCATTATCTTGGTTGAACAACTATATTATCCAGTAACATAATTTTCCAGCAATGGGGCAGGAATTTTAGTGATAGAAAAATAAATAAAACTAAATCACTTGAGATATATAAATATATATATATATATGTTTATATATATATATATATATATATATATATATATATATATATATATATATATATATATATATATATATATAAACATATATATATATAAACATATATATAAACATATATATATCACGTTCTTTTTGATAAATATAACAGATCTATAAGAACGAATAATACATATATTTCTATTTTATCCATGTCATTAAATCGGAAGCTAATGAACAACATTCTTGTATAATGTACAAAAATTTACCCAATTCTGAATTTTCTGCTTAAACAACAATTCTATGATGTAATAAAGATTCAGTTATGTACAGCTCATGAAAGTTTTAATTGGTTCTCTGTATTACTACAAGATTATGTATATCTGACATATCCATGTGAATATTTTACTTCCTGTTTCATGGAATTTAAAAAATATTACTACAATGGCACGATTAATATTTATACCAAAAAAAATTATTTCTACCTAGTATCATATTTCATGCAATTTCACACTAGAGTTGTTGTAAGAGTGCAACACAGAAATCTAAGTTTTTGTTCATTCAGCAAAAGCTAGAAATGCCCTTTCCAACCATGTAGTAAATCTTTGTGGATCACAGTCTTACACAGAAATACGTTTATACAGCAATAACTTTTTCAAACAGACTTGTCACTTTTCACCACAGATGTCTAATCCTTTGTTAATTAAGATAAGATAGACGGCGAGAAAAAATTGTTTAGAAATTACTTGTCTTTAGGATACTTGTCCTCCCTGATAATACAACTTTTTCTAATGAGGTGTACTTACGTTTTGGTAAAAAAAAAACACAGGTCAATATCGCAATAATGTTTCCTTGACTATCATGGTCACAGTGGGTATTATGTCGCTTTATTATCTGACTATCTATGATTAGGAGGGTCAGAAATCTGTAGCCAACATCATAGATTATAGAGTTATCACTGTCCGCCATTCCACACCTTAGCTTTAGAAAGAATATTTCTAGCTCAACCTGATTCGACTTTTCAGGCAGAATAAGTGTGTTCCCTCCAACAAAAGGTCATGCACTAGCCCAAGGAATGCAACGTATGTTATCCTCCATCTCTCAACTGTTTGATATGATATGATGAGCTAGTTTTGATCTGATTTAGACCATTCAGAAATCACATGCACTTCAGCTACGCACTCATCAAGCCACAGCAAGAAGCTACAAGCTGTACTTCAACCAATTAAATCGTCAATCTGTGTCACTAGTACGTGAAGCTAGTTCTGGCATCCTTTATTTCACACTGTGTTCTGAGTTCTGGCACCCCTTTATTTCACACTGTCTTCTGATTTACCTCCTGTTCACACAATCAAACCACTTATCGAACACAACAAAAATAAACAGTTTCGACATTTTTTTCTGTGTGGCAGGATTCAGTGTCATGTGCCATGCTGGAAGTTAACCATTGTGATTCCAAAGGCATCCTCATTCTCAACTCTGGAGATAAGTTGATATGCTCCTCTTTAATTCATGGTAACCTTTGTAGTTGCCTAGATTTGTCTTTGCAACTGTTGAAGTAATATGGGGCCACTAACTTGTTTAGCCGTGGTTATTAAATTTTTGGTATTGTTGTGGCCATGTGTATCTATTAGATTATTCCTTACCGTTTTAAGTACATGCAGAATTTCACATAGAAATCTTATTCCCCCGAAAGTTATTGCGGTTATAATACACTAGACGATCCGAGCCACGTACAGCTTCTTGGAGCCAAAATAAAACAGCCTGTTGAGCAATGCCCCTTCACACACCCATGCTAGTACTCTGCAACCCAAGTTCTGTAATATGTGAGTGGCTGTGCTACAAAGTTGCTCAGCATAGAAAAACCTTTACATGGGTACCACATAAAGGATATACTACTGCTACCTGCTATTTGCCTCACCATAAACACAATGGCATTTTGCAATCTCAGGTCGGTGCTCATCATCAGACAAGCTATCTTATTCTTCAGTTAAATCATTACGTTTTGTGTATCCGAAAAGCTTGCCTTCATTAGTCATCACTAAATCTGCCTTTATTTAAATTTCATCCGAGTTCAAAATTGAATTCTGTTTTATGTCATCACATGTCTCAAGACCTAGTTGGTGTACTAACACGATTAACACATCAATGTTGACATCTGCAAATAGAGTAGTGAATTACATGTAAACAATTGAGAGTCTTTTTGTGTGGTAAATGTGCAGATCCTGATTCGACACATTGACAGTACACAGATGGGCTTTTGCAAAACATGGTGATGACCTATTAATGTTACTGAAACCTTTTTTTCGCCCATATTTATTCAGTTCACCTGCAAGGTCCCAGTCCATTAAAACACTATAGTGATACTATTGTACCATACCTGCATACTCTGTCAGTAAATAACTATACAGAAATTCGTCTTAAACATTTAAAGAGTAAACTATTGTTTCCAATTTGGTCTTTTAAGCCTGTTACAAACAAAAAACTCGCATCCTTTCTGGCATGAACATTGATTTTAAGCCAATATTGCTGCACAAATGACTCGGGGATATAATGGTACTTCAAGATTATTTCTGGTTGCTTTATTTAATATGGCAATTCTCCCGTAACAAACAATTGATTTAAACACAATGTGATTGTGGGACCCAATATTGAAAACTCCATCTTCATTTGCAATCATTCTTGCTACCCACTGATGTTCGGTTACTTCGGTCTTGAATAACTGGTATTCTTGTTAGTTATTGTGCCAATTCGACACAATTCTAAACACCCAGATATGCTGCCATATTATGTATGTATGGTGACCTGTCACATAAATGACCACACATGCAACTATACTAGTCATGCAAGCAAGACCAACTTCATTGTTATACATATTTTCCAAATCACATACTTCTCGAATCTGTTCAAAACTATGTTACAGGCAGGTTTACAGTGAATCCAGGATCATACTTTACTTTGATATACTACTGGCGATATGCAAACGGACACTCAGCTCATGCCGAACTTGAGGACAGATTCATATTATCCTAGCTGAAGCTTGACATTGCAACTGGCCAGACTGGCCGGTTGCACATATGTATCTCACACTCCAGTTCAAATTCATGGTTTGTTTCCCAATCGCGAGTTTTGAAAACTCCAGCTTGAATCAAAGTTCAAGTTGACTTGTACACTACCCAGCTCAGTTGCACTGGGTTGGCTTAAGTGCAGACTACACAATCTCAGATTCAACCCACAATGACACTATTCCCTTTTAAAGGCATCTCTCCTGTCCCATTTTACCTTTACTTTTTGCCCTGCTGCTATCATTTTTCTTTGCACAAGCTGTATTTCACTGGACTAGCAAGTCGGGAGCTGTATGAAGAAAAATGGCTGGAAAAGTAAATTTTACCGCCTTAGAAAAACAAACACTACTGGAACTAATTGAGGAAAAGATATAATAGAGACCAAAAACAAATGATGGTCGTGTGGTCCAGTAAAAAGGATGTTTGGACAAAATTAACACTCAATATAATTCGCTTCACAGAGTTAACCAGAGAAGTGGAAAACAACTGTGACGTGTATAGAAAAATATGAAAATGAAGTCTAAGAAGAGGTGCCCCCCCCCCCAAAAAAAAAAATAAAATAAAACAAACTGGAGGGGGAACAACCAAAAGCAGTCTCAGTACATAATCAAAGAAAACTTTTTCTCTTCTGCTGCAACTTATGCAAAGTTTGAGGAACCCTTTTGATTGTGATGCTGAACATATTGGTGACAGCAAGTTTTCTGAGGTAATTATTCAGAACACCATTTTGGTGAATTTTATTTTTCGCCAAGGAGAACAATTTAAAAAATTAAAATAAAACATGTGCTCTGGTCCTTATCTAGTAGAGGGGGTGGAGAGAAGAGAAAATAGCAAAAATAAAGTGGATGGCAGAAATTATTGTAATTTTATATACGATTTATCAGATATATGTAACTTTTACATTGTAATTTATTCGTGTTTCCTGTGTGAAATTCAAAGTTAAATGACTAACAGTACGATGTGACAAGCTGTGCAATCCCACATGCTTACAGTTGTTTCATGTACGAATTACTATTATTATGTTCAAAGCTAATTCTGCAGTGAACCAAACCATATAAATATGAATGAAAATAGAAATGATAACACACATTATCGAACATGTACGATATTTATAAAACATTTAATACAGCACTAATTTTATTGCAAAATTGCATGATCCGTACTATTGTCAATCACAAAAATCCACAAAAATACACGTTATTATATGAATAAATAAAATGATAACATACATCAATAACATATATGATATAAATTAAACATTTAATACATTTATTATGGCAGTACATGTGTCAAATTAGATTGTATGCAAAACTATTTACCTTGCAAAATTGTATGATTCGTAAGAATGTCAATCACAAAAGTCAGCAAAAATACACATTATTATGATATGCATTTTAACGGTAAATACGTGTATCTTAAACGTTGGCAGAACGAAAAGGAGCCACAGGCTTCTGTTGATGTAAGTAGCCCAAACGATGTTGCTGGAGGTACGTCATCCAAACAGCATCAACCTTCAAGAGCTTTATAATCTGAAACAGTCATGATTAACATGAAAAGACTATTTCAGTTGAACGAAGAAAGCTCAGTTTGATCAGATAGAAAGCAATTCACAAATGAACATTCTTAAGGTTAACGAAGAAATTGCTAATTTCAAAAAGATGAAAATATAGAGACAGCTTGGACTCGAACGTGTGGACAGGTTGAAAGCCATGTCATTTTAACCAAGTAAAGTATTGACTTTGCCATTATCCACCACTTTGGAAGGAGCGACTGCTACTGCGACAACTGCAGATTTGTCATACAATGTAACTACAGACACAAAAGCAGTTGCTTCTGCTTTGGGGTGACCAGATGCAAAGCTATGGCAATCTTTTAATTTGACAATTACATGCAAAAAGAGGTAACTTCCAAGTTTTTGTAGGGTAGCAAAATATGGTGTGTAGGCAATGCATGACACACATTTATATGTACTACAAATGATATACTATGTTCCAATGAGTTCAGACCCAATTACATCTGATACTTTTCTGTTGTTTACATTGTTAATCTATTTTGCGACAAAAATACAAAATAATGTATGAAGCTTGAAAAGTTTGTCTTATTACTTTAACAGATTTTCTTTAAAACAAAGACACTTACTCCATTATGGGACTTGTGTACCCTTTTGTGGTATTTAGTTTACTGCCGATGAGATAACATTCAATGTCACCGGATCACTTTGAAAACATTATTTCATCACTTTTAATTTTTAAAAAAGCTGCAAATAAACTGCAGTCTGTTTACGTCTTTCATTAGGTTTGGATTTGGGTTTGTGTTAAGACACAATATCATGATCATATTTGCAGATGGTTTCAAACTAATATACATTGTGGTAAAGAACCGTGGTCTCTATTTCATTTTAATCAATCATCAATTGTATAATAAGATTGCCCTTTATATCTAAGAAGGCCTACATACACATACCTGTTTATTGATTTCTTCAAAAATAAGGCGCAATGGTTTCAATACTTGCAACTTTTTCTTATTCACACAATGCTCTCTCTCTCTCTCTCTCTCTCTCTCTCTCTCTCTCTCTCTCTCTCTCTCTCTCTCTCCATGTCTTCCTTGATTGAGGTTTTTTACTCTATCAATGGGTACATCGTTGTCGCCTTGGTCACCAGGCTTTGGCGCTGGGATTGTCCTTGCCAGGTTATGGAGGACGCCACAAGTCAGGATAGCAATGAAAGACATATCCAACTTTTAATGGTGTTTAGGGGCCAAGCAAGAAAACTGTCTCTTCCACACTATTCTACACTTTCAGTTTGACAGTGAGTAATGTTGAATCATCTCTGCCAATGGGTTGCATTGTTTTGTACAGGGGTAACCAAATATAGGCGAAGTGAGTAACCTTTCACACCCAACAGAATGCCATTTATTTCATGATTTTCAAATCTGACGCATATTTCACTGAAGTCAAATAATTATCCTTGTATCATGGATGCTTCCTGGCCATCTTGCTACAAGGTTTAGTATATTCAAATGTGCATCACATATAACATGCACATTAATGGAGAAGTACCCCTTTCTGTTACTGAAAAGTTCAGCATGCTGGGCGCTAAGTGAGAAAATTGGTATATGAGAGCAACCGACTGCTCCAACAATTCCTGGCACACTTGTTAATCTGTATAAAATCCTGCTGTACCTTGAATATCTCACCACCTTGGGGGAAATTGATAAATTACGCATAACGATATGTTAAAGCATCACAGTGAGCAATCTTCCTGCTGACATTACTCTTGTGTAAACCAAACAAGTCAGCCTCACTTCACAGTAAGATGCAACTGCCAAAGAATTGCAATATTATTAGTAGTTGGAAGAAAGCAGGCACAGATGATGCCTCACCCAGAGGCATTTTGACGCGTCCCTTCCAATAACTCCAGTCACTCCATCACCGCGTGCTTTGTAAACCTAAACCAATGTAGAAATCCTTCATCATCACATCTGATATGAATGGGTTACCCTATTTTGCAAGGTAGGAGTCCTTTAAAGAAGCAGTTCTGCTCATTCGAAGGCCTCAAGATACACTAAGTAGGCAGCCATATTTTACTTTTTTGTACAAATTCACATGTACAGTTACACAGTAGCACCTGCAAATACACACTTGTACTATAAAAACCACGACAAAGATGCAAAGTTTTGGCATGCATACTTCACTTGGGGAACTGCCTTCTTACACCTGGTAAAAAAAACTACCTATGAGCAGGTTCAGAGTGAACCTAGAGTAAAATCCTGGCTTCAGACCACTCTTGAGCAACAGAACACTGAGCTCAAGTCTAGCTTTAACTTGGATTCACACTATTTACGGGTTGCGCACCTATCTCTCAAGCAATTGCTTAACACAGCACTAAAATTCAAATCTGCCCTTAGGAAATCAGCGTATAAGAGGTGCTAAGATGCTGCTAAAGGGAAAACATGTGCAATTGCACTAGGTGCATCTGACTGCTGCTTACATAGTCAAAGCTTAAACACGGAATCCTGCATTTTGATTTCTTTGTCACGTGCATAACTTTCATGACTTTCAAAATTGACTGTCCTTGAACTGGGTAGCTCAGTCTAAACGTGACACGCCCTGCACGTGCGGGATAACAATAATTCAGTTACTTTGCAGGAAATCCACTGTGGGAGGAAGACACACATTCTGAGCTGGAAATGCCTTGCTAATGTACCCGTTCAAAAGAGCAAAAAAAGTGAATTTTATGCTGTTTAAAAAGGAGACTCTGGTTGAAATCATTGAAAACTCCAAACACATAATTGAAGGTAAGAAGCACAAAAGAAGAAGCATTGTTGGAAAAGAATAAAAGGAACGGGTGGACATAATAAAATGTTTTAAGAGCATACATAAAGTACATTAAAGAACAAACAAACAACTCAGTGACTGTTGCAGAAATATAAAAAGCAAAGCCAAAAAGAGCACAGTGCTCATGACAGGATAGAGAAGCTGAAAACATGTGGGGCAGAATACAGCCAAATGTTCAGTTAGCTCTAGCCATGTTTAATGGGTTCGCACACATCTGTGCTTGCAGGTGAATATATTTCAAAATAATCTGCCTTTTAAAAATGAAATTATTCATCACACCATATCTCATTTCTTAAATACAGATTCATAATGTGCATATTATTTTATCACAGTGCGAATATCGCTCACATTTAAGCATCTTGGTCCGTATGCATAAAGGAGGTGTAACTTACCCATGGTATAACTTCAAACAGTTTTAGTTACCCCTTATTTCATGATGTAAGAAAATCGGTATGCATAAAAGGTAGTGCAGTTATAGCCAGAGTAACTAATCCATGGGGCAGTTACACTACTGTATAACTGATGACCTTGGTACAAGTTTTAACCCCCTTTCCTGACACTGGCCAGCTGACCTGTCCAGGGAAGCACAGCGAAGACAGTCATATGACAGCTGTCCCCTTTAATTGACAGATAGCATTACATTATGAGGGGGCGCAGGGCTTCAGAATTATGTTTGTCAAAATGAAAATGAGTGCAAGCACAGTGGTCAATAATGAAAATAGTCCTAATTTTATATCTGTGCATGATAAACTATAAACTTATAAGTGTGCATTTAATCCTCAAAATGTGTCTGTGTTATGGATAACATGATGAAGTAAGTGATCTTCGGAATTTCAAAAGAACATTAAAATTTCTATCTACCCCATATAACCCCCTTTTTCCAAGTCCAGCTACCACAACAACCATGGCTGTACAAGGCATGAACAGCAAAGCCATAAAAGGAGGAGGGGAATTGGCAACATGCGGAAAAAGAACACTTACTTTAACGTTCTGTAGCTATGTCCCAGTGTTATAAGTGCACTGTCCCTTTGTTAGTTGCATATTGTTAGAAGTATTCAAATAGACACATGCAATGTATACATTTATAAACAATTAATGGTCAGTAGATTGTGGAAGAGGCAAAAATTTTGATCCTTTTACGAATTGTCACATAAATTTATAACGCTTTGTTTGATAAGAACACACACTTCTGTAAATGACCTTTCATTAAATCTATACTTTACATATGTTTGTATGCCCACTTTGTACTTTATTGAGACGGAAAAAGAGATATTGCACTTAACTAGACCACCTGAAGCAAATGGCAGCCTTATTAATGCGGACCCTTCAGTCACCGTTTTGTATTGAAGATGTCCAGTTTTTCATTTTGGTTGTTGAACGTGTAGACTGTAGACTCTAGTGTTGAAATGTTTTTCATTATACCACAAAGATTCTAATATTATTGAAAAATATCTGGGGAAATGTCACACATTTCGCAATAATGTCAGAAGCATTGCTAAAGAAGAAAAAGTATGCTAACACTTCGAATATGTCGACGCAGGCAAGGTCATTTGATGGTTCACGTGTTTGAAATTCATTTTGCCAAACAGTTTGCTATGATCATTTATATGAGTGAAAGCATAATCTGTGTTTTATATGTCGCATGAACTGTATGCCTAACTCAGAAAAACACATGATTGGCACAAGTGGTACTATTAATTTTGTATTGTACCACAGAATATAGGGTCGGTGTAGATATAATTTCCTCAATA
This sequence comes from Hermodice carunculata, assembly GCA_964020975.1. Classification (NCBI taxonomy): domain Eukaryota; kingdom Metazoa; phylum Annelida; class Polychaeta; order Eunicida; family Amphinomidae; genus Hermodice; species Hermodice carunculata. The sequence goes on along the minus strand of OZ026612.1, from coordinate 1,237,115 downwards.
CAAAGGGTTAAGAAAGATAATTCAATTTACATTTAAAGTTTGTAAATATTGTTTAATGGTGCTCTGCTTGAAGTCTTGTGTCATATTATGATAGGCGATAAGTAGTCCCTCACCAGGAACTAGAAGGGGGCTCTTAAGTTTGCGACTGGTCTGCTCATCTGTTCGTCCTTGCACAGGGGTAATTCTGTGCCATATTACCTATAATCTTGGGCCCACGCTAACCTAATTTTGCGTGCAGATGTTCCTTGAGTAGCGGAGTGTCGCGTGCCAAAATTGGGTCACTGTGACCTATTTCCCAACCTTTAACCCCACAAGAAGTTTCGGCTTGTGCAAGCCATATTTCTTAACTGTACTTACAAGACATCTAACACACAACTTATCAACCAAATTGTATTTAGCTGGACACAGTGACTAAATAGCCGGTAAATTTTAGCCAAAAAAAAATTGAATATTCGAGTAAATGTATTTGTTAACAAAATCTTGCCATAAAATCTTCATCTTGCATAGGAAAAGTAACTTTCATTTTTCTAATTGCGCATGCAATATACAAAACAGCAGTTAATTTAACTGAATAATAATGAACCTCACCTCTTTCGAGCACATCTTTAAAGGTATGTATGTATGTATATATATATATATATATATATATATATATATATATATATATATATATATATATATATATATATATATATATATATATGTCTTAATCTAATGCATAGAAAAATAAACGTCAATAAATGTTACCCTTCATTGGTCAATGTAGCCGCCGAGGAAAAATCAGAGATAAAACCTTTAGAATTACAACAGTTTGCATAGAAACTCTAGAAACCTGTGTTTGGCGCATGGAAAATTAACCTCAGGAATGAGATGCTGAACTCCACCTCAATTGTTTTAATTAAAAAAAAATAAATAAATAAAACTCGTTACAGAAAGTTCCTTTAAAACTGAAATAGTTAATAAATGTCGAGTATATGTTGAAGGTCCGACGTAGGGTGACTGAATACCTGCATTCCAACCGTACAAAAAAACCCAATCCAGGTGACCATGCTTCCATCCCCTGTACATACTTCACCGATTTTTCGTCACGTAGGATACTTTATTGGGTAACTCATTTAGGAAAATAATTCCCGCTTTACTTCCTAATGTGGGAATATTTCAATCGTGTTCCATAAGACCTTATCCAAGGATATTTCGCTGCTGAACATTTCACAGGATAGGCGTGAGTCATGCACTAAAAATGGGTCACTATGACCTGTAGGGGTCACCTTTGACCCCTCATATGATTTTACCTTGACCATGCCTATTATCCTATACGCTAGCCCACACCACCCAAATTTTGTTTGTAAACACTTCATAGAATACCTGTGTCATGTGCCAAAATTGGGTCACTGTAACGTGTTTCTTGCCTTCACCCATATAACGTTTCACCTTGTCCTATACTAGCCATGTTCCCTGTTTCATAACAATTGATTCTACCACATTTGGTGGCTGGACACTTCATGGCATAGGGGTGGGTCGCACGCTGAATTGGGTCACAGTAACCTTGATCTTTGACCTCTAATGTTGTTTTAGTTTGTCCAGGATATACTTCATATACGGTAACATGTACACTTTCTATTTTGCACAAATCTGAGTTCAATACTTCCAAACCACTGTCACATACACACTGCTTAATAGGAAATCACTATGATTACAGCTTTATCACGATTTGTGCATTTGATAGTCAAAATGCTGTGAAGAAAGCAATAATCGGTCTTAACTGTTGATAATACATTCCTCTACAACATCCAATGATATTAATTGTTCAGCCTATTCAGATGGATATTGATAGGACTGGAGTCACAATAAAAGAATGTGCACTCTTCCCGATGAGGACATTGCACAACTGGTATTGTGTCATTTATTGTGTGGTAAGCAGCCAAAGAAGAAAGCAGAGTTGTTGCTTCAGGTCTGGAGCTTACGGCGCTTGACTGCATTCTCGACAACTTGCTTTCAATTACCATCCAAAATACTTTTTTTAACAACAAAATATTCCTGGGGAAGAGAGCAAAAGCTCTGGGTGATGTGCAGAAGTTGTTGGCCTTCAAAGGTTGTTATTTTCTGACTTTTATCAGGATCTTGGTCTACATTGACCTTAAATGACTTGCGCAACCAGGTCAAAGCCAGCTAGGACTTTTCTTCATGATATGGTTGCGCTCAATTCATCACAGCGCGTGCTTCACCAGCTGCAGTACACGCCCATCAACACAACTTGTGATGAAATGACACAATTATGTCATAGACGAAAACTCACCATGTAAATTGGAGACAGTAGAGCAAGGTTCTCGTTAGACATTTCCTTGTACACCAATGACATTGTCAGCATGTTTTCATTTTCCAGTGACCACGTGAAACATGGGGAAAAAACGACAAAAATTAGTCTACGAGAGGAGTATAGTATATTACATGTATATCTGCGGACAAGTCCCTAAACTATTGTCCCCTACATGTCATTAGTCTGCGTGGCACTTTTAAATATTCGAATCAAATTTAATCTGGTAAATACAATGCAGTGGTCTTTCCATTATTGATACCCATTACCCAACAGCCAGCCGGTTGTTTTATTTGGTTGCCTTGAGTACAACTTCCGTCACTTTTCCCTTCAAAATTTCAGGCATGAAGACTTTGTTGATTCGGCCATTGTTTCTTACACCTTGTTGTGAGGCTTATTCGCTCAAAAAAGCTCCTGTAGCCAAGGTCACCAAGTTATTGAGAATTACTGATATTAGTTTGAGAGATGTAGTCCTGTCATTCAAATCTATTTTTTTGCATTATAGTAACTAACGACCCAATATGCAGAGTGTGGCAGGCGTGTGCGCTGTCGGTTGCAATTACATAAATTTGAGCTACAAGATTGAAACCCAGGGCCTTAAATTCATTGGTCAATTAATTCCATTCTAAGTAGCCAAGAAGGCATACAGAAGCAGCTCCTGACATTTATCACCTAGGTTTCGCTTGCGTTCTGCTTCTGTGCTCTATGTCAGGAGGAGCTTCTATATGCGTTCTTACCTATACAACAAAAATGTTTTTGATATTGACATTTCAAAGTAACATGTACCACACTTGATTTGGGTGTGTGATTGTGCCTGTGCGCAGTGTGTACAGAGAAAAAACAGGAGACCTTATCCTCTAGCAACTTGGTCTCAATTATTTGAGGACACCTAAGTGACAGTGACATTTATGTGAGTTGATTCAAGTATGGCGACCCAACCTACAACAATTTTTGCCACAAACTGAACGCAAAAATTAAAACTTTACCAAGTCAAGGGGTAGGGGTTTATGTCAAATGGACGGATGCAGTGCTTGCAGAAGTGAAACTAAAATATGGCACACACTCACGTTTTCATTTAAAACAGCTTTTGAACCCTCTGATGCATCGTTCTTTCACCATTGTAAAGCATTTGCTTTTAGAAGCGGACTGAGTGAAAATTAAAACTTACATGCAGAACAATTTAAAATTAGCATCAACAAATCAGAAGCAGTTTAATTTCAAATGTAAAGAAACAGTAGATGTAACACTTCCAAATGGGGTCAAGCTGGGTAATTTGTCCCCATGAATACAGTATTTTAATGTATTTTGCATTATTTATTGATAAGTTTCAAGCAGCTTGTTTTCAGCTGTGGTTATTTCCCATTCACACATCACAAGCCTAGCTCCTCTCACTTGAGTCAACAGAACCCATACAAAAATAAGTATAGAGCTGACCACAGGCGCTGGCCATGGGCTCCCCAAAATGAGGCAAGTGGCCCACATCCTAAAATGGCAGTGGAGGTGGCCACTAGTGGCCCATTTTTGGGAGTTGCGCACTCGTTATTCACAATCTTATATGGTCATGATGGAAGTGGAGCTGGCCACTAGCACCCCACATTTGGCAGTTGCCAACTTGCTGCCCATACCCTCATATGTGGAGCTGCCCATTAGCTGTCCACTAGCTGGCCACATTCCAGGGCATTGACTTGTATACCAAGGTCTACAGTGCTTAACCTGTATTTGTCAAAAATAATCTTGCAGATCTATAGGTGAATACACGCAGGGGAAATATTTCCATTTCAATATGCATGTGCACTGGTTTGTTTCGTCTGATATATGCACAATCACACAGTCGATTATCGTGCTCTCTGTGCCAGATATATGTCCATGTATACAGTATGTGGTACCTGCAATAAAGGCCACCTTTAGAGAACAGACTACTTTTTAAAGACTAATATGGTACACGTTGTGCTGTGTGCATCTAATGAAAAACCACAAGTTTTGCGAAACTATTCACTGTTGTAGCTACAGCTACCATTAGGTTGTCTCTCAAGACAGATCAAGACCATTGTATGTATATAGCCAAATTCTATTCTAAATACACAGTCATGCTACTTGCATCCCAAGCTGTGGAAAATGGAGTGCTTATCTACAGCCATTGTATGACAAATAACATCCATGTTACTCACTCAGTATAACCATTTCATAGCCAGTGCAAACTAGGTATATTGATGAATATATCCTCTGTTCTCCTTGTCCTCAAAATGCTTTACAAAAGGCTTTTTGGCAGCATTTGTCATACAGTGCATGCATTTGTCAACATGACTGCTAAAGCCCATAGTTTCCCTCCAAAGGACGCTGAGAAGCCAGTTGATGATACTTCTTTCTATTGCCCACATGCTTCCCATTTTCTGTCCTTTGTGTACTGGCTACAGAAATTACCAATTAGGAGCGGCCCATTACTTGCCCATTTTACCTTGAAGCTGCCTGCTAGAGACCCACATAGACCAAGAAGTGGCCACTAGTTGCCACTATTATCTTGGAGCTGCCCACCAATGGCCTACTTTTTTCCTCGATTGCCCATAAGCAGTCCACTATTTGTGTGGAACAGGTTTGTCCTCATAGCTGGCAGTTAGCTTGACCATAACTGTTGGAGTTGGCTATGGCCAGCTCTTTTATCGTTTTTGTATGGAAAGGTTGGTTGACTTGACCGCGGTCACTAAGTAGGTTACATAAAAACATCTTTGCAGATAGAAACGACAAGTTCGGACTGCTGATTGGCTTTCTCTGTATAAAGATCCATTATTGCCTTCTATCCTATACAAGAATACAATTTAATTGATTCTTTTCTCACTGCATGGTCAGGGTCAGGTGATATCTGTCACCTTTGTGAATGTTCAAGTTCAAGGCAGCCATTCTGTACTTCTCTGTATAAAGAGCAATTATTGCCTCTAAACTGCTGTCTGTATTCTACAGAGGCAGGATTATTGGTATTTTGGAAGCTGGTTTCCATTGTGAGAATGGGGTGCTCCAGGTCAGCAGTACAGGAGTGCTGGGATCATTGTCAAGAAAGAAGAGGCTGCAAGAGGGATGCTGGATTTGGAAGGCCAGGACTTTCAAGTGGTAGGCACGAACACTTTATGGTACAGTACGGGGACAGAAGCTGGTTCTTTTTGGCAAAGAGGTTTCGTTAGCAGTGTTGCCAGGCCTGTAACATTGCAGCATCATGTACAATCAACAGAGGACTGATGTCGGCCAAAGTGAGGCTATACCGCTCTGCCATGTGCATCCCTCTGACCCCTACAGACAAGGTTGCACGGATGCAGTGGTGTCAGGAATATCCTGACTCGACGAGATATCAGTGGAGGAGTATGGGGCTTGCACGCATAAGCATGTTGGTCATACCTGCTATTGATGTGTACAGCCTTCAAGGAAAAAAATAAGGCCTTTTTAGGTCCACCACATCCTCCCAAAAGATATTAAAAAGCACTGATGCAATGAAATAAACAAATTGCCCTATCCAAATCCTCAATGTTTACGAACCTATGGGCAGATTTGTTTGGTCTTGTTTATTTACTTTTTGGGCGGGTAGGGGGGTAGGGGTTTTGGGGGGAAGCGGTGTTTGCTTTTGTTTTTTTATGGTTTCTGTTTTTTTGGGGGGGGGGCGGGAAGGGTGGTTTTTTTTTTTTTTTTTTTTTTTTTTTCGTTTTGCTTTTATGTTTGTTGTTTCGTTTTTGATGTACGATTTTTGTTTTGTTTATTATTATTATTATTTTTTGGGGGGGGGGGCGTTACAGCTGCTTGGGAAATATTGTGTTCGCTTGGAACTGTCTTGTTTGGTAAAATAAAGGGATCTCTAGTTCGTTACATTGCCCTCTGCAAAAACAAATAACCGAATGAAAGCGTGTTGTATTTTTCTTCTGAAATAGAACTGCAATATATTGGACGGGGAAAGTGGCAGCACTGCTTAAACTGTAACTGAATCTATTAACGTCACAGCAACGGGAGCTATTTGGATTTGTTCCAAGTCTCATCAGGAAGAGCTCAAAATTCCTTTCAAGCAAATCCTAGATGTGTAGCGAACACCCACAGACGCCTGTATATTAGATAAAAAAAACTATTTAATAGTTACTGTCCTGGTACAATCAGCCTTGTGTTGTCTGCAAAAACCTTCACAAAACTGATGTTTGACACATGTTTAACGTTTCAATAGTTTGCTGTAAAATTGATATAAAGTCGCGAAAGTGTATCACGGGTCGTGTAGTTCGGAGGTAGCAGCTGATTAAAATCCGGTACAAATTGATGCATGTGACAAAGATGGAAGTGACTGTGGCCTTCGTTAAGCGCTGCAGTATTACAACCACGTCGTAAGGTGAAAGGACTTCTATTGTATTAAAGAGAACGCGCAGGGTAAAGTGGTCAACAGAGCATAAGTTTCCGTGACAATTGATTACGTTCCCGGATGCGGTGCGATTTCTAGGTGTTAATTTCCCCCCATACGCCTAACATGAAACGTCGGGAGGCGGTATGTATGTGAAAGCGACAAAAGTTGGCATTTGCCACTGATTTATCATATTTTTTCATTAGAATGTCCATAATAATCAATATTTAATCCTTAAAAGTAACGCCATTTATCTTGCATACTAATTAAGCAGTCAAAATAAATCCTAGCTTCTGCTGTGCTGCGATTTTAGCCCGTTTTGCTTTATAATTTGCTTCATGAAAGTATAATGCACTAAATCTCATGTATACGAATCAAACAATATTTTCTCTTATAACAATGGAGCTTTCTGTTTTTCTTTCTACGCACTGGTGTCAGTAAACTTGCCTTTTACACGAAGCGATCTTTGCAAAAAAATCAGCTAGAAGCCAGCACTGAAATCGTGAAAAGTATTTGAATGAAAATATCAATGCGTGGTCATGACCAGAATATAAAACAACTGACATCCAGAGAACAAATTGGTGGACACATTGAGGCTGCTTCATCCGGGTTATGGTGGATACTACGAACCTCTTTGAATAATAGGAAAAACCGCACACGCACATAGATAGATAGATAGATAGACAGACAGACAGACAGACAGACAGACAGACAGACAGACAGACAGATAGATAGATAGATAGATAGATAGATAGATAGATAGGACAGTCGAACCTGCACAACTCGGCAACAATTTGACCTTCAAGAATCGCTTCTACAAATGACGGTCGAACCTGCACAACTCGGCAACAATTTGACCTTCAACATTTTAGAGCGCGCACAGACCTATTTGATAAATCATTTTTCCCTTCAACTGTTAGGCTGTGGAACCAACTGCCTCTTGACACTCACAATTCGGCCTCCATCCATATATTCAAATCGAAAGTAGCCAAACAAATAATAAGACCTATCAAATTTTCAGAATTATACAACCTAGGGAATACATTTCTAGCTGTTCAACACACTCGCTTCCGTTTAGACGCTAGCCCTTTAAACTTTCATCTTTTTAAAATTGGTGTAAAGGATTCACCCAAATGTTCATGTGGTGCACCTAATGAGGATGCATGGCACTTTTTCTTCTCATGTCAAAATACACAGTACCACGATCTCACCTTCATGCCAAAATTATATGCCTTGCTCCATTTACTATGCAAACACTGTTATACGGCTCGCCTGACTGCTCGCTCTCTCAAAATACTGAAATTTTCTTGGCTGTTCATGATTTCATCTTAGCGACTGCTCGCTTCAAACCAGTGGGCATTGGCTAATTTATTTATAGAACATCTTATCTCTCCTTCGTGGCTGGCCGCGGCGCCGGGCCTCCCCTCGCTTGGGCAAGGGTTCTCTCCGGCCACCTTCCGGTACGACAGTGGGAGCGATGCTGGTGTCTTTGCACGTGGGCAAATATCTACTTTTGCAAGTCCTCTTACCCACATCTTGAATTAACTTAACTACTCAGCTGCAATTTACTTCTCAACACATTCCGACATTCAGGTATGCCTGTCGTCTACTTATTATTTATTTAGTTGTGAGTACCCTTTTCACCATGTGGCCCCTCTGTCTGTCTTGTCCATGTCTCGTTCCTCTCTTTTGTGTTCTGTCCGTGTCAAATATCGTCTTGTGTACTCGTCTTTTGCAGCGAGAGGGATTAAAATAGGGTATCGCCCTCTTCCCAATCCTAACCAACTATATTATATTTACCTAAAAAAATTGTAATTTTGAGAATAAAATACGTTTAAACCAATATTTTTTCAGAAATAGCCCATACACGGATCCATCAGGTAATTTTCCCTCTCAGGTTTCCTCAATGAGAACACTTTTATGCGCGTGACATGGCAGGTAAAACGAAGTATCCTGGCTGAGGAGGATTGCCAAAGATTAACTAGGTAGACAGATGTGGTCCAGAAGAAATAATTCAAGTACGTAGATAGGAAAAAGGTGACGGATCCTGAGAGGGGCCTGTCTTATGCATGCCTCTAGCTGGCTGCAGTCAGAACCAAGTTGCTACCGAAATGTAGCAGTCGCACAGTTATGTGTTGGATTGCACTATGTTCAGTCAGACTAGCATTTTGCAGGTACGGCCAAATACTGAAAGAGCGCCTAAATCTCCCAAAGGAGAGGGAAATGATCGACTTGTCTTAAATATTAATTGTCGACTGACGACCAAGTGCGACTGACCATAAGATACGCCCAGGTGACAACCATTTTGGCTGAGTTTCAAAACTAACTTTAACAAGTAAATATAGTGGTTTAAATAATTTACCTACGTATATAGTTTAAAGCTGGCTATTTGGAAATGTGTCGGACGCATATGCTTTATGCCTTGCATGCTATTTTCTACCAAACAAATCAAGTAGGTTTTGTTTATTCCCCAGGTGTCTCCATCTGCAACAGGTGGCTACCAGGGGGCGTTAACTGTAGCGCCCCTGTCAGGTGACCTGCATCATTGCTTTATAAATGCTAACACTCGGTATATAAGTGGTTCAATCGTGCATGATGGATACGTTGAGAAACTAATTTTGTAGTAACAGAAATAGTAACTGACAGAAACAAGTGCAATTTGACCCTTCCTGTCAAAACGTTTTAATGTTCAACAAGTTCAGTGATTTAAAAATGCAGGCTTTAGTATAGTTTCAAATCTCGTTCACAGAATACACTTTTAACAACTCAATATGATTGGTGCAACCTTTATGCTTTTACCCAACTTATCAGTTGTTTGCATTCCATGCAAGGTTTGCTGTATAATTATGTACTACAATTATAATAAAAACTAGAAGACGGATGGATGGATGGATGGATGGATGGATGGATGGCTGGCTGGCTGGCTGGCTGGCTGGCTGGCTGGCTGGCTGGCTGGCTGGCTGGCTGGATGGATGGATGGATAGATAGATAGATAGATAGATAGATAGATAGATAGATAGATAGATAGATAGATAGATAGATAGATAGATAGATAGATAGATAGATAGATAGATAGATAGATAGATAGATGTAAAAAAGGACCAATGCACATACAGGCCGTAGATGGCAACATATCAGGACCTAATAGTGTGCTTTCAGATAGAAATATTGCTTTTCTGAGCGGTAATTGAAGTACACGGGAGACCAATCCTCTTTTCTTCCTTTTGCTGTTTTCAAACGAAATGTCAGACAAAAAGAAAGAAAGAAAGAAAGAATTTCTAAAAAAAAAAGCGTTATGTCTGTGTTGCACACAAGCTTAATTTACGTTGGATCTCAGGATGTCCCCGTAATTCAATAGTGACACTATTTTGTTCCCGATTCTGTGATGTGCGTAAGTAAATTCCCCTGGGTGCTGTCAACACACTCCAATGCCAAACAGAGGCTTGTACTTTGCTCCTTGTGAATATTTTCATGAATATAAACTCTTTTATGAGCGCCACTCCAAAAAAACTTTCTTCTTCAAGAACAGAATAAAATGGAAACCAACCACGTCGTCAGTCCTGGTCACCAGCGCCAAGTTGCACCATTGAGTGGTACGTTACTCGGTCGTAAACCCCCTTGCTCCGGCGTTCAGTCTGGACGTTGGTCACAGCTCTTCCTGTTAGTCGAGTTGTACCAAAGCGGCGTTGCCTTTGGTTTTCTTGTTGTTAAAATAACCTTTATGACACTAATACGCGCTCCATCATGCATGTCGGGGTGCACCAAAAGAAAACAAATTTAAAATTTCACCAATCACATTTGTACCCACGTTTGACAGATGAATGTTACAGCGAGACCCAACATACATTTTCAAGCCCTTTGACACATGCCGATCGCCTCTCGACTGTATGAAATCAGTCACATTAAGGGGAAAAAAGCTACACATATACATTTGACACGACCCCTCAGCATCCACCCAGTACACAAAAAACACTGAAATACTAATACGTGAAATAACGCTCTTTTGCGGAAGCCTTGACGGACCAATAGTTTTTTAAAACTGGATTTTTTTTATGTTTAAAATTCGAAATGACCAGAAAAAGTTTGAAGTTTCGAGTTATAAACAAATGTCGCGAAGTAAACTTTCAAGCGGAGATGGAAATCGAATGACTTCAAATACTACAGCTACTCGATATTGCAATGACCGGTAATAGGCAAAGCTGGAATGGTATGGGACTCATTGCTTTGTAACTGCATTGCAGGAATATAAGAAATCACGTTCAGCTGTGCATTCAGTGATAGAGATTAAAACTTTCGGCGGAGGAAAAAACTGAGTTTGATGCCACTCCAGATGAAATAGGCCCATCTTGTACACAAACGATCAAAAATTATGTAATTCGACAAGCAATTTGTACGAGTGCATGATTACATTTTAAAGGTGCAGAATCTGATATTACCAGTTACACCTTTCACAAAGACATCTGGTTCCTACAAATTCTGAAACGCCAGATGTGGTCCTATATCTGAGATTTTGCACCTTATTTGAACAACTTAGGGGTTCAAAAGTATGCAAATTAGGAAAAGAATTGCTAATTACGTGCCTTTACAATTTTAGATGTTTTGCACACAAGTTACAACGTATGTGAATAAGTTAAGATCAAGATACCAGCAAGCCTGGCCCGTGAGTGCGAGGCTGAAACCTGTTGTAGGATTCTCATTCTCTCTCTCTCTCTCTCTCTCTCTCTCTCTCTCTCTCTCTCTCTCTCTCTCTCTCTCTCTCTCTCTCTCTCTCTCTCTCTCTCTCTCTCTCTCTCTCTCTCTCTCTCTCTCTGTCTCTCTCTCTCTGTCTCTCTCTCTTCTTTATACAATCATATATCTATATCTTTCCATCTCTCTCTTTATATATATATATATATATATATATATATATATATATATATATATATATATATATATACATGATGTAGTTTAATCAGATAAAATGTCAGGACCAGATAAAATAAAAACTCGTCCGAACCACATAAAATGTCGTTCTGACCACATATTATGTCATGACCACATAAAATGTCGTCTTAACCGGATAAATGTCGGTATAACCACATAAAAAGTCGTCCTAGCCAGATAAAATGTCGTTATGACCACATTAAAAGTGAGGTGAGGTTGACACCAATGGGCTTTGTAGTGAGCCGCGCACCTCTGCTACGCCGGCCGTAAATATTTTACGGGAGGTGCACCAATCGAGCGCAGGCTCCATATGGTTCGCAAACTCGGTCATGCTATCCTCCGATTTCAAGATTGCCAGGCAGGAGGTACAGCGTAAATGGCAGTCTTGAAAAAATATTTCTGTCTGTCTCTCTCTCTCACACACATTTTTCATAAGGTAGGATCATTACGTATATATATATATATATATATATATATATATATATATATATATATATATATATATATATATATATATATATATATATATTACTGTGCAAGTCAGTACACACATATAACATTCAATCAATATTTTGTCTCATGTGTATTTAACCATGTTTTATCTTTGATTCGTAAGATGCATCAGCTTGCAATATATCAAAAAACATAAAAAATCATTAAAAACCAGATAAATATCGTTAAGCACACATAAAATTTCGTCTGAACCAGATGAAATGTCGTTATGACCCGATAAAAAGTCGTGAAAACCAGACAAAATGCTGTTATGACCACATAAAATATCATCGTAACCAGATAAAATGTCGTCCAGACCAGATAAGATGTCGTTATAAGCACATAAAAAGTCGTCCTAACCAGATAAAATGTCATTATGACCACATATACTGTCATCCTAACCAGATGAAATGTCGTTATGACCGAATACAAAGTCGTCCAAACCAGATAAAATGTTGTTATGACCGGATAAAAAGTAGTCCGAGCCATATAAAATGTCGTCCTAACCAGATAAAATGTCGTTATGACCACATAAAATGTCGCTATAACCACTTAAAATGTCATGCTAACCAGATGAAATGTCCTTATGATCACATAGAATATCGTTATAACCAGATTAAATGTCGTACGAACGAGATAAAATGTCGGTATGACCAGATAAAAAGTCGTCCGTACCACTTAAAATGTCGTCCGAACCAGGTAAAATGTCGTTATGACCACATAAACAGTCGTCCGAACCACATAAAATGTCGTTCTGACCACATATTATGTCGTTATGACCATATAAAAAGTCATCCAAACCAGATAAAATGTCATTATGACCACATTAAAAGTGAAGTGAGGTTGACATCAATGGGCTCCCGTAGCTTATAACTCGCTGGTGCTACTGGGCCCAGAGTGGACTTTTGAGCATCACAGATCACTCCCGCCTCAGGCTTGGGTTATATATATCACTACCAAACTCAAAAGCCTTGGAAAGTGCCAACTTTCATTGGAAGATCCTGTTCCCACTGGAAATTCCATCTAATAGGCTGATAAAGTCATGGGAAAGACTTGGAAAAACCTACAAGAAAACACATTCAAGTTTGGGTCTGAAAGCTACCTGGAACAACCTGAGAAAGTCCTTGTATATTCATAAATTCCCAGTTTCAGCTGTTCATGTGGCAGCCTTGAACAACTGAGAAAGTAAGTGATATTCCCAGTCATTCCCAGTTTCTTTTGTTTACAAGAGTCAATTAGTATACATGTGCAGATTCCTTCAAGAAACTATGAAAGGACTTGGTATGGGGAGGTATTCCAAGCTTTTGATCTCCAGGGGGCCTTCTCAGTTATCATTCATTATCTCTCAGACTAGACATGGAAGTGCAAGATTGACAGCTGTAACCCCTGATCTGCCTTCAATTAGCAGTGACCAATCAGCATGCTGCATGTTCCAGCAGGCACTATTTACTGGTATCATTGGGGACGCATCAGTCTAATCATGCACGGTGTTTGGTCCTGTATTCAAAATAATATGTTACTGATCACTTTATCAACTGAGTGATATAAACTCAAAGTTATGATATGATAACTTTATTTGGAATTCACTGTCATCACATCCTATGGGCAAGCTACTAATTAATGGTAAAAATCTTGTGATTCCCATGCCCTTACTGGGATGTGCATACCTGTTCTCAATTTTTTGACTGGAGCTTAAAACATAGGAAATGCTTAAACTATAATTTCAGAAGTCAACCAGGAAGAAATGAGAAAGGTAGTTATGTTAACAGCCATTCCCAGTTGTTGTTGTTTACAAGTGCTCATAAGTACTTAATGAAGTTATGAAAAAACGTGGTATAGGAGTATATTCCAAGCCCTGAATCTCGAGGGGGGGGGGGTAGGGAGGGTAGCCTCAGTGTTGTTCATTATCTATTTGTCTGGACTCTGAAGTATTTATAAGAAACCTGGTCCTGGTCTGCTTTTAAGCAAATAAATACTTTTGCAGCAACAAAGCGCATATTTTTGTTACACTGTCATGATAGGGTAACTTCTGCAACTGTACCTTGTGCCCCCAAAATTTAGGGTCTGCTTCATAGGCAAGTAAGAAGCATAAGATAAACTAGAAAAGAAGATTTGCTTGACAGCAAATCTGTCTGGGTGCCTTCAAAATGAGAACAGTTTGAAATGCTTTACTTTGCCATTGTTCAACATAAACTATATTTTGTGTATTACGCTAATTTCCATAAATTAGAATGCTACAACTTTGGTCCTTGGTTTACTGGATGTGGCCATGTCACAAACTTATAAAGTGAAGTTTGAATGACACTACTATATGTAATAGTTTTGAAGTGATTTAAGACTTTAATTTTGTGCATTTGCATAAGTTAAAAGCCTGCAACTTTGGTTTATGGTTCATTGGATGCGGTTATGTCATATACCTACAAATATAAGTTGGAATGGCACCGCTATGTATAATAGTTCTGAAGTTATTCAAAGATTTAAATTTCTTGTATGCATCTTATTTGCATAAATTAAAATTGTACAATTGTGGGTCATTTTTCATTGGATGCAGCTATGTCACAAACCCATAAATTTAAATTTTGCATATTCACCTAATTTTTGCAAAAATTAAAATCCTGCAACTTTGGTTCATAGTTCATTGGATGCCTCTATTGAAAAAGAAAGAAAATGAAAGAAAAAGAAAGAAAGAAAGAAAGAAAGAAAGAAAGAAAGAAAGAAAGAAAGAAAAGAGAAAGAAAGAATTCTAGGAAAAACAAAATGTTTGCGTTGGCACCCAAACTTAATGAAAACACTTGACATGTTTAAAGATATGTGGGTTTGATACCCTGATGGGGATTCTGTTTCACTGAACACATGAATAGACTAGCACGCATGTTATTTAAGTGTATTTAAACACAATTTATGTCACAGACATCCAAGGCTGGCTATTCTAATCTTTCCCTGCGAAGAGCAACCCAGCAAACCTTCATCTTTTCTCAATTTTTAACAGTACAAGCCTCCTGTCGTGTAATGTGACAGAAATTGCAAAGTTATTTCTGATCAATATAACACAACACAGCGGAAAATAGAGGGTGCAAACCAGCAGCATATGCAAAACAAAAAGAGTTTATACCCTTTTCATTGATCTTTTGTTATTTCGTTATAATGTTAATGTAACAAAAATGATTGTGACAGAAATGACTTGGTTGCATTTACCAATGTTCTGTAGATTTAAATCCGTAATATCAAATTGCTCTTTTTTCCCCATCATATCTAAAATATTTTGCCTCAAACATATATACTCTAAAATATAAATGCCACATGAAACTGAGATCTTGTCAGACACCCAAATGCACTCTGCGTAGGGTGCTTATATCCATGACTATGGATACTGATATTTGTATATTTTTGCTCAAAACTTGAAATGTAAAGGAAATGGTGATGTGCAATTATGACAGACAAAATATTTCAAGGATAAATATTCAGCAGATTTTCATAAATTCCACATTTTCGTTTCATTTAGTACACAAATTTACACACACATATTTATGGCTGCCTAGTATTTTTCATTCAGAGAGATTAGGAAAACATTTGCTGTGTAAATCATACGTTACAGTAACAGCAGCAGACATGGCAAATTTCAAGCATATGCCCTTTTAATTGGTAGTCGGTACTAAAGTGGACAATTCATACGCTCAGAATTGAATTTTTAGTGAAAATACTAATCACATGTACTTTATTTCTGACGAAAAGACACGAATTTGATGCTTTTCTGTCGATTCACACACACACATAAAATACATTTATACACAAAGTACACACAAACACACACACACATCTGTCCCAAGTTGAGAAAACTTCCCACTAGGGTAGGTCAGAGGTCTCTGAAAACAGGTGGTCTGTGATTAGAGGTAAAATATAATAGTACCTGCAATTGACCTTTTTTTGTCTTTTTTTTTTTTGCAAGTGAAGACCACCCCATTGGCCAGGCAAAAGTGGTCACAAACACCAGGTGGTGTCAAACTTAATTAATAAAGAATATAAAATTCAGTGTCCAAGAAGTGTGGTTGTAAAAGGCAGGTTCATGTGGTCGCTCATGGCAGCAGTTTTAAACTGCAGTTCCCACTAGTACTGTAACATGGAAGTAAGGACACAAAATCTTTAACAATACTGGTCTTCAAAAGATATGCAGGCTCTTTGTGGAAGTGGTTCATGTACATGTACATACAATTACATATGTGAACACATCAAAATCTGTAAGAGTGTGCACTTCCCCAACATAAGCACCTGTCTTTGGAGGGCACTTTTCTTTGGTCATTTGTTTTCTATATGTATTATATTTTTTATGTTAAAGGACCCTCTGCTAAGTGGGCATCTGTCTTATGTGGGCAGTGAACACTAATTACTATCAGAAAGCTGTTTTTGAAACAACAATCAAAACTTAAAAGTTTTGCTTCATGTCTTCATGCATGGATGTGCACAGGGTAGGGTTGGTGCATTGCCCCCTCCAACTGGCTGGGTCAGTGTGGCGTCAAACCACTGGTAAGTCAGCGGGAATGCACCCTTGGCCCTTATCCATGCTAATCTTACTGGTATCAGGTTGCCTGCGGGCTTCTGAATCACCAAAGCTGTTGGATCCTTTAGCAGAGAAGGGAGTGCTGGCTGCATGAGCCTGCCTGTACTGCTAATCAATGAATGCAGTAAGGCCCATCAGGCAGGGCAGAAACCATGCCAACACTGCCTGAGCAACTTGGGAACTCCACTACTGTACTGACCACACAGCAGCTGTGCAAACATCAACACTCTGCCCCCATTGAGAAACTTGCTGGGTTGGTAGAGTGGTAAGCAGGCCTCCATGGCTGTGTGCCTTACGAAACACAGACTGCCTCCACTGACGGATACCACAGCGCCAGGACATTACCTTCTTCTGCCACTCACCCACCCCACCCCCACTCTTACTCTTTACACATATGAGAAGGGGTAAACTTGTATCTTCAGGTCAGGAACCCAACACTATTATTATGAGGAGGGGCAATTTTGCAAAATTCAATTCTTTCATGAACATTAAACAAGAATTTGACAAAATCACATACATGCAAAATTAATACTGTTTACAATATTTAAGTCTTGTAACAATAATGTACTATGACTGAAATCCAGTCACATTACCTATACTCAGCAACATAAGGCAATTTATGATCAATTGCAGGTCTAGACATCCTGTGATGGACACATTTTGGGATTTGGGGGGGGGGGTGTTTTCTATAAATTTAAAAATCAACTTCAAAGTTCTGTCAAACACATGCACTCCATCTCCTCATGAGATCTGAAAAATATGTGTTTGAGCAGATTTGAAATAGAGAGTTGTTAAAAACAAGGTACTGTACCCTGTGGGTCCAGATGGATCCAACAGTATACCATGTTTTCCAATTGCAGTTGTGTCATTAATTACACAAGGCCAGATTTCACTTTTAGTGAGTCTTGTATTTCTTATAGAATGAAAGTCATCAGTAGCAGCCTAAACATAATCTAGTAAGACTTGATATTTGATTGAAGTATTTCATAGATCATGGCTGGAATTTAAAAGGTAAAAATGAAAATAAAAAGCGCATGTGCATAATGAGATTCATGGATTTTTTAATGTGTGCCTTTTGTTATGATTCTCAATTCTGTCCCTGCAGAAAATGATTCTCCTTGTTTGACACTAAATTTTTATCCAGCCATAACTGTCAATTTTCATCCAATTTTAATCATATTGGACTCAAACTGTATGCATTGCTACACTAAACATTTTTGTAATATTATGTAACCTCCAAAGGTCAAGGTGATTTGGCCCTTTGAAATTTTCATCTAGCCATAACTTTGTCAATTTTCATCTGATTTAGTTCATGTTGGACTTAATATTGTAGCACTGTACATTTTTGCAATATACATGTTGCCTCTAAAGCAGGGATGCCAACATTCAAAGTGTCATTTAAGGGACAAATAGTCAAGTCCATCAGGGACTCAAATAATTAACAAAGAAAGTAGCAGCAAGTACTCCATTTTGAAGAGGGACACACACTGTAAATTGGTGAAAAATTCAGCTAATTTCTGGGATTGCCCTTGATGATGAGGAACAGTTGGCATCTCTGCTAAAGGTCAAAAGTCCAGGTCATTTGGGCCTTTGTATTTTCATTTAGCTATAACATGGTCAATTTTCATCCAATATCAGTCATGTTGGCTCAAATTGTAGGTATTGCAACACTGCACATGTTCGTAATTTACATGTGACCTCTAAAGGTAAAAGTTCATGGTCATTTGGACTTTGAAATTTCCATGTAGCCATAAGCGTAATGGAATGTTAAGTCCCAAAGGACAAAAGCTGTAGCATTTAATATTTACAACTTTTGAAGGCACACAGACAGATTTGCTTTGAAGCTAATGTTTTCTAGTTTTGTACTTTATGTGAATGAAAAAAGGCTGGTATAAAAAGGCACTTTGGGTTCCCTAAAAATTTATAAGCTAGATTAATATAAGTACATGTAAAGTGCTTGCATTTTTTTCAGCATATTTGCTGTATCTGTGTCATAAACAAAATACATTTTGCCAAAGAGCCCACTGTACAGCAAACCATTTCCTGGTAAAGATTAGCACCCAACCCACCATGTCAGTGCAACAACTTTACAAAAACGCAATCTTGTCTGTCCATTCTGACCATCCACAGGGTCCCTGCAAGGCAGGATATAAATACTGTAAATTGCTTTATTTTCACCTGTGATAATTTTCACTGTTTTTGTATTTTTGACATGTCACTGTTTTGGATATAATTCCTACTCAAACAATGATAAAATACCATTTCACTGGGGGGGGGGGGGGTGTTCACGGTTTTGTGCCATCAGCGAAATAAGAGAAAATAAGGGTGCAGCAAACTTAATTTAAAGCAATTTACAGTAATCAGAGAGACAAGTGTAATAAGATCCAAAATGTTGGGCATAGCTGTTTTCTTAATGTTCTGTCCTGCACACAGAAACTACCAAAGCTTACTGGGATCAATTATCATCTCAGTACCCATGACAAGCCTGATAAGACCACCAGTGCATCAACCACTGGTCCATGCTGTGAACACCTGCCATTATATGGGTGTATTTGAAATTTGAAGTCACAAATTTCTTGCAAAAAAGTTTATACTTACACCCATGGGAAGTCTATTTATGAAACTGATAACAGGGATGGGGCTGAGTTATTGGTACATCATTTTATTTTGTTCTGTCCCGAAATTCCAGTATGTTAAATCCATACAGTGGTCACTCTCTTGAGAGACCACTCCAATGAGAGGCAACCTGTCTTGAAAGACCACTTTTCAGGACACTTTGCTCAGTAGTATTCATATTATATATACTTCTCATGAAGGATCACTGTCTTGAGAGACCACAATTTGGTCATCCCCATAGGTGGACTTTCAAGATAGGTTTTACTGTACTGCTACCCCCACTAAGCACATGACATGCTTTTATAAGACTGCCAAAGCTGTTAAATATAATTTGCATTCTACCTGGACATTAATTTCCCAGTATCTTGAGAAGCTAGTAAAATGTAGGCTAGACTCTGTCTTCAGAGAGAACTTCACATGATGTTCCCAGCAACGTTAAAACAAATGCTGTTTACAGGAAGCAAGAATTTTCTATAATAGTGGCCAGTACAAAGTACAAAAGAACAAAAGGGCTTCCTGCATGTTTGTATGGGTAATAAAATGCCCCAGTGCACCAGTACTGCAATACCCTTTAATACCCTCCTCCCATTTTCCAGGATGGAAATACTGAGATAGCAGTACCTGTTACTAAATATCATGCTTAAATGAAGGTAAAATGTGGTCTTATGAGGGGTACATGTACAAGTTACCAAAAAAGTACCAGGTAAAGTCTGTGAAAAAGTGGTCTTAAATGGCTAGTGGTCTCTCATTGGGGTGGTCATTAGCAACAGGTACTACTGCACTGCAAGTTAATTGTACATTATTATCCAATCAAAATGAAACATGTTTCATGTTATTGTCCTGTTAGATAGTTCAATTGGACTGCGCCAATTGGACTGTACAGTTAAACCAAAAAAACGTACATTTTGATGACACCTTAGGGAATATTTTTTGGTATATACACAACAACAATGGTCACCCTTGTTAACCTAGAGAATATCAAATTTCTACTTCGGTTTTTTTGTTGGGTTTATTTTTGTTTTTGTTTTTGTTTTTGTTTTTGCAATGTTCAGGTACAGATCTGGACCCAGTTCCTAGTCCATATTTGTCAAGCCTCGTGTTATAATCATTATAGGTGGACCAGTGTCTAAATTGCAGTAAAAGGGGGACCACACAAATACCTTAGTATAAATGGTATACATGTAGTCCTATCAAAAAACTTAAAAACAAACATTTTTTGTCTCCCATCAACTGAGTATCTGATATATGGAAGTATATTTTTTTTCAGTATTAGGGTGACCATAAAACACACAGACACAGACACAGACATATATATATATATATATATATATATATATACACACACAAGTATAAAGATGACCAGTTTTAGGGGGACCAGTGCTTGGTTTCCTTAAAGCCCGACATACACGGTACGATTTTCTGCTTCCAACTCCCTCCAACTTGGTTGTATACGATTAATTGGAGCCAGTTGGATCGTGTAATACCCCTTCCAACACAAACGGATCCGATATCCAACTCCCTCTGATAAGTCGGACCAGAATAGGAACATGTTCCATTTTTCAGCTGACACCGGTGTGTCGTATCCATCAAATGTTGGACCCAACACATCTCCTGTCCTATCCAACTTTCTGTCGTACCGTGTATGTCGGCTTTAAGTCTGTGGTCTGCTTAATCTGTCTTTAATGTATATGGACACCCCACCCACCCACCCACCGTGCTGAAGTTATATGTATGTGTGTGCAAATGCAGTGTTTGAAGGATTTTAAAATGAATGATTTGCAAATATATCATCAGCAGCAGCAGGATAAGATAACTTATGTGGGACAAAAACTTATGAACTGAAACCAAGTCTTTTTATAGCTTCAATAAGCACTAATGAGCACTTGTAAACAACAACAATTGGGAATGGGTGTAAATATAACTACCTTTCTCATTTGTTTGTGGTTGCCATCTGAAATTATAGTTTAAGAATTTCCTATGTTTTCAGTATAAATATGACAGGCCTTTTTAAAAAGCAAAAAAAACAACAGGTATGCACATCCCCAAAGTGAGGGCATGGGAATACACAAGATTTTTACCATTAATTAGTAACTTGTGCATAAGATGTGACAACACAGTGAATTCCAAACAAAGTTATGATAATTATCACAATTTGAGTTTATCACACTCAGTTGATAAAGTGATCAGTAACATATTATTTTGAATACAGGACCAAACACCGTGCATGATTAGACTGATGCGTCCCCAATGATACCAGTAAATAGTGCCTGCTGGAACATGCAGCATGCTGATTGGTCACTGCTAATTGAAGGCAGATCAGGGGCTACAGCTGTCAATCTTGCACTTCCATGTCTAGTCTGAGAGATAATGAATGATAACTGAGAAGGCCCCCTGGAGATCAAAAGCTTGGAATACCTCCCCATACCAAGTCCTTTCATAGTTTCTTGAAGGAATCTGCACATGTATACTAATTGACTCTTGTAAACAAAAGAAACTGGGAATGACTGGGAATATCACTTACTTTCTCAGTTGTTCAAGGCTGCCACATGAACAGCTGAAACTGGGAATTTATGAATATACAAGGACTTTCTCAGGTTGTTCCAGGTAGCTTTCAGACCCAAACTTGAATGTGTTTTCTTGTAGGTTTTTCCAAGTCTTTCCCATGACTTTATCAGCCATTTAGATGGAATTTCCAGTGGGAACAGGATCTTCCAATGAAAGTTGGCACTTTCCAAGGCTTTTGAGTTTGGTAGTGTATGACCGCTTTTCAGTCAGTGTGGTGACTTGAGTTGCCAACTTGTGAACTCTTATTGTGAAATATCAGATATCATCAACCATGACGCTTTGGAACTACGGCAAAGAAATAACTGGAAGTATCCGGCACAACTCGTGCAGACTTGCTGACACCAGACGAAATTTCTTGGGGTTTTTTGTTTTTGTTTTATGTTTTGAGAGGGTTTAAGGACAGGTAAGACACCAAAAACCTTTGCACGACCGATTTTGAGATTTTAACGGTGTTTACAAGATGAATGTCCTCTCTATTAGTTGTCAAAATTTCAAGCTGTTAACTAAAGTAGAAATATGAGAAAAACGCCGAAAACCACACAAGCATGTTGACATCCGAAGGTCCATGTGTCATTCTTTTGGTTTTCAGCCGCAAAACGGAACAATGCCACCCGTCAATCATACTTAACAGCCTGTCACGTGGCTGCAGGTAGCAACGGCCCATGGCAAAAGGAGAGTGGTATCAGGGCGGCAAAGCGAAATAAGGCGGCATGACAAAAGTGTTTTTGAGGGCAGGGAAAAGATGCTAACATGCTAACATATCATAGCCTTAGTGGTTTAATTTATAGTAATCTTGCTTGTTTTGCGTTCTAATGAAGGGAGACTTTAAATGTTCAAGAGGAGCGGAAATCGCCAGACGATGTGCCTTCAAAGGCTGTGCCGCGTTGGATTACCCCAGTGGTCCTGCACACCAAAGACAGGCAGGGAAAAAAACTGGCACTTTAATCAACAAAACCCACGTACATGATAATATTTTATCGAAACCCAGGGATGAGGAAATAAAAATACAAATAAACAAATCGAAATACACATAAACGTGAGCAGCAGAGAAAACACACAAAATAGCTTTACAAAACTCAGGTTGGAAAGAGAAATGAAACTCATTGAGAAAATAACTACAAAATAATGACAAGCTAACTAAGTAAAGTGTACAGACAAGTCTAACAAGCTAACTACATAAAGTATATAAATAGGAGTAAATACAATAAAATACTATCCCTAAAAACGGGATGAATAGTTAGGGGGCGGAAGATCAAACCCGCCATCCGTGCACTGACCACGAGAGGCTGTAGGCCGAAACCTGGGTTAACCAGTGTGCCTGAATATGAAACAAATAAAAGGGGGCAGGAACAGTCGATTCAGTGTGATCACCATCGGATCTTCAAGATGCCTCGAGAAAGAACCTTGTCTGATGATGTAAAGCTTTGTATCGGTGCTGCCCATGATTATTCCACAACGAGTACAGAAGAGAGAAACTTAGGATAGGGTTTTTGACAGAGTTGCAGCCGCTCTCCGCGTATCGAAGACCAGCGTCAGCAGAGTCGTCAAGCACTGTGACAGACTCCAAGTCCCCTGAGCGAAAAAGCGTAAGAAAGAAGAAGCCAAAATCCTGTGACTCTTTCACCATGGCTGTAATCAGACGACGAATGCACATGTTCAACCGAGAGAAAAATCTGCCTACTCGGAAAGAAACCGACATACTTATATGCAAAGAGACCCAATGCATAATACTGAAGAAAATTGGCTTCAAGTATCGGAACACAAACACCATCAAGAAGATAATCTAAGTACACTCTGCCACCATAGCAAGAAGAAATGAATACATCAGGAAAATACGACAGTTTCGACGGCAGGGCTATCTGGTTGTCTATCTGGATGAAACCTGGGTTAACCAGTTCCACATGGCATCATACAGATGGACAGATCAGCTTCCCGGGAAACCGACAGACAGTCACAAGCCTATGACTGATTCAGCACCACTACCCCCAAACATCACTGCAAACAGCGGCCAGAGAATCATTGTTCTCCATGCTGGTTGTGATAAATATGGTTTGCTTGATGACTGTGAATTGGTTTTCCAGGCAAAAAAGGCCGACGGCGACTACCATGGCGAGATCAATGGGACTACCTTCATCGACCGGTTTCAAAATCATCTGATGCCCACTCTAAATGACACCACTGTCATCGTCTTGGACAATGCCAGCTACCACAATGTATTGGAAGAAAATTCGAAATCGCCAACATCCAACAGCCGTAAAGGTGACATGGTGCGATGGCTGCAAGACAAGGAAGTTGATGTGCCTCTTGACATCACCAAACCAGAGGTGTATAAGTTGGGGAAGTGACACAAGCCCAAACCAGTCTCCCAAACTGATACTATAGCCAGTCATCATGGACGTAAAAAAAGGATTTTGCCTCCACGCCATTGTGAATTTAACCCCATTGAGATGATATTGGGTATAGTAAAGGGGTCCCTGGCACTGACGAACACATTTAAACTGTAAGAACTGAGGAACTGACAATGCAAGGATTTCAAAAAGTGAAAGCTGACACTATTTCCCGGGCAGTGTAGAAGGTTATCGGGATACAGTAGGATTTAATGGTCTCTTCAGGTATCATAGAAGCCGCAGTGGACCCATTGGTCATCCGAATGGGGGATGGTAGCAATGACGAGAGTGACTAATCAGACAGCGGTACCGACGATGAAGGATTTTTGAACATGCACATGGAATCAACTTTATGTGCCTCCCCAGGTCTCTTATCGGAGGCACCAAATCCTCCCAAAAGAGTAGTTGAAAAAATTGGTATATATTCTTATTATGTTCAAGAAAATGAATAAATGAAACCTGCACACATGAATGCAGTAATGATGATAATGGTATAACTGGTACTATTACTTATAATAATAACAATAGTAATAATAATAACGATAAAAGTAAAAGAAGAAAAATTGTCCAGCTCGTGAAGACATCCCTAAACTGAATAACCATCTTCAGTTGAATCAGCCTTATCCTGAAGTTGTGTCCGGGTGCTGCTATTGAACATTCATCACAAAAAATCACAAAAACTTGAACTTCGGTCGATTTGGGATGTACTGAGCTGCGCGCGCGCGTGTGTGTGTGGAGGGCTATTTAGGTTTATGATAAAGTTTTCTCACCACAATACTATAAATGATACATCTATCTTCTCTTTTGTGATTTATGTCTGCAAATTGTGCTTACAGGATATGCTTAATGGCCAACCTGTAAATCATGCTGTCAAACTTTATGTCTCTCTCTCGGGTAAACTAAATTATTAGCATACACTATAATTTCAGATAAAAAAATCCATCTGCATAATATGGAGGTAATTTCATAAATAAGTAATTTCGGAGAATATTTTTGAAAATTCCCTCAAGATAAGAATAATTCTTTATATATGAGGACTGTGATAATCCCATGCTCATCCTACCTAGACTTGATGGTATACATTATGTTATCAGTGATATCAGTATTGACTGGTTCTATTCTGTATATAATACTTATATGTACTCAAAAAATGAAATAAGTATACATTTTTAGAAAGCATAGAAACGAAAGATTCATGCTGTGGAACTTAACGCTTCTTGCAAGCATTGTTTTGCAAAGTAGTTATACTTTCGATACATGTTCCTTATTCTTTGATACACATTTTTATTCAACTTGTACAGTTTCATGTATTTCTGCATTATATTTGCGGCAAACTAAAACACACTGCAAGTGTAAAAAGCGTGCCCCAAATTGTACATATTTGTTGTTGTTCCTGTGATGCAGCAGATATTTGCGATTCGAATGATGAAGGAAGGCTACGTTTTATTGACCCTGATGACAAAATGGTACCAAATTTTAATAGTCTGAGACGCTTTGTTGACTTGCTGCATTAACTTTAGTTTACTGCAGATTTTGAGGTTCCTATTTTCAAACTGAATGACCTGAAACAATGTATTTTATTGAAAGATTTGGCAGGGCATTCAATCAGTTGAACATTGCAATATCCAGTGTCGCTAAATCCATGTTGTAAGTCATATAAAGTAGGATGTTTATTGTTTGTGTCATAGAGCTGATAATCATTATATTTCATCAATCAATATAAGTGATAAGATTGTGTCTTTTTACAGAGGTGAACACACTTCCTCTTTTTCATGATGTCTCTCCTCGCAAGTGTCACATGAATGCTGTGATTTGGGCATGAGAATAGAGCTAGTTCGGTGATTAAAAGAACTACTGCCATACATGGATGAGCTAAACTGGAACCATACATCTGGCATCAATGAGTAACGTATACGTGAATAGTCACACTAAGTTCATTTGACCGCAATGCTCATGCCACAATATTTTGCACGAGACTTACCATTCCATAGCAAATGATTCAACTCGATGTAGACTGATCTTTACAGCATTGACTAAATCTATGCACAGTTACATAACTTTTTATAGGAAAAGTCTGAGTAAGTCGAAGATAAACGTTAACTTATTGGAAGATTCTCATCTCTGTATGCAAAGTGGTAAAACTATTTGTGAATAAAAACCAAAAAGTGAGAAATATAAGTCTGCAAACAATGGTCACTTTTGTACTTTCAATGAGTCTCATGATTAATGCTAGCAACTAATCCTCAGGCAATAATTTGTTTAACATAACTTGTGGCTGCCAAAAATGGCAGACAACAGACCAAGTTTTTGCAACTTCATCTACATTCAGAGGCATGTGCACGCAATATAAAAGTTCCACAAGGGAATCAGTTCATGCATCATTTACTTTAACGGCATTTAAGTACTTCGGATTGAAAGGTTCATACCAAACGTTATCAGAGGTGTTATATGTGTGTTTAGCACCATCACTGTTGGAAAGGTGCAGTTATTCTGATAGGCATCCCGCAACTTCTGACATCTTCCTGTCAGTCGTTGATGAGTAAAGGCTCAAAGTTATGAGTGCAAATGTTGGTATTGCCATGGGCGTATCTTGTATTGAATACCTTTATTTGTCTGTGCATCTGTCTGCATAAAAGCTGTTCAATGATATGGTTTAGATAATATATTAAACAAGGCGCAGTGATCCGTATATGTTTCATCGGCAGATATCGGTACACAACAAATAATACATTAATAAATGAACAGTTGCCATCATTCTCAGCTAAGTTTGATTATCTTTTGAACCAGCTCATATTTTCAGCACCTGTTCTGAGCCTGCTAATTGGCCAACTGTCTAGGAAATTTATAATGGCTTCAGATATTATACAAGGCATATGATACAAAAATCCTTAAGACACTAAATACAGTTTTTATTCATACAAATGATGCAATAGTTGATTTAAGCCACAGATTCTGAATCAAATAGATCATACAGTAGCTCGTATGTTCCTTCATATCTTCACACATGTGGCTGAAGCAGCGTCCTGCCACTTGCAAAAACAAGTGTGTGACGGTGTGCAAGGGCCATTGAGAACCGCTGGGCACTTGCTGGCTTTACAACAGGGCCAAGGCGTCTTGCTGGATCCTTCACAGCATGACTCTGAAAACATAGTATCTAAACATTAGAAGTGAGAAAGGTTTTATATATATATATATATATATATATATATATATATATAAAGGTAAAACGGCTCCTGCCATGTTAAAACCGGTTGTAAAAGCGTAGGGTAAATCTTTGAAATCACGTTTTTAGACTGCACATAAATGACTGGCCTCATACAACCACAATATACCCAACTCAGATCATTTTTGCAACCGGAAATTTGTTAAGAACGGGGAAATTTTGATTAATAGATTAAGCAGATCAGATTAGTAGTGGAAGAAACGTTATGGTAGTTCTTACCATCACGAAGGTCTGTCATGGAAGCTACCATGTAAGCGCATTGGCGACATAGCCACTTCTCAAGGCTGGTTTTTTAATTATCACAAATAAACTTCTGTGAAGTGCACCTATAATAATATGGCACCACTGTAACAGTAAACATCCAAAACCACGTGATATAAATAAATCAATTTTAAACATTAAAATTTTAGGGGTCGATAAATGTTTTATCCCTGTGCCCTTGCTTTAATATTATGCACTCTTACATTCTGGGATGGATATTTGGCCAAGATAGCGGACCTAAAGATCCAGGCAAAAATGGTACAACGTTGCATATTCACTTGATCCTAACTTCTACTCTATTGCCCAGATTTGCATTATATGTACATCATAAAAGTCCTATTTCCAGTGTGCTTCCTAGCAAATTTGGTTTTTTTGTTTTTGTTTTTGTTTTTTTTTGTTTACTTTCGCTCTTAAGACTCCTCCATAAGCCACTTTTTCTATGTCAAAGAACATAAAGTATTCCTTAAAACAGGAGCACATTCTTACCGCTCCCCAAAATGCTTTGTGTTATCGGTTGTCAATAGATTTTTGTTGCTGTAGATGGTAAATAAATGTTTAGATTTGTGACCTCTGTGTGAAATTTCACACCCTGTACTGTTTCCTGACAAGATATAAATGGCCAAATGTCTTTCAGTGTCATGCTTTTTCCCTTAAAGCGCGCCAAGGAAAGTTTTTTAAGGCTGTTGACGCAGCACACCTCAGCCATATGGTCATCAAGGGGCACCGAAGAAAGTTGTTGACCTGTACCATTTTCCAGGTCTCTCCAAAAATTGTTATGCCCGTATTTGATTGAAATGTCAGTTTACTATGAAAATGAATCTGATATCGTCCTGTCAACAAATTCGCCTTTAATCAAACTTGGTGATCACAAAATTGCAAATCATTTTCCTCTACTGGATGGTGTATTGGAGCTTGCAATGATACCCTTAGCCGACCGTTTCACAGTGCATAAAGTAGGATAGTCTAGCACTTACCACTATACGAGAATTTCTGTTCAACCTAAGACAGAAGTGCATTGGGGAACATGTACTTCATAAGTTACTGGTCCTCAAAAAAGCAACTAAGACCACAAAAGAAGATTTGCTTCACAACAAATCTTTCTGGGTGCTGTCAAAATGAGACTAGTTTGAAATGCTACACTTTGCCACTGTTCAACATAATCTAAATTTTGTGTATTAGCCTAATTAGTGTAAATCAAAATGCTAAAACTTTGGTTCATGGTTCATTGCATGCAGTTATATCACAAAGCCTCAAATTGAAGCTGAAACTGTACCTCTAGGTATAATACGTTTGAGGTTATTCTAGATTCAGATCTGTATAATCTTGATTTAGATTTTATGTATTTGCCTTATTTCTATACATTAAAATCCTGAAACTTTGGTTTATGATTCATAAGTTGCGAGTATATCATAAACCTACAAATTAAAGTTGGAATGGCACCTCTATCAATAAAACGTTTTAAAGGTATACAAGATTTAACTTTTGCACATTCACCTAATTAGCATAGATTAAAATTTTACTATCTTGGTTCATTGGATGCAGCTCTGTCACAAACCTTCAAATTGAAGTCCAAAACTCACCTCTATCTGTAATAGTGTAAAAGATAATCAAGACTTAAATTTTGGATATTCGCCTAATTTGCGTGAATTAAAATCCTACAACTTTGGTTATGGTACATTGTATGCACCTTTTTCACACACCAATA
This sequence comes from Hermodice carunculata, assembly GCA_964020975.1. Lineage (NCBI taxonomy): Eukaryota > Metazoa > Annelida > Polychaeta > Eunicida > Amphinomidae > Hermodice > Hermodice carunculata. Next base: position 1,207,714 of record OZ026612.1, on the reverse strand, counting down.
AATTGTACGAGAGTGACACTTCTATCTATAATAGTTTTCAAGCTATTCAATATTCAAATTTGTATTTTCATCTAATGTGCATGAATTAAAACACTACAACTTTGGTTCATTGGATGTGGCTATGTCACAAACCCATTAATTGAAGTTCGAGTGGCATCTCTAACGATAAAAGTTTTGAAGCTATTGAAGATTTAAATTTTTCATATTCACCTAATGCTACAAACCTACAAATTGAAGTTCAAATGGCATCTTTATAATAGTTTTGGGGAAATGCAACTTTTAAATTTGCCAATGCCCCTAATTAGCATAATTTGAAATTCTACAACTTTCATTTAGGGATGGATCAACATTTTCATTATTTTTTTAATTACCGCTGACAGTACCCAAGGGGCGAGTGGGTCAAATGGGTTTGTACACTTTCACAGAATATGGAAAATGATGGTCAATTTTGGCCTGTTTTGTGCAATTTTGCTATGATGTTTGGGAAAAATCATCATTTTAAAGTGCTAATTTGGGGGGAAGGAGGGGGTCGTGAAATTTAGTACCGTAAGTGCTACCTTAAAATGATGATAATGTTGAACCATCCCTTACTGTCCATCATATTGGCAGCTGTCACAAACCTATACATGCACGTTATAATTTTGTATCTATCTGCAATAGTTTAATTTTTGACATCATGACTATTCCAAACGATATGCACAATTGTACTTGTAGGTTTGGTGGTTTTCAGAATAATAGTGTCCGTGTTCTGCTCCACATAGAAAAAAGATAGTAATGATGAACTTATTATTAGGGTTAATAATCTCCTTTAGATTACTTTTATTCCCTAGTCAATTGAGTGGTAACGAACTGTGCAAGGGACACTTGTGCAATATATACAGGTATATATGTATATAGTATAAAGTATGTTTAGTGTTATACTATTATCACAGGTGGTACATTTGTTACCCATCAGCTGAAGCAGCAGTTGCAAGACACCACGTGTGTGTTCTGCAGAAGTAAATCAGTTGTATTTTGAGAATTAGGAGTTCATCCTTTGTGAGTATTGCATTTTTCTTCTAAATGATGTTCATGGACTTGAAGGAAACACTTCTAAGTAAATATTTCGAACATCCTTCGTATTATGTATTTGCAGTTTACCACACTCACTGTTCCCAGCAACCCTATGGCACCCTGCATGTATAATTTAAGTATCAAGTTAAGCCACTTGGCGTTTTGATTATAAGCTACATACAGAGTTTGTCCACCTGAAGTAACTCATTGAGGCAGTGCAGAGAAAAACTCTGGACAAATTTGATCGTAAAGAAAGAGAAAGAAAGAAAGAAAGAAAGAAAGAAAGAAAGAAAGAAAGAAAGAAAGAAAGAAAGAAAGAAAGAAAGAAAGAAAGAAAGAAAGAAAGAAAGAAAGAAAGAAAGAAAGAAAGAAAGAAAGAAAGAAAGAAAGAAAGAAAGAAAGAAAGAAAGAAAGAAAGAAAGAAAGAAAGAAAGAAAGAAAGAAAGAAAGAAAGAAAGAAAGAAAGAAAGAAAGAAAGAAAGAAAGAAAGAAAAATTTGGGCTTGCACCTGTACATAAATATCGTGAACCGTGGGTGCAAGCCACACACATGTAATGTCGTAGCATCAAATGTGGCAGAGGACAAACAGTGAACATCATAATTCGAATTTAAGTAGGTGGCTAGGACAGCAAACAGTTTTGACTGCACATACACATGTTCGAAAGATGCGCTCGCCATGGCAGGATTTATTTTTACTCTTTGTTGAAGATGTTCTTCTCAATTTCGCCACCAAATATTTCAAGAAATCGTATTCAGAAAAAATATTTGTCAGCTAATACAGCATCCTGGCAGTGTGCCAGGTGTTCATGTTGGTAAGGCCAAAGGAAGCGAAAGGAACTGCATGGCTCCACACTAATTTCGTGCGTTATGCAAACTTTAAGGGTGGCACCACGAATTCAAAGACACTAAAGGTCCAGATTAATATGTCGTGGATTCCTGCAGAGTAAGTTTATTATATGGTATATGTTATTAAGTTCTAAAAATTTGGATTAAGGTGTTAAAATTACGGGATTTTTCCTTATTTTTCTTTCTTTTTTCTTTTTCTTTTCAGAAAGATGTATGTATGTGAAAAAAGTTGGGGGGGGGGTTGAAATCTCGCACTGCACAGCTAAGAAAGCAGAGGGGCATTTTAAGAACCCAGCTGTTACAATGTTTAGAATACACTTAAGATTTGCTTTCTTAATTTTTACAGCACATTTATGGCGATAGTTCAATGTACAGCCAACATGCATCTGCGCATGCGTGCCCATACCGGAAAAACCACAGGCCATTTGATTTTTTTTCCATCTGCGCAACTTCCAGCACCACCACCGTGGCCCTATAGTTGACTATCGCCACATTTATAACCTGCTCCTTGTGTCGTTCTTTCTTGCTCGGAAATTCGAATTTTTTTTTTTTTTTTAATTTTACGGTTGAGATCAAACCAAGAGAACTAAGGTCCCTGTGGTCCACATTTTAGTTGTTATATGCTTGATTTCTTCTCCGGCCATTAAAGACATCGCCAACAAGCTAATGTAGGTATTTTTCTCGATTACATACAGATACTGCACTATATACCTTACAAAAATGTCATTAGTGCAAATAATAATAATAATATCATCATCATCATCATCATCATCATCATCATCATCATCATCATCATCACCATCATCATCATCATCATCATCATCATCTTCATCATCATTAATCCTATGTACATGACCATAAAAGTGTAACACCACAGTTAATCGTTATCGGAAATACCTCGCAATTTTGTCCTGGGATGCTCAATTAGAAAAGGTTTGTGACGTTTAAGTTGACACTGCATCATTTGTTGTTGTCATATATTACTCATCAAATGAACATACTACATAAATGTACGTAATTACAGTGAACATTACAGGGTGTCTCAAAAAATCGTTCACCCCAGTGGTTATTGTGTTTGTCTGTCTTACAAGCGGGACACCCCTGGTCAGCCAGGTGTGGTGTGGCTGTTTATTCAGATCACTTCTCCAGTCCCATGTTATAAACATTTTGCTTGACATATGTATTGATCATTTATTGAAAGTCAATGGAACGTGTGTCAAAATGGCTGGGAGGAAATCTGGAAAGACCACATTTTCAGAGTCCGAGCTCCCTGCCCTTTGAACTGCTGGGAAATTCTGTCATAATGTAGGCAGACCCCTAACCAGAAGTGTACGATGGGTTAAGAAGTGGTGGCAGCGACACAAGTTGGGAATTTCTCTCCATGATAAGCCTCGATCTGGCCACCCATCAGGCTTGACTGTCCGGGCCAAGGAGGTGATCCGCAAAGCCAAGGGTAAAAGACACCAGTCTTGCCGTCGACTAATCCCAAGGTTAAAATGTCTTGGAGAAAATGCTTCCAAGGATACAGTGCATCGTTATTGAAAAAAAGAACTGGGATTCCGAGCTTACAAAAGACGAAAACGTCCACAACTTACAAAATTACAGACAGACAAGAGCCTTTGCAAAAAAGTATGTCAAACCATCGCCTAAAGACTGGGAGAGCTGGATATTTTCCGGCGAGTGCCCTCTTTACTTGATTCCAACCCCAAATAGTCAAAATGACTGAATCTGCACTGATGGCTATGAAAGGATTGATTCAACTGAACAAGTAAAGGTCCGTGCCTACACCATGGTCGGGGGGGGGGGGGGCTATGTCAGCATCAGGTCTCTCATAGCTTCATCTCGTACCTCAAGGCACAACAATTAAAGCTCAGTTCTATGTAAATAATATTCTCCTACTCCTACAAGAGGGAAAAAATCAGAGCCCGTACCGACCAGGAAAATGGTCCCCAAGCGTTCTAGACTGTTACTTCAGAGCAGAGCAGGAGTGATCAATCTGGAGAGGAGGAAACAGAAGTGGACGAATGGGAAGTGTAGTGAGGATATGGATGAGACCATTGATCATATGACGACATGGTGAACAGGTTATAGAGCACTTAGAGACCAGCTGTTTGTACAATGGAGAACAAGAGATGGGCAGTGTAAAAGCTTAGAGCAAGTAAGGGACATGGCAGAGAATGATAAGTTAGCATGGATACTAGGATTGAAGGGCGATTTTAATGGACGTAGAGTTGGTTAAGAGTCAGTGAAAGGCTTCTTGGTGCAGTGCTGGGAGAGTAGGAATACTATCTTATGATTAGTCACTGAAGAGAATAGAGGGCAAACTTAGCAAGGGAAGGGAGAAGGTAGCCCTTATTAGGGTTGTGGGCAAGCCGAGCGCAAAGTTGCGACAGTGGGATAGGGCTTCTTGTGTGTGTGTGTGTGTGTGTGTGTGTGTGTGTGTGTGTGTGTGTGTGTACTAAAGGCCGCCTGACTAGCTACTAAGCAAGTCAGGACCGCAGCAAAGAAGCAAAGTGCCACGGAATATTATTATTATTAAGTGCTCGGAATTTTGGTCTTTGTGCAAGACGGTGCCCCTGCTCACACCTCTGGGCTGACTCAGCAGTGGTGTGATGAGCACATCCCAGGGTATCTACATAAGGAGAAATAGCCACCAAATAACCTGACCTCAATCCGACTGAGAACTGTTTGGGGATTCTGATTCTGCACAGGCAGGTGTTCAGCAGTTCACCTCCCATCACGATGGAGCAGCTCAAATTGAGGGCCAAAAAGGAGTGGGGCAAAATCAAGCCATCTGTTCTCAAGGAATTGCGACATTCCATGCATGAACGTTTGAAGGCTGTAATTAGGATGGACGGAGGACACAGTGGATATTGAATGGAATGAATTGGTTGAATACTCTTAATTTCACATGACATTTCCTAAGGTGCACGAACTTTTGAGACACCCTGTACTCTCTTACCCGGCAATGTTCCAAGAATGCCTCTACAGATATGGATTAATATTTAGGCTACAATACCAATGGGAAATATTAGTGATATTCCACGGATATATCAGCAATATCGCAGGAAAACATAAGAGCTGTTGATAGAAAAAGTCCAAGAAAAAGAGCGTAACAACGGACCTGTACCATCAGTGGTGATCGTGCCATATTTGGGGATCCACCCTGTATATGAGCAGTCAATATGGCCAGATCCGGTAACTTTAAATGTCGGCGGGGCAGCAGAAACATCAGGTATGGGTTTTGTTACAAATTTGACTGCAGTGCGAATTGAAGTAATGCCTGCAGTGTTGGACCTGATTGTGGATCCTGTAACCACTGAGGTGTCGGAACTTTGGGTGTTTTTCTGAATCGTAGTTGTCTCGTGCCATCTTGTCGTTGCGAGAGTCTGGCGACTTGTGTCAGAGAGGGTAGGAGGCTTCATCACCGACACGCCAGCTTGCCTCTACAAATGAAGAGCGCAAATAACGTACGTGTATGACAGAAATAAGACAGAGAACGGCAAAGTAAGATTTTTTATCGCTATCAAAAATATATGATTTTGGTGGAATTTATATCCTTGACATCAATCTGTCTACGCATGACAATTGTGTGGTGAACTAAATTAAGCGGATCTCACATGTTTATATGTATGACATTACAAGAGGCACATAGATTCGAAAAACTGTAAAGTTGTGTTGTCGACTGGTGTTTATCAAATGATGATTATATAGGGTATATTTGCCTGCAGTTATGCTTTGAAAGCTTAATATCTTCTGTATGTTTTATTATATTTGCAGAGACTGGTGCTGCTATGTGATACGTCTAAATCAATAATCTTTCTAGATTAAGATATTAATCATAAGCTCCAAATTATATTTCAAGACACTAAGAAATATCATCATTTTTGTTTCCACATAATATCTTATTTCATTGTAAAGAAAAATGAAATGTTCTCAACTCATTTTTAGATATGTCAACTCGCCATAAACTGCATGAACTGTATTGAACTGCAGTTGACTTCATTGTTTTTCATTAATTATATATTCACAATTTTTTACATTCAGGTTACGTCGTATACTATATTGGTAATGGAGTTGGTTTCATTGTTTTTATTGATTATATGTATTTTCAAATGTTATATTCAGTTTACGTCTACGAATAGCTGGCACAAGTGATACGAGTCGACACAGAGTCTGAGTTATCTGGCTGAAGCTGTTGAGCTGGCTCAGGTTTTAAGTAGCAACTGAGCCGTTGGGCCGATTTTGCAACTTTCATGTGTGAAGAAAAAGCACAGTGTTATGGACCCATATCATGGTGATTGATAATGTGCCTTTTTACTTCTCATTGTCTGATTCAAAATATATTCTCACACATGGTTTTTTGAGTTTCTATGACCTAGGACTGACCCTGCTAATTGTTATAGTACTTAAAAAACGCGGCCTCGTGAGACTCTCGCACATGTATTAACACGACAATGATTACACTTAGGCTCGTGGATAAGGCATATTGGTGGTTTGGCCTATATTTTGATTTCTGTGGCATTAGTTAGCTTGCCAATTCACGATTTAAGAGATTAAAACCCAATAATCATCTGCTAACTGACCTGTAGCTGTGGATAGTACTTAGCCCTGCAACAGCGAAAACCATTCTCTCAAGTTACAATGTACAATTTTAAGTAAAAATCTGAACACATACTAAAAACGGATAACCGTTAAGCCCGATTTATCAGTCCTCAGCAGTACTCAAAGAATAAAAAGAGAAAAAGGTAATATACAATACTACGAATATCAGAAAGAATTAATGCTCAAGGCTGTCGTCGTTTATCGTACGGAGTAAGTTAACAGTATCAAAAATTAATAATTTTGGGCACGTCAAACATAAAAACAAATGAATCCAAACTGACCCAGTTTGCCATCAGTCCATACCCAACTAATACATGTTATACCAGTGCAAAGTTTCTACTCTCTAAGGTATCAATCAAACATTGGTTTTGTGATAAACATTTTTACTCTATTTTCTACATTTAAAGTTAAGGCGTAGTATTTTCACGGTTATATAGGTTGAAAACCTGGACAGATACTGGAATAGAATTTCACACAAATTAACCATTTCTATTACTTAGATCTTCAGGAGGTAATATGGCAATAACAAATCTATCTATGCATATGACAGGTGCATTTGTGAATATAAGTGAGACTTTCTCCTCGCATTACTTGATTTTTATGCGACATTGTTACTACTGTTAGTGTACTTGTTCATATTAGTGTTACTGTTGTCGCTACCATTGCATCATCATCATCATCAGCAGCAGCAGCAGCAGCAGCAGCAGATAAACTGGCAGCAGCTAGATACATATGCATGTTTATTTATTACAAATTCCCGAGAGTGAGTATTTGTTTGTCATACGCCACAATGAGTAATATCAAGGCAAGCGTATTATGAATACACAAGTAATATTCTACTTTGACTTTGAGATATGTTTGTCTTGAATAGAAGCACGCACAATTCGTTTTTGGAAAAGCGTTACTTAGTCATTCAAATACAACATTATAAAAATTCATTTACCGTTAGATCTGCCCACATGTCATTTTAAATAATCATTCTGTTTCTCTCTCCACAACTATTCACGAAATTTGTTGCATTGGATTTCCAATAATACCTAAGTATTTATTAGGATAGTGCAATTTACAATTACACTTCACAAGAAACATCATGTGATACAATTTTGAAAGGCTTCTATCTATCTATCTATCTATCTAACCAGATAGATAGATAGATAGATAGATAGATAGGACAGTCGAACCTGCACAACTCGGCAACAATTTGACCTTCAAGAATCGCTTCTACAAATGACGGTCGAACCTGCACAACTCGGCAACAATTTGACCTTCAACATTTTAGAGCGCGCACAGACCTATTTGATAAATCATTTTTCCCTTCAACTGTTAGGCTGTGGAACCAACTGCCTCTTGACACTCACAATTCGGCCTCCATCCATATATTCAAATCGAAAGTAGCCAAACAAATAATAAGACCTATCAAATTTTCAGAATTATACAACCTAGGGAATACATTTCTAGCTGTTCAACACACTCGCTTCCGTTTAGACGCTAGCCCTTTAAACTTTCATCTTTTTAAAATTGGTGTAAAGGATTCACCCAAATGTTCATGTGGTGCACCTAATGAGGATGCATGGCACTTTTTCTTCTCATGTCAAAATACACAGTACCACGATCTCACCTTCATGCCAAAATTATATGCCTTGCTCCATTTACTATGCAAACACTGTTATACGGCTCGCCTGACTGCTCGCTCTCTCAAAATACTGAAATTTTCTTGGCTGTTCATGATTTCATCTTAGCGACTGCTCGCTTCAAACCAGTGGGCATTGGCTAATTTATTTATAGAACATCTTATCTCTCCTTCGTGGCTGGCCGCGGCGCCGGGCCTCCCCTCGCTTGGGCAAGGGTTCTCTCCGGCCACCTTCCGGTACGACAGTGGGAGCGGTGCTGGTGTCTTTGCACGTGGGCAAATATCTACTTTTGCAAGTCCTCTTACCCACATCTTGAATTAACTTAACTACTCAGCTGCAATTTACTTCTCAACACATTCCGACATTCAGGTATGCCTGTCGTCTACTTATTATTTATTTAGTTGTGAGTACCCTTTTCACCATGTGGCCCCTCTGTCTGTCTTGTCCATGTCTCGTTCCTCTCTTTTGTGTTCTGTCCGTGTCAAATATCGTCTTGTGTACTCGTCTTTTGCAGCGAGAGGGATTAAAATAGGGTATCGCCCTCTTCCCAATCCTAACCAACTATATTATATTTACCTAAAAAAATTGTAATTTTGAGAATAAAATACGTTTAAACCAATATTTTTTCAGAAATAGCCCATACACGGATCCATCAGGTAATTTTCCCTCTCAGGTTTCCTCAATGAGAACACTTTTATGCGCGTGACATGGCAGGTAAAACGAAGTATCCTGGCTGAGGAGGATTGCCAAAGATTAACTAGGTAGACAGATGTGGTCCAGAAGAAATAATTCAAGTACGTAGATAGGAAAAAGGTGACGGATCCTGAGAGGGGCCTGTCTTATGCATGCCTCTAGCTGGCTGCAGTCAGAACCAAGTTGCTACCGAAATGTAGCAGTCGCACAGTTATGTGTTGGATTGCACTATGTTCAGTCAGACTAGCATTTTGCAGGTACGGCCAAATACTGAAAGAGCGCCTAAATCTCCCAAAGGAGAGGGAAATGATCGACTTGTCTTAAATATAAATTGTCGACTGACGACCAAGTGCGACTGACCATAAGATACGCCCAGGTGACAACCATTTTGGCTGAGTTTCAAAACTAACTTTAACAAGTAAATATAGTGGTTTAAATAATTTACCTACGTATATAGTTTAAAGCTGGCTATTTGGAAATGTGTCGGACGCATATGCTTTATGCCTTGCATGCTATTTTCTACCAAACAAATCAAGTAGGTTTTGTTTATTCCCCAGGTGTCTCCATCTGCAACAGGTGGCTACCAGGGGGCGTTAACTGTAGCGCCCCTGTCAGGTGACCTGCATCATTGCTTTATAAATGCTAACACTCGGTATATAAGTGGTTCAATCGTGCATGATGGATACGTTGAGAAACTAATTTTGTAGTAACAGAAATAGTAACTGACAGAAACAAGTGCAATTTGACCCTTCCTGTCAAAACGTTTTAATGTTCAACAAGTTCAGTGATTTAAAAATGCAGGCTTTAGTATAGTTTCAAATCTCGTTCACAGAATACACTTTTAACAACTCAATATGATTGGTGCAACCTTTATGCTTTTACCCAACTTATCAGTTGTTTGCATTCCATGCAAGGTTTGCTGTATAATTATGTACTACAATTATAATAAAAACTAGAAGACGGATGGATGGATGGATGGATGGATGGATGGCTGGCTGGCTGGCTGGCTGGCTGGCTGGCTGGCTGGCTGGCTGGCTAGCTAGCTAGCTAGCTAGCTAGCTAGATAGCTAGATAGATAGATAGATAGATAGATAGATAGATAGATAGATAGATAGATAGATAGATAGATAGATAGATAGATAGATAGATAGATAGATAGATAGATAGATAGATAGATGTAAAAAAGGACCAATGCACATACAGGCCGTAGATGGCAACATATCAGGACCTAATAGTGTGCTTTCAGATAGAAATATTGCTTTTCTGAGCGGTAATTGAAGTACACGGGAGACCAATCCTCTTTTCTTCCTTTTGCTGTTTTCAAACGAAATGTCAGACAAAAAGAAAGAAAGAAAGAAAGAATTTCTAAAAAAAAAAGCGTTATGTCTGTGTTGCACACAAGCTTAATTTACGTTGGATCTCAGGATGTCCCCGTAATTCAATAGTGACACTATTTTGTTCCCGATTCTGTGATGTGCGTAAGTAAATTCCCCTGGGTGCTGTCAACACACTCCAATGCCAAACAGAGGCTTGTACTTTGCTCCTTGTGAATATTTTCATGAATATAAACTCTTTTATGAGCGCCACTCCAAAAAAACTTTCTTCTTCAAGAACAGAATAAAATGGAAACCAACCACGTCGTCAGTCCTGGTCACCAGCGCCAAGTTGCACCATTGAGTGGTACGTTACTCGGTCGTAAACCCCCTTGCTCCGGCGTTCAGTCTGGACGTTGGTCACAGCTCTTCCTGTTAGTCGAGTTGTACCAAAGCGGCGTTGCCTTTGGTTTTCTTGTTGTTAAAATAACCTTTATGACACTAATACGCGCTCCATCATGCATGTCGGGGTGCACCAAAAGAAAACAAATTTAAAATTTCACCAATCACATTTGTACCCACGTTTGACAGATGAATGTTACAGCGAGACCCAACATACATTTTCAAGCCCTTTGACACATGCCGATCGCCTCTCGACTGTATGAAATCAGTCACATTAAGGGGAAAAAAGCTACACATATACATTTGACACGACCCCTCAGCATCCACCCAGTACACAAAAAACACTGAAATACTAATACGTGAAATAACGCTCTTTTGCGGAAGCCTTGACGGACCAATAGTTTTTTAAAACTGGATTTTTTTATGTTTAAAATTCGAAATGACCAGAAAAAGTTTGAAGTTTCGAGTTATAAACAAATGTCGCGAAGTAAACTTTCAAGCGGAGATGGAAATCGAATGACTTCAAATACTACAGCTACTCGATATTGCAATGACCGGTAATAGGCAAAGCTGGAATGGTATGGGACTCATTGCTTTGTAACTGCATTGCAGGAATATAAGAAATCACGTTCAGCTGTGCATTCAGTGATAGAGATTAAAACTTTCGGCGGAGGAAAAAACTGAGTTTGATGCCACTCCAGATGAAATAGGCCCATCTTGTACACAAACGATCAAAAATTATGTAATTCGACAAGCAATTTGTACGAGTGCATGATTACATTTTAAAGGTGCAGAATCTGATATTACCAGTTACACCTTTCACAAAGACATCTGGTTCCTACAAATTCTGAAACGCCAGATGTGGTCCTATATCTGAGATTTTGCACCCTATTTGAACAACTTAGGGGTTCAAAAGTATGCAAATTAGGAAAATAATTGCTAATTACGTGCCTTTACAATTTTTAATGTTTTGCACACAAGTTACAACGTATGTGAATAAGTTAAGATCAAGATACCAGCAAGCCTGGCCCGTGAGTGCGAGGCTGAAACCTGTTGTAGGATTCTCATTCTCTCTCTCTCTCTCTCTCTCTCTCTCTCTCTCTCTCTCTCTCTCTCTCTCTCTCTCTGTCTCTCTCTCTGTGTCTCTCTCTCTGTCTCTCTTTCTTCTTTATACAATCATATATCTATATCTTTCCATCTCTCTCTTTATATATATATATATATATATATATATACATGATGTAGTTTAATCAGATAAAATGTCAGGACCAGATAAAATAAAAACTCGTCCGAACCACATAAAATGTCGTTCTGACCACTTATTATGTCATGACCACATAAAATGTCGTCTTAACCGGATAAATGTCGGTATAACCACATAAAAAGTCGTCCTAGCCAGATAAAATGTCGTTATGACCCCATTAAAAGTGGGGTGAGGTTGACACCAATGGGCTTTGTAGTGAGCCGCGCACCTCTGCTACGCCGGCCGTAAATATTTTACGGGAGGTGCACCAATCGAGCGCAGGCTCCATATGGTTCGCAAACTCGGTCATGCTATCCTCCGATTTCAAGATTGCCAGGCAGGAGGTACAGCGTAAATGGCAGTCTTGAAAAAATATTTCTGTCTGTCTCTCTCTCTCACACACATTTTTCATAAGGTAGGATCATTACGTATATATATATATATATATATATATATATATATATATATATATATATATATATATATATATATATATATATATATATTACTGTGCAAGTCAGTACACACATATAACATTCAATCAATATTTTGTCTCATGTGTATTTAACCATGTTTTATCTTTGATTCGTAAGATGCATCAGCTTGCAATATATCAAAAAACATAAAAAATCATTAAAAACCAGATAAATATCGTTAAGCACACATAAAATTTCGTCTGAACCAGATGAAATGTCGTTATGACCCGATAAAAAGTCGTGAAAACCAGACAAAATGCTGTTATGACCACATAAAATATCATCGTAACCAGATAAAATGTCGTCCAGACCAGATAAGATGTCGTTATAAGCACATAAAAAGTCGTCCTAACCAGATAAAATGTCATTATGACCACATATACTGTCATCCTAACCAGATGAAATGTCGTTATGACCGAATACAAAGTCGTCCAAACCAGATAAAATGTTGTTATGACCGGATAAAAAGTAGTCCGAGCCATATAAAATGTCGTCCTAACCAGATAAAATGTCGTTATGACCACATAAAATGTCGCTATAACCACTTAAAATGTCATGCTAACCAGATGAAATGTCCTTATGATCACATAGAATATCGTTATAACCAGATTAAATGTCGTACGAACGAGATAAAATGTCGGTATGACCAGATAAAAAGTCGTCCGTACCACTTCAAATGTCGTCCGAACCAGATAAAATGTCGTTATGACCACATAAACAGTCGTCCGAACCACATAAAATGTCGTTCTGACCACATATTATGTCGTTATGACCATATAAAAAGTCATCCAAACCAGATAAAATGTCATTATGACCACATTAAAAGTGAAGTGAGGTTGACATCAATGGGCTCCCGTAGCTTATAACTCGCTGGTGCTACTGGGCCCAGAGTGGACTTTTGAGCATCACAGATCACTCCCGCCTCAGGCTTGGGTTATATATATGACCGCTTTTCAGTCAGTGTGGTGACTTGAGTTGCCAACTTGTGAACTCTTATTGTGAAATATCAGATATCATCAACCATGACGCTTTGGAACTACGGCAAAGAAATAACTGGAAGTATCCGGCACAACTCGTGCAGACTTGCTGACACCAGACGAAATTTCTTGGGGTTTTTTGTTTTTGTTTTATGTTTTGAGAGGGTTTAAGGACAGGTAAGACACCAAAAACCTTTGCACGACCGATTTTGAGATTTTAACGGTGTTTACAAGATGAATGTCCTTTCTATTAGTTGTCAAAATTTCAAGCTGTTAACTAAAGTAGAAATATGAGAAAAACGCCGAAAACCACACAAGCATGTTGACATCCGAAGGTCCATGTGTCATTCTTTTGGTTTTCAGCCGCAAAACGGAACAATGCCACCCGTCAATCATACTTAACAGCCTGTCACGTGGCTGCAGGTAGCAACGGCCCATGGCAAAAGGAGAGTGGTATCAGGGCGGCAAAGCGAAATAAGGCGGCATGACAAAAGTGTTTTTGAGGGCAGGGAAAAGATGCTAACATGCTAACATATCATAGCCTTAGTGGTTTAATTTATAGTAATCTTGCTTGTTTTGCGTTCTAATGAAGGGAGACTTTAAATGTTCAAGAGGAGCGGAAATCGCCAGACGATGTGCCTTCAAAGGCTGTGCCGCGTTGGATTACCCCAGTGGTCCTGCACACCAAAGACAGGCAGGGAAAAAAACTGGCACTTTAATCAACAAAACCCACGTACATGATAATATTTTATCGAAACCCAGGGATGAGGAAATAAAAATACAAATAAACAAATCGAAATACACATAAACGTGAGCAGCAGAGAAAACACACAAAATAGCTTTACAAAACTCAAGTTGGAAAGAGAAATGAAACTCATTGAGAAAATAACTACAAAATAATGACAAGCTAACTAAGTAAAGTGTACAGACAAGTCTAACAAGCTAACTACATAAAGTATATAAATAGGAGTAAATACAATAAAATACTATCCCTAAAAACGGGATGAATAGTTAGGGGGCGGAAGATCAAACCCGCCATCCGTGCACTGACCACGAGAGGCTGTAGGCCGAAACCTGGGTTAACCAGTGTGCCTGAATATGAAACAAATAAAAGGGGGCAGGAACAGTCGATTCAGTGTGATCACCATCGGATCTTCAAGATGCCTCGAGAAAGAACCTTGTCTGATGATGTAAAGCTTTGTATCGGTGCTGCCCATGATTATTCCACAACGAGTACAGAAGAGAGAAACTTAGGATAGGGTTTTTGACAGAGTTGCAGCCGCTCTCCGCGTATCGAAGACCAGCGTCAGCAGAGTCGTCAAGCACTGTGACAGACTCCAAGTCCCCTGAGCGAAAAAGCGTAAGAAAGAAGAAGCCAAAATCCTGTGACTCTTTCACCATGGCTGTAATCAGACGACGAATGCACATGTTCAACCGAGAGAAAAATCTGCCTACTCGGAAAGAAACCGACATACTTATATGCAAAGAGACCCAATGCATAATACTGAAGAAAATTGGCTTCAAGTATCGGAACACAAACACCATCAAGAAGATAATCTAAGTACACTCTGCCACCATAGCAAGAAGAACTGAATACATCAGGAAAATACGACAGTTTCGACGGCAGGGCTATCTGGTTGTCTATCTGGATGAAACCTGGGTTAACCAGTTCCACATGGCATCATACAGATGGACAGATCAGCTTCCTGGGAAACCGACAGACAATCACAAGCCTATGACTGATTCAGCACCACTACCCCCAAACATCACTGCAAACAGCGGCCAGAGAATCATTGTTCTCCATGCTGGTTGTGATAAATATGGTTTGCTTGATGACTGTGAATTGGTTTTCCAGGCAAAAAAGGCCGACGGCGACTACCATGGCGAGATGAATGGGACTACCTTCATCGACCGGTTTCAAAATCATCTGATGCCCACTCTAAATGAGACCACTGTCATCGTCTTGGACAATGCCAGCTACCACAATGTATTGGAAGAAAATTCGAAGTCGCCAACATCCAACAGCCGTAAAGGTGACATGGTGCGATGGCTGCAAGACAAGGAAGTTGATGTGCCTCTTGACATCACCAAACCAGAGGTGTATAAGTTGGGGAAGTGACACAAGCCCAAACCAGTCTCCCAAACTGATACTATAGCCGGTCATCATGGACGTAAAGAAAGGATTTTGCCTCCACGCCATTGTGAACTTAACCCCATTGAGATGATATGGGGTATAGTAAAGGGGTCCGTGGCACTGACGAACACATTTAAACTGAAAGAGCTGAGGAACTGACAATGCAAGGATTTCAAAAAGTGAAAGCTGACACTATTTCCCAGGCAGTGTAGAAGGTTATCGGGATACAGTAGGATTTAATGGTCTCTTCAGGTATCATAGAAACCGCAGTGGACCCATTGGTCATCCGAATGGGGGATGATAGCAATGACGAGAGTGACTAATCAGACAGTGGTACCGATGATGAAGGATTTTTGAACATGCACATGGAATCAACTTTATGTGCCTCCCCAGGGCTCTTATCGGAGGCACCAAATCCTCACAAAAGAGTAGTTAAAAAAATTGGTATATATTCTTATTATGTTCAAGAAAATGAATAAATGAAACCTGCACACATGAATGCAGTAATGATGATAATGGTATAACTGGTACTATTACTTATAATAATAACAATAGTAATAATAATAACGATAAAAGTAAAAGAAGAAAAATTGTCCAGCTCGTGAAGACATCCCTAAACTGAATAACCATCTTCAGTTGAATCAGCCTTATCCTGAAGTTGTGTCCGGGTGCTGCTATTGAACATTCATCACAAAAAATCACAAAAACTTGACCTTCGGTCGATTTGGGATGTACTGAGCTGCGCGCGCGCGCGCGTGTGTGTGTGGAGGGCTATATAGGTTTATGATAAAGTTTTCTCACCACAATACTATAAATGATACATCTATCTTCTCTTTGTGATTTATGTCTGCAAATTGTGCTTACAGGATATGCTTAATGGCCAACTTGCAAATCATGCTGTCAAACTTTATGTCTCTCTCTCTCTCGGGTAAACTAAATTATTAGCATACTGTATAATTTCAGATAAAAAAAATCCATCTGCATAATATGGAGGTAAACTCATAAATAAGTAATTTCGGAGAATATTTTTGAAAATTCCCTCAAGATAAGAATAATTCTTTATATATGAGGACTGTGATAATCCCATGCTCATCCTACCTAGACTTGATGGTATACATTATGTTATCAGTGATATCAGTATTGACTGGTTCTATTCTGTATGTAATACTTATATGTACTCAAAAAATGAAATAAGTATACATTTTTAGAAAGCATAGAAATGAAAGATTCATGCTGTGGAACTTAACGCTTCTTGCAAGCATTGTTTTGCAAAGTAGTTATACTTTAGATACATGTTCCTTATTCTTTGATACACATTTTTATTCAACTTGTACAATTTCATGTATTTCTGCATTATATTTGTGGAAAACTACAACACACTGCAAGTGTAAAAAGCGTGCCCCAAATTGTACATATTTGTTGTTGTTCCTGTGATGCAGCAGATATTTGCGATTCGAATGATGAAGGAAGGCTACGTTTTATTGACCCTGATGACAAAATGGTACCAAATTTTAATAGTCTGAGACGCTTTGTTGACTTGCTGCATTAACTTTAGTTTACTGCAGATTTTGAGGTTCCTATTTTCAAACTGAATGACCTGAAACAATGTATTTTATTGAAAGATTTGGCAGGGCATTCAATCAGTTGAATATTGCAATATCCAGTGTCGCTAAATCCATGTTGTAAGTCATATAAAGTAGGATGCTTATTGTTTGTGTCATAGAGCTGATAATCATTATATTTCATCAATCAATATAAGTGATAAGATTGTGTCTTTTTACAGAGGTGAACACACTTCCTCATTTTCATGATGTCTCTCCTCGTAAGTGTCACATGAATGCTGTGATTTGGGCATGAGAATAGAGCTAATTCGGTGATTAAAAGAACTACTGCCATACATGGATGAGCTAAACTGGAACCATATATCTGGCATCAATGAGTAACGTATACGTGAATAGTCACACTAAGTTCATTTGACCGCAATGCTCATGCCACAATATTTTGCACGAGACTTACCATTCCATAGCAAATGATCAACTCTATGCAGACTGATCTTTACAGCATTGACTAAATCTATGCACAGTTACATAACTTTTTATAGGAAAAGTCTGGGTAAGTCAAAGATAAACGTTAACTTATTGGAAGATTCTCATCTCTGTATGCAAAGTGGTAAAACTATATGTGAATAAAAACCAAAAAGTGAGAAATATAAGTCTGCAAACAATGGTCACTTTTGTACTTTCAATGAGTCTCATGATTAATGCTAGCAACTAATCCTCAGGCAATAATTTGTTTAACATAACTTGTGGCTGCCAAAAATGGCAGACAACAGACCAAGTTTTTGCAACTTCATCTACATTCAGAGGCATGTGCACGCAATATAAAGCTCCACAAGGGAATCAGTTCATGCATCATTTACTTTAACGGCATTTAAGTACTTTGGATTGAAAGGTTCATACCAAACGTTATCAGAGGTGTTATATGTGTGTTTAGCACCATCACTGTTGGAAAGGTGCAGTTATTCTGATAGGCATCCCGCAACTTTTGACATCTTCCTGTCAGTCGTTGATGAGTAAAGGCTCAAAGGTATGAGTGCAAATGTTGGTATTGCCATGGGCGTATCTTGTATTGAACACCTTTATTTGTCTGTGCATCTGTCTGCATAAAAGCTGTTCAATGATATGGTTTAGATAATATATTAAACAAGGCACAGTGATCCGTATATGTTTCATCGGCAGATATCGGTACACAACAAATAATAAATTAATAAATGAACAGTTGCCATCATTCTCAGCTAAGTTTGATCATCTTTTGAACCAGCTCATATTTTCAGCGCCTGTTCTGAGCCTGCTAATTGGCCAACTGTCTAGGAAATTTATGATGGCTTCAGATATTATACAAGGCATATGATGCAAAAATCCTTAAGACACTAAATACAGTTTTTATTCATACAAATGATGCAATAGTTGATTTAAGCCACAGATTCTGAATCAAATAGATCATACAGTAGCTCGTATGTTCCTTCATATCTTCACACATGTGGCTGAAGCAGCGTCCTGCCACTTGCAAAAACAAGTGTGTGACGGTGTGCAAGGGCCATTGAGAACCGCTGGGCACTTGCTGGCTTTACAACAGGGCCAAGGCGTCTTGCTGGATCCTTCACAGCATGACTCTGAAAACATAGTATCTAAACATTAGAAGTGAGAATGGTTTTATATATATATATATATATATATATATATATATATATATATATATATATATATATATATATATATATATGTGTGTGTATATATATATGTATGTGTATATGTATATATATACATACATATATACATATATATATATATATATATATATATATATATATATATATATATATATATATATATATATATATATATATATATATATATATATAAAGGTAAAACGGCTCCTGCCAAGTTAAAACCCGTTGTAAAAGCGTAGGGTAAATCTTTGAAATCACCTTTTTAGACTGCATATAAATGACTGGCCTCATACAACCACAATATACCCAACTCAGATCATTTTTGCTACCGGAAATTTGTTAAGAACGGGGAAATTTTGATTAATAGATTAAGCAGATCAGATTAGTAGTGGAAGAAACGTTATGATAGTTCTTACCATCACGAAGGTCTGTCATGGAAGCTACCATGTTTGCGCATTGGCGACATAGCCACTTCTCAAGGCTGGTTTTTTAATTATCACAAATAAACTTCTGTGAAGTGCACCTATAATAATATGGCACCACTGTAACAGTTAACATCCAAAACCACGTGATATAAACAAATCAATTTTAAACATTAAAATTTTAGAGGTCAATAAATGTTTTATCCCTGTGCCCTTGCTTTTATATTATGCACTCTTACATTCTGGGATTGATATTTGGCCAAGATAGCGGACCTCAAGGTCCAGGCAAAAATGGTACAACGTTGCATATTCACTTGATCCTAACTTGTACTCTATTGCCCAGATTTGCATTATATGTACATCATAAAATTCCTATTTCCAGTGTGCTTCCTAGCAAATTTATTTTTTTAGGTTTACTTTCGCTCTTAAGACTCCTCCATTAGCCACTTTTTCTATGTCAAAGAACATAAAGTATTCCTTAAAACAGGAGCACATTCTTACCGCTCCCCAAAATGCTTTGTGTTATCCGTTGTCAATAGATTTTTGTTGCTAGAGAGGGTAAATAAATATTTAGATTTGTGACCTCTGTGTGAAATTTCACACCCTGTACTGTTTCCTGACAAGACATAAATGGCCAAATGTCTTTCAGTGTCATGCTTTTTCCCTTAAAGCGCGCCAAGAAAAGTTTTTTAAGACTGTTGACGCAGCACACCTCAGCCATATGGTCATCAAGGGGCACCAAAGAAAGTTGTTGACCTGTACCATTTTCCAGGTCTCTCCAAAAATTGTTATGCCCGTATTTGATTGAAATGTCAGTTTACTATGAAAATGAATCTGATATCGTCCTGTCAACAAATTCGCCTTTAATCAAACTTGGTGATCACAAAATTGCAAATCATTTTCCTCTACTGGATGGTGTATTGGAGCTTGCAATGATACCCTTAGCCGACCTTTTCACAGTGCATAAAGTAGGATAGTCTAGCACTTACCACTATACGAGAATTTCTGTTCAACCTAAGACAGAAGTGCAGTGGGGAACATGTACCTCATAAGTTACTGGTCCTCAAAAAAGCAACTAAGACCACAAAAGAAGATTTGCTTCACAACAAATCTTTCTGGGTGCTGTCAAAATGAGACTAGTTTGAAATGCTACACTTTGCCATTGTTCAACATAATCTAAATTTTGTGTATTAGCCTAATTAGTGTAAATCAAAATGCTAAAACTTTGGTTCATGGTTCATTGCATGCAGTTACATCACAAAGCATCAAATTGTAGCTGAAACTGTACCTCTAGGTATAATACGTTTGAGGTTATTCTAGATTCAGATTTGTATAATCTTGATTTAGATTTTATGTATTTGCCTTATTTCTATACATTAAAATCCTGAAACTTTGGTTTATGGTTCATTAGATGCAAGTATATCATAAACCTACAAATTAAAGTTGGAATGGCACCTCTATCTATAATAATTTTAAAGATATACAAGATTTAACTTTTGCACATTCACCTAATCTGCATAGATTAAAATTTTACTATCTTGATTCATTGGATGCAGCTATGTCACAAACCTTCAAATTGAAGTCCAAAACTCACCTCTATCTGTAATAGTGTAAAAGATAATCAAGATTTAAATTTGGATATTCGCCTAATTTGCGTGAATTAAAATCCTACAACTTTGGTTATGGTACATTGTATGCACCGTTTTCACATACCCATAAATTGTACGAGAGTGACACTTCTATCTATAATAGTTTTCAAGCTATTCAATATTCAAATTTGTATTTTCATCTAATGTGCATGAATTAAAACACTATAACTTTGGTTCATTGGATGTGGCTATGTCACAAACCCATTAATTGAAGTTCTAGTGGCATCTCTAACGATAAAAGTTTTGAAGCTATTGAAGATTTAAAATTTTTCATAGTCACCTAATGCTACAAACCTACAAATTGAAGTTCAAATGGCATCTTTATAATAGTTTTTGGGAAATGCAACTTTTAAATTTGCCAATGCCCCTAATTAGCATAATTTGAAATTCTACAACTTTCATTTAGGGATGGATCAACATTTTCATTATTTTTTTAATTGCCGCTTATAGTACCCAAGGGGCGAGTGGGTCAAATGGGTTTGTACACTTTCACAGAATATGGAAAATGATGGTCAATTTTTGGCCTGTTTTGTGCAATTTTGCTGTGATGTTTGGGAAAAATCATCATTTTAAAGTGCTAATTTGGGGGGAAGGAGGGGGTCATGAAATTTAGTACCGTAAGTGCTACCTTAAAATGATGATAATGTTGAACCATCCCTTACTGTCCATCATATTGGCAGCTGTCACAAACCTATACATGCACGTTATAATTTTGTATCAATCTGCAATAGTTTAATTTTTAACATCATGACTATTCCAAACGATATGCACAATTATACTGGTAGGTTTGGTGGTTTTCAGAATAATAGTGTCCATGTTCTGCACCACATAGAAAAAAGATAGTAATGATGAATTTATTATTAGGGTTAATAATCTCCTTTAGATTACTTTTATTCCCTAGTCAATTGAGTGGTAACGAACTGTGCTAGGGACACTTGTGCAATATATACAGATATATGTATATAGTATAAAGTATGTTTAGTGTTACACTATTATCACAGGTGGTACATTTGTTACCCATCGGCTGAAGCAGCAGTTGCAAGACACCACGTGTGTGTTCTGCAGGTGTAAATCAGTTGTATTTTGAGGATAAGGAGTTCATCCTTTGTAAGTATTGCATTTTTCTTCTAAATGATGTTCATGGACTTGAAGGAAACACTTCTAAGTAAATATTTCGAACATCCTTCGTATTATGTATTTGCAGTTTACTACACTCACTGTTCCCAGCAACCCTATGGCACCCTGCATGTATAATTTAAGTATCAAGTTAAGCCACTTGGCGTTATGATTATAAGCTACATACAGAGCTTGTCCACCTGAAGTAACTCATTGAGGCAGTGCAGAGAAAAACTCTGGACATATTTGATCTTAAAGAAAGAGAAAGAAAGAAAGAAAGAAAGAAAGAAAGAAAGAAAGAAAGAAAGAAAGAAAGAAAGAAAGAAAGAAAGAAAGAAAGAAAGAAAGAAAGAAAGAAAGAAAGAAAGAAAGAAAGAAAGAAAGAAAGAAAGAAAGAAAGAAAGAAAGAAAGAAAGAAAGAAAGAAAGAAAGAAAGAAAGAAAGAAAGAAAGAAAGAAAGAAAGAAAGAAAGAAAGGAAGATTTGGGCTTGCACCTGTACATAAATATCATGAACCGTGGGTGCAAGCAACACACATGTAATGTCGTAGCATCAAATGTGGCAGAGGACAAACAGTGAACATCATAATTTGAATTTAAAGTAGGTGGTTAGGACAGCAAACAGTTTTCACTGCACATACACATGTTCGAAAGATACGCTCGCCATGGCAGGATTTATTTTTACTCTTTGTTGAAGATGTTCTTCTCAATTTCGCCACCAAATATTTCAAGAAATCGTGTTCAGAAAAAATATTTGTCAGCTAATACAGCATCCTGGCAGTGTGCCAGATGTTGGTGTTGGTAAGGCCAAAGGAAGCGAAAGGAACTGCATGGCTCCATACTAATTTTGTGCATTATGCAAACTTTATGGGTGGTACCACGAATTCAAAGACATTAAAGGTCCAGATTAATATGTCTTGGATTCTTGCAGAGTAAGTTTATTATATGGCATATGTTATTCAGTTCTAAAAATTTGGATTAAGGTGTTAAAATTACGGGATTTTTCCTTATATTTTCTTTATTTTTTCTTTTTCTTTTCAGAAAGAAGTATGTATGTGAAAAAAGTGGGGGGGGGGTGGAAATCTCGCACTGCGCAGCTAAGAAAGTAGAGGGGCATTTTAAGAACCCAGCGCAACTTCCAGCAGCACCACCGTGGCCCTATAGTTGACTATCGCCACATTTATAACCTGCTCCTTGTGTCGTTCTTTCTTGCTCGGAAATTCCATTTTTTTTTTTTTTGAAATTTTACGGTTGAGATCAAACCAAGAGAACTAAGGTCCCTGTGGTCCACATTTTAGTTGTTATATGCTTGATTTCTTCTCCAGCCATTAGAGGCATCGCCAACAAGCTAATGTAGGTATTTTTCTCGACTACATACAGATACTGCACTATATACCATACAAAAATGTCATTAGTGCAAATAATAATAATAATAATAATAATAATAATAATATCATCATCATCATCATCATCATCATCATCATCATCATCATCATCTCATCACCATTAATCCTATGTACATGACCATAAAAGTGTAACACCACAGTTAATCTTTATCGGAAATACCTCGCAATTTTGTCCTGGGATGCTCAATTAGAAAAGGCTTGTGACGTTTAAGTTGACATTGCATCATTTCTTGTTGTCATATATTACTCATCAAATGAACATACTACATAAATGTACGTAATTACAGTGAACATTACAGGGTGTCTCAAAAAATCGTTCACCCCAGTGGTTATTGTGTTTGTCTGTCTTACAAGCGGGACACCCCTGGTCAACCAGGTGTGGTGTGGCTGTTTATTCAGATCACTTCTCCAGTCCCATGTTATAAATATTTTGCTTGACATCTGTATTGATCATTTATTGAAAGTCAATGGAACGTGTGTCAAAATGGCTGGGAGGAAATCTGGAAAGACCACATTTTCAGAGTCCGAGCTCACTGCCCTTCGAACTGCTGGGAAATTCTGTCATAATGTAGGCAGACCCTAACCAGAAGTGTACGATGGGTTAAGAAGTGGTGGCAGCGACACAAGTTGGGAATTTCTCTCCATGATAAGCCTCGATCTGGCCACCCATCAGGCTTGACTGCCAGGGCCAAGGAAGTGATTCGCAAAGCCAAGGGTAAAAGACACCTGTCTTGCCGTCGACTAATCCCAAAGTTAAAATGTCTTGGAGAAAATGTTTCCAAGGATACAGTGCATCGTTATTGAAAAAAGGAACTGGGATTCCGAGCTTACAAAAGACGAAAACGTCCACGACTTACAAAATTACAGACAGACAAGAGCCTTTGCAAAAAAGTATGTCAAACCATCGCCTAAATACTGAGAGAGCTGGATATTTTCCGGCGAGTGCCCTCTTTACTTGATTCCAACCCCAAATAGTCAAAATGACCGAATCTGCACTGATGGCTATGAAAGGATTGATTCAACTGAACAAATAAAAGTCCGTGCCTACACCATGGTCGGGGGGGGGGGGGCTATGTCAGCATCAGGTCTCTCATAGCTTCATCTGGTACCTCAAGGCACCACAATTAAAGCTCAGTACTATGTAAATAATATTCCCCTACTCCCAGCTCGGACAAGAAGGAAAAAATCAGAGCCCGTACCGACCAGGAAAATGGTCCCCAAGCGTTCTAGACTGTTATTTCAGAGCAGAGCAGGAGTGATCAATCTGGAGAAGAGGAAACAGAAGTGGACGAATGGGAAGTGTAGTGAGGATGTGGATGAGACCATTGATCATATGACGATATGGTGAACAGGTTATAGAGCACTTAGAGACCAGCTGTTTGTACAATGGAGAACAAGAGATGGGCAGTGTAAAAGCTTAGAGCAAGTAAGGGACATGGCAGAGAATGATAAGTTAGCATGGATACTAGGATTGAAGGGCGATTTTAATGGACGTAGAGTTGGTTAAGAGTCAGTGAAAGGCTTCTTGGTGCAGTGCTGGGAGAGTAGGAATACTATCTTATGATTAGTCACTGAAGAGAATAGAGGGCAAACTTAGCAAGGGAAGGGAGAAGATAGCCCTTATTAGGGTTGTGGGCAAGCCGAGTGCAAAGTTGCGACTGTGGGATAGGGCTTCTTTTGTGTGTGTGTGTGTGTGTGTGTGTGTGTGTGTGTGTGTGTGTGTGTGTACTAAAGGCCGCCTGACTAGCTACTAAGCAAGTCAGGACCGCGGCAGAAGCAAAGTGCCACGGAATATTATTATTATTAAGTGGTCGGAATTGGTCTTTTTGTGCAAGACGGTGCCCCTGCTCACACCTCTGGGCTGACTCAGCAGTGGTGTGATGAGCACATCCCTGGGTATCTACATAAGGAGAAATAGCCACCCAAATAACCTGACCTCAATCCGACTGAGAACTGTTGGGGGATTCTGATTCTGCACAGGCAGGTGTTCAGCAGTTCACCTCCCATCACGATGAAGCAGCTCAAATTGAGGGCCAAAAAGGAGTGGGGCAAAATCAAGCCATCTGTTCTCAAGGACATTCCATGCATGAACGTTTGAAGGCTGTAATTAAGATGGACGGAGGACACACTGGATATTGAATGGAATGAATTGGTTGAATACTCTTAATTTCACATGACATTTCCTAAGGTGCACGAACTTTTGAGACACCCTGTACTCTCTTGCCCGGCAATGTTCCAAGAATGCCTCTACAGATATGGATTCATATTTAGCCTACAATACCAATGGGAAATATTAATGATATTCCACGGATATATCAGCAATATCGCAGGAAAACATAAGAGCTGCTGATAGAAAAAGTCTAAGAAAAAGAGCGTAGCAACGGACCTGTACCATCAGTGGTGATCGTGCCATGTTTGGGGATCCACCCTGTATATGAGCAGTCTATATGGCCAGATCCGGTAACTTTAAATGTCGGCGGGGCAGCAGAAACATCAGGTATGGGTTTTGTTACAAATTTGACTGCAGTGCGAATTGAAGTAATGCCTGCAGTGTTGGACCTGATTGTGGATCCTGCAACCACTGAGGTGTCGGAACTTTGGGTGTGTTTCTGAATCGTAGTTGTCTCGTGCCATCTTGTCGTTGCGAGAGTCTGGCGACTTGTGTCAGAGAGGGTAGGAGGCTTCATCACCGACACGCCAGCTTGCCTCTACAAATGAAGAGCGCAAATAACGTACGTGTATGACAGAAATAAGACAGAGAACGGCAAAGTAAACTAAAGTGAACTAAATTAAGCGGATCTCACATGTTTATATGTATGCCATTACAAGAGGCACATAGATTCGAAAATCTGTAAAGTTGTGTTGTCGTCTGGCGTTTATCAAATGATGATTATATAGGGTACATTTGCCTGCAGTTATGCTTTGAAAGCTTAATATCTTCTGTATGTTTTATTATATTTGCCGAGACTGGTGCTGCTATGTGATACGTCTAAATCAATAATTTTTCTGGATTAAGATATTAATCATAAGTTCCAAATTATATTTCAAGACACTAAGAAATATCATCATTTTTGTTTCCACATAATACCTTATTTCATTGTAAGAAAAATTAAATGTTCTCAACTCATTTTTAGATATCTCAACACGCCATAAACTGCATAAACTGTATTGAACTGCAGTTGACTTCATTGTTTTTCATTAATTATATATTCACAATTTTTTACATTCAGGTTACGTCGTATACTATATTGGTAATGGAGTTGGTTTCATTGTTTTTATTGATTATATGTATTTTCAAATGTTATATTCAGTTTACGTCTACGAATAGCTGGCACAAGTGATACGAGTCGGCACAGAGTCTGAGTTATCTGGCTGAAGCTGTTGAGCTGGCTCAGGTTTTAAGTAGCAACTGAGCCGTTGGGCCGATTTTGCAACTTTCATGTGTGAAGAAAAAGCACAGTGTTATGGACCCATATCATGGTGATTGATAATGTGCCTTTTTATTTCCCCTTGTCTGATTCAAAATATATTCTCACACAGGGTTTTTTGAGTTTCTATGACCTAGGACTGACCCTGCTAATTGTTACAGTTTTAAAAAAACGCGGCCTCGTGAGACTCTCGCACATGTATTAACACGACAATGATTACACTTAGGCTCGTGGATAAAGCATATTGGTGGTTTGGCCTATATTTTGATTTCTGTGGCATTGGTTAGCTTGCCAATTCACGATTTAAGAGATTAAAACCCAATAATCATCTGCTAACTGACCTGTAGCTGTGGATATTACTTAGCCCTGCAACAGCGAAAACCATTCTCTCAAGTTACAATGTCCAATTTTAAGTAAAAATCTGAACACATACTAAAAACGGATCACCGTTAAGCCCGATTTATCAGTCCTCAGCAGTACTCAAAGCATAAAAAGGGAAAAAGGTAATATACAATACAACGCATATCAGAAAGAGTTAATGCTCAAGGCTGTCGTCGTTTATCGTACGAGGTAAGTTAATAGTATCAAAAATTAATAATTTTGGGCACGTCAAACATAAAAACAAATGAATCCAAACTCACACAGTTTGCCATCAGTCCATACCCAACTAATACATGTTATACCAGTGCAAAGTTTTTACTCTCTAAGGTATCAATCAAACATCGGTTTTGTGATAAACATTTTTACTCTATTTTCTACATTTAAAGTTAAGGCGTAGTATTTTCACGGTTATATAGGTTGAAAACCTGGACAGATACTGGAATAGAATTTCACACAAATTAACCATTTCTATTACTTAGATCTTCAGGAGGTAATATGGCAATAACAAATCTATCTATGCATATGACAGGTGCATTTGTGAATAGAAGTGAGACTTTCTCCTCGCATTACTTGATTTTTATGCGACATTGTTAATACTGTTAGTGTACATGTTCATATTAGTGTTACTGTTGTCGCTACCATTGCATCATCAGCAGCAGCAGCAGCAGCAGCAGATAAACTGGCAGCAGCTAGATACATGTGCATGTTTATTTATTACAAATTCCCGAGAGTGAGTATTTGTTTGTCATACGCCACAATGAGTAATATCGAGGCAAGCGTATTATGAATACACAAGTAATATTCTACTTTGACTTTGAGATATGTTTGTCTTGAATAGAAGCACGCACAATTCGTTTTTGGAAAAGCGTTACTTAGTCATTTAAATACAACATTATAAAAATTCATTTACCGTTAGATCTGCCCACATGTCATTTTAAATAATCATTCTGTTTCTCTCTCGACAACTATTCACGAAATTTGTTGCATTGGATTTCCAATAATACCTAAGTATTTATTAGGATAGTGCAATTTACAATTACACTTCACAAGAAACATCATGTGATACAATTTTGTGACTTACGGCGGAGTGGATACTTAACTCATAAAGATAAATCTTAATATAACCCGTTTAATGGTTGCGTTAAATAATGTCTTATTTAGATCCGCTAGTTTGTGATCATTTTATGTTCCAGAAAAAATTCAGATTGCAATGTAGCTTTGCTCTTGTGACATTTACCGATGAACTTAAGCAACGAAACCCAGTTTTCGTTTGTATAAGAGATAAAGCGTATTCTGCCAGATTCATAATAAGGTGATATACTAGGAATTCCTCGTTGCATCGTGATTCTATCCTTTGAAAATAGATCAAGATACAGTAGTTGCACGAAGATAACGAGATGTATGCTCATTCCTAAGTCGATAATAGAAGTCCACTTACATCCATCTACCTTGCAAAATGAAATTTGATTCACCCACACATCAAACAATAGGTTTAGTCCTTTAGATGTGAAATTTGGATTTTACGGCAATGAGGCATTATGATATTTTGAGTGTCTGAGAATGTATATTTCGTTAGAGTCTTTTTACGGCGTTCATCTACCGTTTCGAAGATGAGGAGTTAAGGATAAATGTAATTACCCCATACAAGCCATCCTGGAAGACAACTTTGTCCCCTTCAGGTATCGATGCCGCGATGCTGTGCACATTGCTGGAACTTGATACGCTGCTTGCAAGTAAAAGAAGCCGATATTCTGACATAGCACTGCAGGTCTCTTTTGTGTCGTTGTAGAATGCGACTTTACAAGTTAAAGGATTACCCATGCAAAACAACAAACAGTCCTCGACGTGGGTCGTCTTAAATATATGCTGCGCCATTTTGGCTGCATCATCAACATCCCAGATGACGTGAAAGGTACTCTGACGCATTCCCCCAGCAGTGACTGGGTCAAGTTGCAGTCCTATTACAAATGATAATAGCAAAGTCCAGTAATGTCCGTAAAACCTTGTGACACATGAGGGCTCCATTTGCAGTTTTAGTTTGTACCTGAACAGGTTTTCATATGTTTGGTGTTAATTACAATTGGTACATAGCATCATTTTCTTAGTCAGTGAATTTGATACAGCTTTAGAAAGTTGAAGTCCGTTCTTCGTTTTTCGTTTCATTTTTCACTGATCAATTGCTTTCTTATCGACGCTGCTTTACTTTTGAAGAGAACAGAAACCACAGTGTGCGTGACATCAGCAAAAAAAAACCACACACAGCTCAATTATCCCTTTCATAATTCCGCATGAACTGGCGCGCGTTTTCACATGATCATTTCAAGATATTGATCAACTAGCATCTCTTGCATTTACGCAACTTTTGATGACACAACAAAGTGGCTATTCCAGTTGAGCGTATACACGTACAAAACATTCGGCTACTTCTGAAGCAGCAAATGGAGTGCGACTTAATTTGCACACAGAAGTCCCGCATGTAACTACCAATTTCTACTCTGTGTTTATTATTAATATCGATGCAAAAGAATGCCAACGGAACCCTCGAGGTGTGCTTACTTAGTGACGCTTACATTGTTCAGGAGGTGTGCAGTCAGTACGTCAGTGTGTGATGTCTTTGGGAATACATCAATGTAGTTGAAAAATACCAACAAAGTGTAAACATTAATACTGCATTTTTCAGCGCGACAGTCGATGCCTGTTTTGCAGTCCATCTGATAATCCTGCTGGTAAAAACTATATCAACTGACGTCAATGCCAATATAACATTGCTAATGCAAACTGCAGTAGCATGACAAGTTAGAGTGATAAAATTAAAATGAGAACTGCGTGTGCCTTCGGCGACTTCTAAATACTGCGAGGTATGCACGATAGAAAACACAAACATCAAGACCTCGTAATGTTTCCTCCGAATTCCACTATGTGTATACCTCAAGAAAGCTTAATAGTTATGACCGTTTGCTATTGTTAATACATTTGGCATTCCAACATGAACGTGAAGACCGGACGAAGCCTTTGCTTTGGAAGGTGAAGGTATGTTTCTGTCAGTCAGGAGATCGTGATTTACTGGACGAGGATCATCACGTCATGCCACGATTACCATGTCGCTATCGAACCCATTTGGGGTTGAAGGGTAGGTATCCTTCCCGAATATTATTTATTTATTTATTTATTTATTTATTTATTTATTTATTTATTTATTTATTTATTTATTTATTTATTTATTTATTTATTTATTTATTTATTCATTTATTTTCTTTAATTTATGTCTTTTTGTGAACAAAGACATTTTGTTTTTCCAAATATTCTTTCTTTCTTGCATATCTTTTCACTTTATTTATGTCGGCTTACACGGAGACACTGTGTAAGCCAGAAACTTCAAATATAATACAGACATAGCACCAATTATGTAGTTTGCATATTGGTCTGAATGGTCTATAGGTTTAAAATTATGCAAACTAGAGTCATTTAGGTCAGTTTGAAATTTCAATCCCTTCTGGGTTGCAAAGTATTCAACATAGAGCCTAAATGTTGCTTTAGGTACATTTGTTGGGACTTTGCATCTATTGGACACATGGCAAGAGTTGTAGAATTCACTTTAAGCTAATTATTGACACTTCAAAATTTTATGGATGAATATCTTCAAGAATATTATAAATAGAGGTGCCATTCTAACTACAATCCATAGGTTTGAGCTGTAGATACATCCAATGAACCACAAACAAAAGTTGTAACATTTAAATTTATGCTCATTGGGGGAACGCATCAGAAATTTATTGTTAAATATCTTCAAAACTCTTACAGAATTGGTCCCATTTCAATTTCAGTTTATAGGTGCTTCAAATGAACCCCAAAGTAAAGTTCTAAAATCTGAATTTATGCTCATTAAGGTCCAATGAAACTTTTTAAATTTACTATCTTCAAACCTATTATAGATATCTGGGTTTGTGCCACGGGCAACTCCCATGGAATGTGAACAAAAGTTGAGGAATTTCAAGTTACGCTTTATTCACTAAACTTTTCCACAATACACATTCCTTTTGCCACTGAGTACAAAGTGGTTATTGTCATCTACATCTATGTTGTTATGCAAACATTTTGCATCCTTAATAAATAAGCCCGAGCTGTCAGAAACTTTAACAAAAAAGTCTCCAAGGCATCTTTCCCCAAAATACCCCCTTCCACCAACATATTGAATTTACATTATTCATTATAAAAACGAATGTGTATTATCACATCTATTGCAGATAAAACAGAAAATTCATATGCAAAATAGTCCCTATTTAGAAAAAAAATAAGTCAACCTGCCTATTAAGGCTATATGATTATGAGGTCCATAATGCTGTATATTTCGTTTTATGTCCCCCTAAACCGAGAGACCAGCTGCTGTATGTATTCACTTTGGGCTTGTGCTAGCGATGGTCTTCCAAAGGGATACTACTATATTGAAAGACTCTGCTTCCCGCTGTATTTGGCTTCCTCTTCCGCCCAGAAAAAAAGAGTGACCGAAGAGCTGCTGACCTTTCACACAGGTAAATTTATAAAGAACCTCACTCTCCTGCACAACAAATGCGACCACAACAAGCAGTGTGGCTGTTCGTAGTGATCACATGCACCAGGTGTGCTTGTGTGCTTGTTACTGATGGTTTTGTCACTGGTGTGTATGTTACTGGTGGTGATGTCACTGGTGTGTATGTTACTGGCTGGTTTTTACCGATGTGTTTGTTACTGGTGGGTTTTTTTACTCGTGCATGATACTGTTGGGTTTGTTTGGGTGCTGCATCGTATGATGACATGGTCAGAGTTGAAATTTCAGTCAATGGCAGCACTTGGAAGTCTCAATCCTTCATAAGATGAAAGCAAAAAGAAACGTTTGCCGATATCATAGGTATCTTTGTTATTGTGGTTCAGCTGATAAACATGTTTTGAAATACGAAGGATTGTTGCTTAATCCATAACACAGTATTATTATGTAATACAGTAAATACGTGTATATGCTCCACAAAAGGGGATGGTGGAGCGGCATTACGCTGGCACAGGAAATAAGTTTGCCACAGTAGAGCATACAGAAAAAGAACTGTTACAAAACAAATGCAAGTGAAAAGAACAGAAATTCAGAATGTTTCAAGTATGATGGTATAGAAAATAAAATTAACCAGTGTGCCAGCAGGAAAGCCCCTCTAGAAAGACATCATGGCACCCACAGCAACTGTTTACTTTCCGCAACCATATATATATATATATATATATATATATATATATATATATATATATATATATATATAAGACTTCCCATGTTATTTTTTGATGGCTTATGCTCATACACGGTGTGAGAAAGAATATTCAAATTTGGCATGGATATAGCGCTAATGATGGAGTTTTGTATATTGTTCAGAATAGTCAACAGGTTGAAAATTACGCAAATTAGAGCCTTTTTGGGGTAATTTGAAACTTTCAATTCCTTCGGTACATTTGTTGGTAGAGTGCATGTGTTGACCATATTTAAAACTTTTAAAGCTGAACATCTTGAAAACTTTTATCGATAAAGGTGTCATTCTAACTTCAATTTATAGGTTTGTGCCGCAGGTATATTTAGTACACCACAAACAAAAGTTGCAAAATTACAATTTATGTTAATTGGCTACACACTAGATTTTTAAAGTTGAATATCTTCCAAACGTTTGTAAATAGAGGTGCTATACCAGCTTCAATTTTTATGTGTTTGCTGTAGGTACATTAAATAAACTTCAAACTAAACTGGTGAAATTAAGGTCTCTCAATACATGGGACCATTTTTGAAGAAAACCAACTGTACAGTCCTCCACCTACTTCTTATCAATGCAATGGTAGCTAAAGCGTATATTTTTGGGTTGGTATGCTCATGAACTGCAGATTGGTGCAATGATCAACACTTGTCCTGACCTAATTGTTAAATAAATACAGTGATAATGAAATGGTTGGTTTTTATGCTGTTCATGTTTATATCTCTTCCAAAACAAGTGACAAAGCTGGAAAGCTGGCTTTGGTTGGGTTCCTGACAATATTATCAAAAAAAAAAGGTTTGCCATATTTTTGAATATCTTGTTTAGTTTAGAGGAATATAGCTTTGTAAAGTTATTTACCCAAATATTTCGTTTCATTATCAATGTGTATATTCAACAATTAGGCAAGGACAATGATTGATCTTTGCACGTATCTATAGGTCATGATTATACTAACCCTAAGATATATCTTTCGCTGTCTTTGCATCAGTAAGTGGTGTTTGATCAAGCTTCAAAGTTGGTTATCCTCAAAAACAGTCGCATGTATTTAGAGCCGTTAACTCTCTGTTGATAGGGCTGAATGAAAATTTTGAAGTTGAATATCTTCCTCAAAAACAGTCGCATGTATTTAGAGCCGTTAACTTTCTGTTGATAGGGCTAAATGAAAATTTTGAAGTTGAATATCTTCAAATTTATTAAAGATATAGAAACCATTCTCAGTTCAATATTTGTGTTTCTGTTGTAGATAACTCTTGTGACACGCACACTTAAGTTGAGGTATCTCATTTTTTATTCATTTTTTCGAATATATTTATACAGGGGCACTCGTTCAGCCAGAGACTGGTTTTACGCGAAGCCCTGTTACAGATAAAATATGCAAAGTAATACAGAAAAATGCATACGAGTGACGAAATATATACATACATAGCTTAGCTTAAAACATACATAGTACACAAATAAACAAATCAATGAAAATTGTGTTTTTATAATTATCTTTAAAATCATCGATATCGTCACTTCCCTGTAAAAAGTTAGGAAAGCTTTTCCACACTGTAGCACCATTGCATTGAAGGGATCTTTTAAAGATATCATTACGTGGAAAAGGAGTACAAATGTTCAGTCCATTGGTTTGACGTGTCTGGTACATGTTAGTGTCCCTCAGAAGGTTTATTTGGTCCGAAAGATAATTTGGTGCTGAACCGTTTACACATTTAAACATTAAGAGTGCAGGGTGAAATCGCTGCCGCTCAGTAATTCTTTGCCATTTTAATTGTTTTACTAAGTCTTCCCCCTGTATATTTATGTAATCATAGTTTCCTGTCATTCCCCGGGCAGCAGCATTTTGTTATTTCTGTGTTGAGTTCGTTGGCCACTGTTATGTGTACGTCCGATTACTACTGTATATTGCGAGGTGTGGGGTCCCATACCCAGATAACATTTGTTTGGATAGCTACCACGCCTCACCTACGCAGCTACCAAGACCAGTGGGCTGCTGGCCTTTCATCTTGTTTACTCATTTGCCAGCGTTTGCGACAGTCCACGGCCAGCTCCTAATAATCGGGTGGACAAAATTCCAACTCATTGTACCTTTGTCGTTCATATGGAACCAGAAAATAAGTCAGTCACCGGAAAATATTCACCATTGTGACACAATGGATACGATCTGAAATAAAGGATATCATAAACACGTGTACTTAGTAGTAATATACTTTATTTCTTTAAAGAGGATCGGACGTGTAGCTAAATATAGCTAATGTAGTGTCCTCTCCTCGTGTACAACCAAATACAATACTATCTGTCTTAAATACACATCGATGTAAGAAAGAAAAAAATACAATACGAGACATACGAACTCGGAACAAAAACGAATTACATGACAATTAAAGTAACGTAAAATAAACAGAATAAAATAGACATCATTATGAAGAAGAAAAAATCACATGAATTGTCAGCGACTAACGAAAGTCGTCCTCGTCATCAGAATCGTTAGACAAGATATTTGAGAACCTGTTACTCAATTGTATAAATTTCATAGTAGCATCTAAAATTTTACAATTGGAAATACAAGTGAGATTATTATGACCATATAAACATATTGATACCTTGTCAGGAACTGATAAATTGTCAGATATTATTGCATTCTCACTGGTTTCTAGAATTTCTGTAATCCCTGTCAAGAAAGTTTGTCTTGGAATTGCAAATAAGGGACACTGCAATAGAAAATGGGAAGTTGTTTCAGAGTGATGACCACACATGCATGCTTGGGTATCACACAAATGACGCGTGTAAAGATGGGCCTTTAGGGCGCTAAAATCAACCCTTAATCTATTCATAACCATGTTTAACCTTCGGGGCCCGTGACGGAGATGGTCGAGTCTTGCAGGAAAAAGCAACCGTTTAACATAAATTTTAAATACATTAACGGAACGAGCACTACGAATGTTATTGGGTAGGGAGTTCCAAAGTTTAGACGCAGAAGGAACAAAACTGCGAGCAAACACATTCGTACGAGCAGCTGGTATCTGCCTCTCAGTATCATTGCGTAACAAATAATTATGCCTCTCCGTGTTTTGAATGGGGAGTAACGCACTGAGGTGAGGTGGACAAAAGCCTTTAACCATTTTGAAATAAATTAATAATTTGTAGTATTTCCTTCTATCTGCAAGGCTCGGCCACCCCAAGCACTTTAAAACTTTAATTCTACTGGACGTGTTCATACAGCCTGAAACTGCTAAAGCCGCTCTATACTGCACCGACTCTAAAATACCACTGCTCCTTTGTGTACAATTGTCAATGATTGGGGCAGCATATTCAAGTATGGGCCTTATACCACAAACATATATTGACTCGAGAGCTGATACAGGTAAAATATACATACATTTTCTTAATTTACCAAGGCGACTTGAAGCTTTGGTACAAACTGACTTAATATGAGAGTCCCATGATAAATTGTGTGTAATAATAAGACCCAGGTGTTTGTGTTCCTGTACCCTCTTAACTGGTTTGTCCTTAAATTTTAATTGAGGATAGTTCACTTTTTTTACTTTACGTGAAATAACCATTTCCTCAGTCTTTGAAGGATTAAAACCTACTTTCCATTTGTCACCCCATTCTTGTACTACGCTCAAATTATTGTTTAAACTTATCACCGTTTGTTCCGGAGATTCCACAATTTCAAGGAATGAAGTGTCATCTGCGAAGATGTAAACTTTACACGTTAAGTCATCTACAAGGTCATTGATGAAGACAAGAAACAGTAGAGGGCCAAGAACACTACCCTGGGGCACTCCAGATTCTATTGATATCCATTCAGAAAATTGTCCATCCAATACAACCCTTTGCTTGCGATTACTCAAGTAAGACTGAATCCATGACAGGAGGGGATCACCTATGCCAAGCTGTTTTAATTTAACAAGAAGACCTCTGTGCCAAACCCTATCAAATGCTTTGGATATATCTAAGAACACCATGCGTACATCTTTTCCCTTATCTAAAGCTGAGCTTATCATATGAACGATATTTATTAACTGGTTAACTGTGCTATCAAGTTTTTTGAATCCAGAATTACATGCCGTAAGAAGATTATTTGCTGTCAGAAAATCATACAACCTGTTAAACACGGTAATTTCGAATACCTTGGAGGCGGAACATAAAAGGGAAACAGGTCTATAATTTTTTGTCAGAAAATCTTCCTCCTTTTTGAACAACCCCAAAACGTTAGCTTCTTTCCATAGTGTTGGAAAAGTCGCCTTTTCCAAAGATAAATTAAATAGTTTAGATAAGGCACCGGCAATGTACGGAGCAAAAAGTCTCAATACTTTATTCGGAAGATTGTCAGGTCCATCGGTTTTTGACACTTGTAGCTTTTGCAATATATTTAATACCTCATTCTCAGATGTGATAACATTACTCAACTTTTGATCAGTTTTATCTTGAAGAATAGGGGTAGCTTCGGACACATCATCCTTTACCCACTGTGCTGCGAAGAAATTATTTAGTGCATTTGCTTTATCTGTAGGGTCAAAGAGAACTGAGCCGTTTTCAATCAGTGGAGGTATCTTTTTGTGCTGACTCCAGCCGCATGCCTTTTTTAAAGTTGACCACCATTTTTTATTTTCTGTAGATTTATTTGATAGAATATTGTAAACTTTTGAAAAATACTCTCTTTTGGCTTTTCTAAGCATGTTGACAACATTGTTTCTGAGTTGACGATATATCCCCCAGTAAATATCTTTGTTTATATCGTTCGTTGCATCGGCCTTCTTTGCCCTCACGTGTACTTATGACAATGTGTACAGAAAGGTAAATTACTGCCCTCCTAGGGTCGCGAGGTTACTGCCAGGTAGGAATTATATTGAAAGCTATATCCATGAATGCAAACTTACATTCAATCATCCATAGACCATACATATGGGAAGGGAAAATTAACTGTTTGTTTGGACATTAAAAATACCGTAAACGGACGCCGTAGCCAGGGTGTGGGCTGCACCAGATGCATGACATAACAGGAGAGTATACAGGCTCTCAAGGGAACTGTAACGGACAGGGCTCTGATTTAGCCAGGGGATAACCTCTAAGTGTGGCAACAAATCGTATGCCTTTGTGATGCCCGTAATATGTAACAGGCCAGCCAGTGGGAGCTCCCGAATGCAAAAGCAAAACGCAAGCGAAATGCAAACAACAAACCATATCGTGAACGTTTTATATGTGGGCATGCGCATTTATGGCAATTAACGAATTGGCTTATATCGATTGAAAACTCAAGCACACGCACTACTATGGAACGCAACAAGGTCGCACCACCCGAAACAAAAACAGAAACAAAAAAAACATACAAAAACAAAAATAATAAAGAAAAAAATACCCCCCCCTCAAAAAAAAAATAAAATAAAATAAAGAACACACACACACACAAAACCATCTAGCTCAATCGAATACTTCAGCAATATTGCAGTTTAGGCATGTGCATTTACAGCAAACGCTACATATCCCCGCTATTGAGCATGCGCACTTTAAGCAGACGCGATATTTTATTGGCAAATATCATGGCGACTCACAAATCCAAAAGTAAAAAGTTGTTTTGAGAAGCTAGCTTTGACATACCAGACATAACTTTTTTACTTCGATATGAAATAAAACAAAACTACTTCAATATAATGGGTGCAAGGTAATTTTTTCATGCCTCAAAATGAATGGCTTTAGATATGTATTTTTAGTAACTTGAAATGAATGATTGCTACCACTACTTGCGTTTTTCAGAGATTTACTGTGATATGCAGGCCGTTACCTGACTTTTTTCAATAACAAGTAAACCAACAATTTATAATTAGTGCAAGACAATTCTTAATGCTAAAACATGAATGGCTTTAAATATGTATTCTTAATAACTTGTGGAATTCAGCTGAATGTGTTTACTACCACTAGGTCTTTTCAGGCTTACCCTCCACCGAGTGTAAACTTTGGAAAAATGCCAAGACTTTTTCAGCAATAAATCAAACAACGATGTTTAAAATATACATGTACATACAATTTTATATACCCCCAAAAGTGATGGTTTTTGTACACATTCTTAATAACAGTACGAGAGTGACTTTCACCACCACTTGCTTTTTTAAGAGTTTAACCGGTCACTGTGACATCAACACACCATACAACACAAATGGGAGTTTAAAAAAATGATTTCTAATAGAATAAAATGAAAGTAATTAAACATGATAACAATTTTTTTTTCACTGGAAATAGCAATAATGCACTCCGTTTGATTTGTTTAAATGTTACTTTTGTCCGATGTTAGTAATGCTGATATTTTTCCCGTCTCTTTCACTTGGCTGATGAAAGGAACAACCATCGAACATAATTCATTCCCAAAGAAAGTTTCAGAGCTATCCAAATGATATATTACCCACAAATATTAAGTGTTGCAATTAAAACGGATAAAAAACCTTGAAGATGAAAGAGAAAAATTCAAGAATACCTTGAAAGTTGAAGTAAGGGAAGTAACACGTACTGGTCACGCTCCCCGCTATGGTTGGCCATTCATATGGGCAGTATCACTGTCCAGAGTGGAATGACGTTTTGTCTGTTAATTACTATAGGCTTATTTATTAGGCTACAAATTAATGTGTAATGTATCTTGTAATTTCTAGGCCTATGTGTTTGGTTTCCACTCCCGACCCACCGTCCCCGTCAGCCCCAACTTCTTTTGTGCGGTCGGGTTGTAGGCCTGTAGATATACCCTCCCATCTAAGTAACAAATCAATGTGTCCCTTAGGCTTTAGAAAGAGACTGGGAAAGGAAACCAGAAGAGAATGGCCGTACCCTGAATATGTTGGCCAAAGATAAGGAGTGAACTTCTTGGTTATCAAGTCGACCCATGAGGGAATGACAAGATTACTATATGCTTGACGAATGAGGGCATGGCCGTTGCTAATCCTTAAAATGGAGTAGGGCCATGTTTATTCACAAATGTCTGAAATGATTGATACCGTGGGAAAGACCAAAGTCTGTTCTTTTTTTTTGTATACTGGTACTCAGATTCTCTCCTTCGATTGGCAAAATTTGATGTGTGTTGATTATAAATCAGTCAAATTTAACGATAATGTCCACATTTGGAAACTTATTCGAGGTAACTAGGTCATCGCTCCACATATGGAACTTAATTCGGGCTGCCGACGATAACCTAAAAGTACTACCATTTCCGACAACTGCTGAGCAATGCATTGAAACAAACAGGGATGCTGCTCTCCGATGAACTTTCCAAAACAGCCAAGATAAATGTTACGCCAGTAGTTTATTTTTTGCCGTCTATTATTGAATTTTGACGGAGAAACATCCCACACCAACTATACTAAAGGGGAAAAACGCATAGTGAACAAAATATGTGGACATGAGCCGCGGGAGGAGTCAAATTCATTGAATGTGGTGGATATACATTGTAAACAACGTTTTGTTGATTGATGCCGTCGCTGGGCTTCTTTGCACGATCAGCTGTTTCACCAAACAAAAGTTCCACTATGGTTTTTAGTCACCATGTTGGTATGGCAATATGAAGAAAATCATGCAAAATGCCTACTTCAGCATATAGATGGTTTTCATGAGTGTCCTTTAAATGGGTTAATAAAGAAAGGAAAAACGATTTCCGTGCATGCATTGAAAAGGCCGGATTCGAGTCAAGCGCCCAGTGCAAATTCTGGTTTAGTACGCCACCTCGCGGGAACCAATGGGACTATGGAACAGACAATAATAATAATAATAATAATAATAATAATAATAATAATAATAATAATAATAATAATAATAATAATAATAATGATATAAAAACTCGCCAGTACTTTCGGACCTGTATCCACTATCGGGGCAACCTTCTCCATTGAGCTTTATCTTTGACGCAGTGGGGCACCTGGCACTCAGCCAATTGCTGACCCTGCAGATTTAAGTTAAGATAGTAAGTCATGTTTTAAAAGTACTTTAACGACCGTTTGCCCTGGTACACGGAAAACGGACACCTGGAACCGTGCTGAAAACACATGGCCATGATTTGCTGTGATTTTCCTTTCCCACAATGCATTGCGCCATGTTTAAATGGGCGCTCAATGTGCGTGCGTTATGCATACATCTTCGTGTTGCATTTGTATTTATAACTAACGATGATAATTGCTTCAGACACATCCGAGCGGGCAGATTAAAGTTTAGATTGTAAGTCATCTTGTAAAAATACGTTTAGACTGTTTGCTCTGGTAACTTGGAGAACGGACGTCTGAAATCTAGCGATACTAGATACCGATATAGATACGCCTATCGTGGCGCTATGCTTTTTCCCTGGCTCAAGTTGACCGTTCCGACAAGTTGAAATAAAATGCTGTGTTTGAGTTGACTTTACTGCACATTAACGGCACATGTTGGCCAGCTTTTATGTTAGCTTTGTCTTACAACTTGGTTACGGTTGATTTAAAAGACCGGGGTTTTTTTGGGGGGGGGGTTAACGGGTGGTTGCTTGTGGGGTGATTTTGCTGGTCAGTTACAGGTCATTGTAGCAAAATTTTGCATCAGAGTTCTTGAACAAGAGGACTGTGACAGTCCTGTGCTCAACTGACTTACCCTATGAGGTCAAGGTCACTGACCTATTCTGAATCTAACTTTCATAGAGGGCCATCCCCATGTGCAAGACCAAAGTCACAGTACAAATACTTCTCAGGTTATCACGCGACCAGTAAAATCCATGTTAGTGGCCATGTGACCTTGAGAATGAGGTCAAGGTCACTAATGTACAGTCTCAATCTTTTCTGAATAGGGAACTACAACAAGTACAACATCAAGGTCCTACCTTCCACAGTTCTCAAGCTACAAAATGAAAACTCAAATTTATGTAAGTGTCTGGGTCCCAGTGACCTTGGGAATGAGGTTAAGGTCACCCATGTACTAAGTCTGGCCGTTGCTCAGGACAACCATCATGTTCAACATCAAGGTCCAAGTTCAAATAGCTTTTAATTTGTCAGGTGACAGTAAAATTTGAGGAAGTGGCAATATGACTTTGGGAATGAGGTCAAGGTCACTCGTCTACTGTCTAAGTCTGGCCCTTATTAAGGACAACTAGCATGTGCCATATGATTGTCCTACCCATAATAGTTCTCAAGTTACCCTATGAACAGTGAATTTCATGCACCTCGCCTTGTGACCTTGGTAATGAGGTCAAGGTCACTCACCTACTGTACGTGTATCACCCTCATACCCAGAAGTGTTCCTATGCGAGTTCAAAGCAATTGGCTGAGTATATACAAGGATAAAGACTTTTGAAGATTTGGCCAAAAATTGAACCAAAAAAGTCATTTTAAAAAATCCAAAAATCATTGGACTGTGACCATTTGAACAAACTTGGTAGATACCCACCCAAGGAACACCCCCACAAAATTTGAATTGAATCTAGCTGATGGTTTCGCAGAAGAAGTCAAAAATTTTCAATTAGCATTGCAAACCCTAATGACTTTGCAATCCCCATTGACTTGCATGGTAATCAATAGGCTGGTAAAATCAACAAGAAAGATTCATAAAAACCCCAAAATCACTGGACTGTGAGCATTTGAATAAACTTTGTAGAAACCCACCCAACCTACATCCCAACCAAGTTTGAAGTGAATCTGGTTAACGGTTTTCAGATGAGGTTGAAATGTAA
Source organism: Hermodice carunculata (assembly GCA_964020975.1). Classification (NCBI taxonomy): domain Eukaryota; kingdom Metazoa; phylum Annelida; class Polychaeta; order Eunicida; family Amphinomidae; genus Hermodice; species Hermodice carunculata. The sequence continues at coordinate 1,165,784 of OZ026612.1, read as the reverse complement.
ACTATCATTGCTATTCCCATTGACTTACATGGTAAATAATAGGAATGTATACATTGACCAAAAAGTACCCGAATTGAAAAATTCGTTAAAAATCAGGGATCCACAGCTATGCCACCTGGTGAACAACCTTGTGTGACCCTTCCACAAGGAACATATCCACCAAGTTTCAGCACAATATGAGAGATAAGTTTTGGAGAAGAAGTCGAAAAAAGCAAAAACGCACAAAAATTCATAAAAAAAATAGAAAAAATCACAGCGCCACCTGCTGAACAACTTAAGGTCTGGGGGTCCCCAGAAGTGTCGCTATTCAATTTCAAAGTAATTGGCAACTCAGTTTTCGGATTTTTTAAGATTTCCCCCCAAAATGAACAAAAAAATTCATTAAAAATCGAAAAATCAGTGGACCATGACCATTTGAATGAACTTGGTAGAGACCCACCCAAGACACATCCCCACCAAGTTTGAAGTGAATCTAGGTAACGGTTCTGGAGATGAGGTCGGAAATGTGAATTACTATTGCAATTCACATTGACTTACACTGTAAACAATAGGAATGTTGCACTGACTAACAGGTACCTGAATTGAAAAATTCGTTAAAAATCAGGGATCCACAGCAACACCACCTGGTGAATACCCTTGTGTAGCCCTTCCACAAAGAACATAACCACCAAGTTTTAGCACAATCTGAGAGACTGTTTTGGAGTAGAAGTCGAAAATAGCAAAAAGGTACAAAAATTCTTAAAAAATAGAAAAAAAAATGCGGCGCCACCTGTTAGGCAAATTAAGGTCTAGGTGTCCCCAGAAGTGTCCGTATACAATTTAAAAGTAATTGGCAACGCGGTTTCGGAGAAGATTTTTTTAAGATTTCCCCCCAAACTGAACAAAAAAAATCATTTAAAATCCAAAAATCACTGAACCGTGACTATTTGAACAAACCTGGTAGAAACCCACCCAAGGTACATTGTCACCAAGTTTGAAGTCAATCTGGATGACGGTTTTGGAGAAGAAGTCAAAAAATGTGAATTAGCATTAGAATGTCCATTGACTTACATAGTGATTAATAGGAAACTTGCATTGACCCACAAGTACCCGAAATGAAAAAAAATCGTTAAAAATCAGGAATCCCCAGCAGTGCAACCTAGTGAACAACTTTGTTTGACCCTTCTACAAGAAACATATCCACCAAGTTTCACCTTAATCTGAGAGATGGTTCTGGAGAAGAAGTCGAAAATAGCAAAAGCACACAAAAAAATCATTAAAAATTAGAAACAAAATCGTAGCGCCCTCTAGTAAACAAATTAAGAACTAAGAGTCCCCGGGAGTGTTCCTGTGGGATATCAAAGCAATTGGGTGAGCGGTTTGGGAGAAGAAGATTTTTTTAAATTTCCCCCCAAAATGAACAAAAAAATTCACTAAAAATCTAAAACTCACTGGACTGTGACCACTTGAACAAACTTGGTAGAGATTCACCCAAGGCACATCCCCACCAAGTTTGACGATCTGGCCAACGGTTTTGGAGAAGAAGTCAAAAAATGTGAATTGTGGACGACGGACGGACGAAGGACGACGGACCGTCACAAAGGCTCAGCTGATGACAAGTCAGCTGACCTAAAAATGCTACAGAATTTGGCCAGGTCGGTAATTGCAGGCACTACTGTACCATGATTATACCTATTCCCATGCAGAATCTGCCAGGTTATATAAAATAAATGTAAGAACATTTTCAAAAACTAGGAAAGATGATTTGCTGCATAGCGCCTTAGCAAATCAGTTTGGAATTTCTATGTATAATAGTGTCCGAGAAAAGTGCCGGACCAATTTGCTGGTAAAGAAAGAAAGAAAGAAAGAAAGAAAGAAAGAAAGAAAGAAAGAAAGAAAGAAAGAAAGAAAGAAAGATAGAAAGAAAGAAAAAGAAAGAATGAAAGAAAGAAAGAAAGAAAGAAAGAAAGAAAGAAAGAAAGAAAGAAAGAAAGAAAGAAAGAAAGAAAGGAAGGAAGGAAGGAAGGAAGGAAGGAAGGAAGGAAAGAATATAGTTCATGTATCTTAGTGTTATCAGGGAGCTGTAAATTATATATAACAGGTCCCTGGACCTATACAAATTACGCCTTTGGTGCTTATATTTATTTATATATTAATTTATTGAAAATGTAGATCAATGTTAATTCATAAACAATTAAAGCATTTCAGCCACAAACCTGTGCTAAGCAACTTAATATTGTTCCCAATTTCATACTTGCATTTCTGCTATCTTCATGTTCTGGTCCACCATGTAAAGTAGATAACATGGCGATATTTTACAAATTCATTTTTAACTAATTTTTGCTAATTTTCAAGATTTTTTGTCCAGATTTTTGTTCAATCTGAGGGAAAATAGCTAAATCAGTACAATAATGACTAATAATGTTGTGATTTCGTCAACCATGTGAAGGCAAGATACTCGAAGCTCGCGATTGTCAACTTAGACGTATGGTTAGTATATTGATTTACTCTAGAAAAATTATATTTTCAATATATACATGTGTTAAGGTAGAAGGCTCTCTTCGGTCCCTATTGCACTTGGTCAGGTCCCTTTACCTGTATACATGTAAGAGCTCAAATAAGAGAAAAGCAACACCAATGTTTGCAATGCGGTGAAAATCGAGAAAAAGATGTATTTTCAAAAATAAACTGTATGAATATGATCATTTTATCTTGTCTCAATCTATAGCATTCAGGGATCACCAATTTGCATGTCCTATTGTCCGGGACAAGTAAAATTCCAGTCAGGGTACCTAAAAATTTAAAAGCAGTAGTCGTGCGGGCAACCAACATTTCTTCTTTTACAACTAGAATTTCAATCGGTGGACAATAATTCCAATTGGGGGCCAATGAAATGTCAGGGGCAATTGCCTTGAGGATAAGTGGACAGAAAAAGAATTGATGAGCCCTGCCATACCATGCTTTTAAAAACCAAATATATATAGCCTAAGGTCTCCTATATTCATACTTAAGGGTACTTTTCTTCAGCTTCCGTGTCCGTCACGCGTTTACAGTTACCCATTGTCTCTTGGTCCCTACCGAAGCGTGATGAAATTTTATACCTCTTGTTCATTAGATATGAACAGCATCAGAGTGAGACTTCCAGGTCTTGTGCTTTGAATCTATGACCTTAAAATACAAAGGTTAAAGAAGGTCTAAAAACTTATTTCCATGAATTGCGCAGATTGATCATTATCTAGTCTTATTCCAGTGAAAAAATACTTTTATTTGGACGAAATTTAAACTGAAAAAATCCAAAAAATAGGTAATTTACAGCTCGAAATGCCCCATTTTGCATACTCAATTAAAAAAATATATTGGGGGGGGGGGAGGGCATGCCCCTGGACCCGCCAGGGGAACTTCGCGGCCTGCGGCTGCTTGCAACATATGTTTAGGCCCCCTATATTAAATAGTCGGATTATTGTCAAATCCATGGCGACGCCACTGAATATATAGGCCCTACATGGATCGAGTCAGACTAAAGGAGGCCACAGGGGTGCCAAACTTTGGAGTATTCCAACACTTCTACTGTAGGCAGCATATATACTTTTCATACTTTGTTCCTTACAAATGCCTTTGCAAAGAGTAATTTCACTGTGTTTTTTATTGACCAGCTGTGTTTTTTCAATGTCTTTTTAGATCTCAAAAATGCCCTAATTTTTGCAATGTCAAGGCGTGATACCCCTTGCATAGGTGTTTTAAATATTTGTTCTTTAGTGTTGTTTGTTTCCTTGCAGTTAATAACATGCTGAAACATAATTTCAGGCTTAATTATAAATTTTCAAATAAAAAAAAATGTACGTGTATATTACATCTTTTTAAGCCTGTTTAAGTTCATATAATGTGAGGCTTTCCGTCAAACATTTATACCAAACTGAAACAAACACAACAAAGTACAGAGATGCATTCAGTGATAGTAGAATGAAATCCTTATTTTTTTAATTGTGGTTTTAATACCAGGCCCAAAAAAATGCAATTTCCTAGGGGTTTTCAAGGCAGTTTGCCTGCAAAGCAGAACAAGATCCGTGTTACTACACTTGGTCTACCCTTATTTGACAGAATTTTATTTATAGTAAAGGAACACACCTATACTGTGACCCTCCCCCAAGACTGAGACACCAACCAGGAAGTTCATTATTATCGCCGAGACCATTAGTAGCCTGTGGTCCCTGGTGTACTGAAGCCTGTTACCATACTACACAAACTCAACCAATTAGAAACTGGGTTACACATTCAATGCTAAAACAGTGACTTTGTGAAAGAAAGGCAGACCCTAGACGTAGCGTACAAGACTAAATGCGCAGCTTGGGTCCCCTAGTAAAAAACAAAGGTGGAGCTGCAACGTGTAGCCGCTACGTAGCAGTTACATAGCTGCTATGTGGCTGGTATGTTGAATTTTCACATGCAAATGAGGTGAGCTGCGACATCGCCACTCCATAACAGCTCTCCACATGGACATTGCTGAGCTGTAACGTACCAGCTACGTTACAGCTCTCAGATCTTTTTCGAAGGAAGAGTGGCAGCATAGCTGCTACGTCACTGCTAGGCACCAAAGGTGCGATTTTACTGCTACGTGACAGCTATATAGCGGCAATGTGTGCTTCACTTGTTGCTGCTCTCAGTATACGGTACACCTGTACCTGCATATGTGTTTATGACACTGTTAACCCCAGGTACACTGAAATAGCCTAGAACATAGCATACTCCCAGATGGTACAGGATTCCCTGTTGTGGAAGACCACCCCAAGGGCAAGTCAAAACGTGGTCTCTCAAGACAGGTGGCCTGTCATTACAGGTAAATGTAAAATGTGGACTTTGAAGACAGGTAGTCTCTCGAGACAGAGACCACTGTATGACCAGAAATCCACAATAACTACTCTATAAAGGTAATGGTGCAATACTGCATCAAAATGAAGGAGTATTTTGCACTTCCAGCATGTCACCTTTATAGTGGTACACGGTGCTGGTTCACAATTAATGTAGTTAAACAGCCATACAATGTCATGCTTTGTATGCTCCTGCATCGGGCCTGTGGCCATAGTACAGGGAACAGCTGCAGTAACAGAGAATATGCCAATTTGAAGAATCTTGATCTCTGGCTTCTCCAAAGGAAGCTTCACCGGTATGTCTGAAGCAAGTCTTTCTGTATCCTATTGACCAGTAGGCTTTCAAACAGGTTGGTGTACACAGAACAAACAACTATGCTACAATTGAAACAAAGTGTATAAATATATAAAGGATCTGTATTAAAAATAACCAAAAACCTAGTTGTGATATTCAATTATACTTATTTAGTACACTTCTGCACATGATTCTGGGCATCCAAATCTAACAAGGAGACACGACCATTTGAACACATTCGACACAAAATATGACCTTCTGGAAAAAAGGCAACTACCTTAGTTTTCCCTGAGCAATTTTTAATCAAGATAATTCCACGCCAATGATATCAGTTTTAAGGGTGTCTTACTGACATTCCTCAAATATACAGTTGCAGTTGAATGAAAAGTATTTTTGCAAATTTTGTCATAACTGTAGAGAAGTTATAGGTTCAAGCTCCATAGAGCTCAAAACTGTTACAATAATAATTTTTATTGCCTCAATGTCAAGTCCTGTAGATACCCTAAATCTCAACTAAAGGCTCCATAATATTGAGTTAGTCTACAACATTGGCTTGGGAAACCAGATACTATGATAATACTGATGAATGTGTCTAACCACGCAATCTGAATCATGTTAATATTACATGAAGCCAAATAAACCTTTATCAGACCCCTTTCTACGCCATTTCAGAGGGGCGGCCCACCCCGCCCCTCTTCAGTAGTACCACTTTGCCCCCCCAAATGACCTTGACCGTTGGAGGTTACATATCAATTACAAAAATGTGCAGTGTTACAAACATATCAATCGAAGTTGGATTGGTTATCTGTACTTATAATAGTTTTGGAAATACTGAAGATTTAAATTTTTAAATGGCCCTAATTTTCAAAACTGTTGAACCTCTTTGCAAAAATTCAAGACTTCTTTTATGGAAGTATAATCATGCCACGTTGGGCATTCTATATGTAACATTTTTCAAATAAAATGTCATACAAATTTGCCTGTAGGGAGGGGGAGAGAGAGAGAGAGAGAGAGAGAGAGAGAGAGAGAGAGAGAGAGAGAGAGAGAGAGAGAGAGAGAGAGAGAGAGAGAGAGAGAGAGAGAGAGAGAGAATATGTCTGTGTTGGCACACAGACATAAATGCACACAACATATATGCTGGAATCTTTGGGGAAAAAAATATGACCTGAGATTGCCCTGAGAGATTTGTAGTTATCAGTGACAGTGGGTCTATACCAATAAAGTCAAATATTCCTCCATTCATACTTTATCATAATATATGAAAACTGGAAGAGTGTCCAAAGGACACGGATGCCCCAACCTGCCATTGCCCCTATCAGAACCGGAAAGAGTAGCATGCAATAATGGTGTCAGACTTCAAACTGATTGTGAAATCTTCACATGGATACTAATTATACGAACATCTCTTCTCATACATTCATTGATATTCCTATCAAATTTCATGATGATACCTGAAATATTTTATTACACATCGCAGCAGTTTGACAAGAACCAATACTCATTTTCCTGAAATTGCCATTTTCCCTAAGTTAATTAATAATAACAACAAAGAATAATTAAGCCAAGAAACAAACAAAACCCAAGAGCACATCCTCACATATTGATTAATGTTCATGATCAAGTTTCATACCTGTACCTTAAATTTTTGAAATGCACAAGTTTGACATGGACCAACTTTTCACTGAATTGACCTTTTCATGAAGTTAGTTAATGAAAAGTGAACAGAGGTTAATAAACCCAAGAAACGAAAAAACAAAAAAACACATGTATATCATTATATACTCATTAATTATTTTATCAAGTTCCATAGCTGTATATAAAAAAAATCTAACAAAATCTGACAGAAATCTAACAAGCCCAACCCCGAATCAACATTCTCATAAATTAATGATTAATTAACGTGGGATAGTGAAACTAACAGGCAAACAAATCCCATGTGCACATCTTTATATGTTGATTTAAGTGCCCACCAAGTTTCATAGGTGTACCTCAAATACTTTTTGAGATACATGCAACACAAATCTGATAACCCTAACATTGAATCAAGATTTTCCCTTAGTTAATTAATGATTAACAAATACTGTATAATTAATTGTTAAGTTCATATGCTTTTCTTATTTTGACCAGTTCACCTGCCTCCATTACCATCCGCTGTGCCGTAGATCTGGATGGCAAGTCTGCATTTTCCATGTGAACTCACAGTTGTTAGGTGAGACAGAACTGAAGTCACTACATGTTTTTATTGTGTTTGCTGAGATGCCCTGACACAGAAGATCATAATATAATGATCTCACATTAGGTTTATAGACCCCCTTTTGCTTTTGTTTACAAATTATTCAAGTGCTCACTCTGTTGAATGCAATCTCTCTCATTTTTCTTTCCTCGGTCCACCTCATCCTGTAAACTTTCTGTCACGGCCATGTGATGCAGTTCAGATGACTCATTATCACACCTGAAACTCTGTAAGTACCGTAGTAAGTAACTTGTGCTTCGTATTTCACAATAATACTTTCGTGCCATTTTGCTGTTTTCCTCAGACATGAGCCTTTTCAGAGAATTCACTGAATTCAGTGAATTTTGTTTGAAATTTTTGAAAGAAAGTGTGCCTCTTTTGGTGTGAAAGTTCCAAAATTTGCATTTTCAGAGGGGGGCGGGGTATTTTCAGTGTTTTTTCTTCTTGGTCAGGCTCGTGTCTGTTTCCTGAAGCACTCTTTCTTTTTTGTCATGCTGGCAAGTCTCGCCTCCAATTTATCCTTTTCTTCACTGGTTGTTTCACATTGAATTGCCATTTTATTGGATAGTGCTTTCAGTTTTTTATTTTCTTCAGTTATCTCTGATGCCTTACTCTCAAAAACATCTCTATCATTTTTTTTTCATCTGTTGCAAGCGCAATATTTTTTTCTCTTTGAAGCTCATTTTTTACTCTCGCAGCTGCAACTCTTTCGGCAGGTTCTTCGTTCAAACACCAGTGAGGCTATTCAGTCTTACATTTTCTGATCTTGTGTTTTGTACTTCAGTTTCCTTTCTTGCCAATTTGTTAAGCTGCCATGTTTTCCAGGACCAGAGCCGAGGCAAATGGAACACAACACCCTCTCTCATAGACTTGCACAAGTCCCTGGTGCATGTCCCTATTTTCCCATCCCGCGGTCCCACCCAGAAGTGCGATACATTTTCGCCTCCACAAAGTTAACTGTATAATATTATGCCAACTACATGGTGTTATTAAGTAGGTCCTACCGTTATTTTTTTAACTGGTCGACACTGTCGCCGTGCCGGTTTCAACAGTAGCAGCTATTGAGTCCTAGTCAGTTGTAATCCCATTATCATCGCGATAAGGCTGAAGGCAAAGTAGTCTTCAATGAATGCATGGCTAGTCACTGGCCACTCAAGCGAGACAAACCTGACCGTCTCCCTCCGGCTGCCGACACCAGGAAGCCCTCCGCTTGACGCGGTGTACTGCAATTAATCCTTCATTACACAGTAGCTCAATTAACAGCTTCATATGAGGGTGCCTTATGACCGCTCGCTTGTCCGTGTGATAAGAAACACAGTGCAGACTGCCCAGCCCTTATCATCTGGAGTAAATGTTATCTGGTTATAGGCACGTTCCACGCCAATTACCTAGGTTTAAGGGCCTACCTGTATTGTAACAGACTAAGGCTACAACAGTGTGTTTACTTGAATTTTCATTTTTCAATGAATTTGATTTTAAATAAAATACGGAAGACAAGTGAGACTTGAGCAAGTCTACCTCTCTCACAGCTGTGGTGGACCCATGGTCCTGGATATACCCCCTGCACTCATCGCTTGAAGTTCCAGGGTTTTAATGAGTCCATAAAAAACAAGGACACATGAAGTGACCAACATTTATGAACATGTGTTACTATAAAACATTCAAGCTTGCAGCTGTACACTGGAATAATTTTACAATTAGATCACAATTTAGGCAGCACCGCACAACTACTTGAATGACAAAAAAGCAATAAATCAAATAACTAATAAAACTACAAAATTAGAGGAATGTTTTGAACTATATTCATAATGCCACAATATAAGTTTAGAGCTTGATTTCACAAATCAGCTAAAGTAAATATAATACATAATCTCAGTACAAATTGTCAATCAGCACCATCTGATCACTTAATAACTAAAATGATCTGTCTGAAATCAGAATAGTCCGAGTTGCACTGAGTAAGACACAAATCCACAATGTGGATGAGGATTTACAAATCACTTATCACATTCAGTCAGCACCACTGAAGATACATCTAAATACTTCTAATCATTAACTAATTATAAAACTAAGCCTCTGAAAAATTATTTCAATTGTTCTAAGGAAGTCAAAATATATTACTATGCTACAAATCCACAATACAGGATATGATTAACCATGAACATATTAAACTAATTCCTCTCAGAGGAATGTCTCCAATATCACAAGTTTTAGAAAAACATATGTGCTTTTCGAATTCACAAATGTGTAAAAAGTATAAATCTTCAGTCAGCAGCAAAAGTAATACTTAGTAGTCATGAAATCATTTATGTATCACCTTGCTTATTAGAGGAAACTAGAGTGAGATAACTCTGCTGAAAGAACCAATACAAACTGCAGATACAAATTCAATCTTCTATGCTTTGATACAATGCTATAAATACATACATGAACTAGGAAAGATGATTTGCTGCATAGCAAATCAGTGTGTGTGTCTTCAAAGCATATTTGTATGGCAATGTACAACTATTCCATAACACAGGAGTAGAAGTTGGAATGGCATCTCTATCTATTATAGCTTTGAAGATATTCAAGTTTTAAAATTTCAAATACTGCTAATTAGCATAATTTAAATGGCTACAACTTTTGTTTTAGATTCATTGCATACGCAATGGTCAACAACCCCCTAGTAGAAGTTGAAATGACATCTCTATCTATAATAGTTTTGAAGATATTCAAGTTTTAAAATTTCAAATGCTGCTAATTAGCATATTTTAAATTGCTACAACTTTTGCTTTTGATTTATTACATGCGCAATAGTCAATATCCCCGTAGTACACATTAAAATGACGTCTCTATCCATAATAGTTTTGACGATATTCAAGTTTTAAAATTTCAAATGCTGCAAATTAGCATAATTTAAATTGCTACAACTTTTGTTTTAAATTCATTAGATGCGCACTGCTCAATAACCCCTTAGTAAAAGTTGAAATGACATCTCTATCTATTATACTTTTGAAGATATTCAAGATTTAAAATTTCAAATGCCCCTAATTTGCATAATTTTAAATATCTTCATTCCTTTGTATAAAACGGTCAAACTCCTTGTATGGAGGTACAAAAATGCCAAGCTTGGAGTTTCTATGTATAATAGTGTTCGAGAAAAGTGTCGGACAAATTTGCTGGTAAAGAAGAAAGAAAAAAGAAAGAAAGATATAAAGAACTAGGAAAGATGATTTGCTGCATAGCAAATCAGTGTGTGTGTCTTCAAAGCATATTGGTATGGCAATGTGCAACTATTCCATAACACAGGAGTAGAAGTTGGAATAGCATCTCTATCATTTATAGCTTTGAAGATATTCAAGATTGAAAATTTCGAATAGTGCTAATTAGCATAATTTTAATTGCTACAACTTTTGTTTTAGATTCATTAGATGCGCAATGGTCAACAACCCCCCAGTAGAAGTTGAAATGACATCGCTATCTATGATAGTTTTGAAGATATTCAAATTTAAACATTTCAAATGCTGCTAATTAGCATAATTTGAATTGCTACAACTTTTGCTTTAGATTCATTACATGCGCAATGGTCAATAACCCCCTAGTATAAGTTAAAATGACGTCTCTATCTATAATAGTTTTGAAGATTTTCAAGTTTTAAAATTTCAAATGCTGCTAATTAGCATAATTTAAATTGCTAGAACGTTTGTTTTAAATTCATTAGATGCGCAATGGTCAATAACCCCCTAGTAGAAGTTGGAATGACATCTCTATCTATTATACTTTTGAAGATATTCAAGATTTAAAATTTCAAATGCCCCTAATTTGCATAATTTTAAACATCTTCATTCCTTTGTATAAAACGGTCAAACTCCTTGTATGGAGGTACAATCATGCCAAGTTTGGAGTTTCTATGTATAATAGTGTTCGAGAAAAGTGTCGGACAAATTTGCCGGTAAAGAAGAAAGAAAGAAAGAAAGAAAGAAAGAAAGAAAGAAAGAAAGAAAGAAAGAAAGAAAGAAAGAAAGGAAGAAAGAAAGGAAGGAAGGAAGGAAGGAAGGAAGGAAGGAAGGAAGGAAGGAAGGAGAGAGAGAGAGAGAGAAAGAAAGAAAGAAAGAAAGAAAGAAAGAAAGAAAGAAAGAAAGAAAGAAAGAAAGAAAGAAAGAAAGAAAGAAAGAAAGAAAGAAAGAATTTCAGGAAAAACAAAAAAGTGTGTGTTGACACACACACTTTAATTGACAGTTTTTCTTCTATGACTTAGAGCATGAAAAACATGTGACTAGTTGCCAATACAAGTTGAGTGTTACCAGTATAACAGATGCATGGACGGAGAAGGTTAATCATACTGTATACACTCTCTGCAGGTGAAGTATGAGTTTCACTTGTGTGACTTAAAGCATGAAAACTTGTGACTAGCGTCAAACCGGAAATTTACAATGCATGGCGGGAAGTAAAATAGCCTGGCTCCTTGCGATTCGCTACTCTGGCTTATGCATTCATATTGGGAACCAGTCCAAGCTGTTAGGTTGCTGTGACATGTGACATGTGAACATTTCTGTCTCCAAGCTGTTCGGTAGCTGCGACATGTAAAAATTTCAATCTCCAAGCTGTTAGGTAGCTGTAACATGTTTCTTCCTCTCAATTTTTTTAAGTCCTAGCTGTTACAGAGTGGTAATATCTGCTGGGAGCTGTTACAAAGCTGCAACATGTCTACAAAATGCACATAATAGTATATATGTAGCCGCTCCATATCAGCTTTTGAGCTGTTACATTTTTTATCACAGCTACATAGCAGCTACATAGCTGTTACGTAGCACTAGCTGCGACATTTAATTTTTACTAGGGTCTGTTTTGGAGGCAATAAGGCAGCAATTACGCTCCCAAAAAAATTACAACTTGATTACGTCAAGAAATAGCGTGCGACATCTAGGGTTTCACAAACTTTTTCCCTACAAATAAATTTTAATCGGTGTCAACGATTTTGGGGTCCACGTCATCATATTCATATCTATATGACGTGCTGCTTTGTGGCGTCTGGGCAAGAAGCAAGGGGCAGAAAGGGAGACAAGTGAACCAACCTCCGTTAGGTTCAATCAGAGAAAATAACGTGCGTGATTGGTGTAATTTGCCATTCAAACGACTGGTAACTATTTGTGAATACTATAGTTTGTCAGGTTTTTGATCTTGCTGATTAATTGAACACACGAAAAGACATGAAATATGGCATACTCAAGAAAGTTTAGCTGGGCGTCCGAAACACAAAATGCGGCCAGTCAACTTCTGTCCAATAGCGTGGGTTGACGTGCGTGATAATGGACTGCTTGTTGGGTCAAACTAAGGGTGGCCGGTCAACGATAACGTCACTGAGGGAAAGCCACATAATATGTTATTTCTTGGTGTAAACTTGCCTGTTATGCAGCGTGTTTTTATTTGGGTTTTGCGAGCATAAAGTATAATTTTGTACGGATTACTTTTCCGTTACAAAAAAAAAAAAACGAGTTCAGGCTTCTCCAATCATGCACGCTAATACGCTATGCTGCACTCGGAAGTATGACTCTACCAAGCATACGTTTGTTAGAAGTCTCTTCTATAAAAATGTACGTTGTTTTTATTGTGGTAAATTATAATTATGATCAGAAACAGGGCATTTTTACGATCACAATGGTAGGCCTTACTGTGAGTGTTGTTCTGTCGATGGCAATCTGAACTACTACTGAAGCTGACAATGGCAACTTGTATGATGCACGTCGTTTTTTACTACCGCCTTTTTCCGCTGTAAAAACTGTCAAACGTTGTGCGTATGCCAACATCCATGCACTGGATGCAAAGTTTAGTTGAAGTGAGGCTTATTATCGTTTTATTTACATGAAGTAATTTAATGATCACCGGGTCATTTCATTCATAAAGGGTACCATAATGTATGTGACATTGACATCAAATGGGTGTCACATGGACATAAAAATGGTGTCTTATAAGTCATATTCCATGCATTGTGTGTTTGAGTTTATTTAACGTTTCAACTTTCATTGCTTTATAGCATGGTAAATAGACCTGTTCATAGCGGACCGTAATTAATTATGCATTCCATTGTTGGCCTGGTTGTCCAATCAGCAACTAGCCCACACCGTCATATGTTTACAACGGATGCCACGGCCAAGGCTAGTGACAACAGCATGGATTGAGCTGAACAGTGCAAATCTTTTACCTAAAATGTCACATCAGAGGTGAAACATGTATTTATAGTTTGCTGACGGTTCGATTTTTCGTTAAATCCAAGCACATCCTGTGTTTTACTTTCTTATCCGTCCACGTGTAATCCTAGCGGCGTGGTCGAGCACAAACTATTGTAAACATTAAGGCAAGGTGCGCTTCACGAAGTGAACAGAATAAACCCGAGTCCTGTGAACTGGTCTATTGTGCTTGAATCGATAAAACAGAATGAATGGTATAGAAAAATAAAAATTGTCCCATATTAAAAGTGCACTCATGAAACAACAACAACAACAAATAATGTATGTGACATTGACATATCATATGGTGATTTAAGTGGGCTGGTCACATCTAAAAAGGCGTCCAATATTTTCTACATGATAGATATCTTACAATTTAAATTGTTGCCTATGAAAAGATTTGATATTAGAAGTGCTGGATATATCTGAAACAGTAAATTATTAAGATTCACACAAAAAACCACTTCTTTGTGTGTGTGTGTGTGTGTGTGTGTGTGTGTGTGAGAGAGAGAGAGAGAGAGAGAGAGAGAGAGAGAGAGAGAGAACAAAAAACAATGATGTATGTAACATGAACATACAAAATAGGTGTAGTATGTTTTAGACACCTACCCGGGGTTTTGCCAATCAAAATTTTAGAACTACATGTTTTCGTTGGAAGAATCTTTATATGTTTATGATATCCCAGGAATATGATATTTCGCAAAATTTTGTGAACAATTTTCATTGTTCATGCTGGATGATATCAGATATTAAACCTGATTATGCAGGCACTGAATAATTGAAAAGATTTGTAGCAATAAGTTAGAATGCTAGTATTGTTAGGGTAACATGTTTTTATGTATTTTATATATATATATATATATATATATATATATATATATATATATATATATATATATCATATGTTGGTGTACATATAGGCAACGTTAAAGACAAACTGGCATTTTACGGAGCTTTGTGCAGGTATTGGTTGCAAAATCATTTTGGTACATGCTCAAGCATGGATAATTTTTACAAAAGTTTGGGGGTAGGTGGGGAATGAAACACTGCATAGTTCAATAAAAGTGTTCTAAGGACATTTTTAGCTTGTAAAGAATGAATACAGAGATTGCTCCTTAGTTTTGAATTACAAGACATTTCGTACATTTCACATCGTGGATTCAGTGGTAAAATGGACTTTATAGAGGTTGAGGTGTGTCTGTCATACCTGCATCACCGAAAAAAATCCAACAGAATTACCAGCGCATCTATGGAATTTGGATAATAAGCACAGATACATTGCAAAAGAAAGTGGCATTATCACAACACTTTCTTCTCCAACACACACACACACACACACACACACAAATAACAAGATCAAGAGTTCTTTATCTGTTTAAAGATTTCTAATTAACACATCTTTTCTCACGAGACTTTAATTCAGCAGCCAGGACTTTGATGTTCTATACATAAAATGGACCCTTGAGGGGAAGAGGTCTGTGACCTACCTGCAACACCGAAAAGAAAGAAAGAAAGAAAGAAAGGAAAGAGAGAGAGAGAGAGAGAGAGAGAGAGAGAGAGAGAGAGAAAGAAAGAAAGAAAGAAAGAAAGAAAGAAAGAAAGAAAGAAAGAAAGAAAGAAAGAAAGAAAGAAAGAAAGAAAGAAAGAAAGAAAGAAAGAACCGGAATCACCAGTGACGCTATGGAGTTGCGATGACGAGATCCAGAGTTTTTTTATCTGCACACAGTGAAAAAAATATCTTGACTTGAAATTTTCAAGATAAGTAAGAAAATAATTTTATGTTTTCTCTAAAGGAGAACTACTTTCGTGTAATACATATCCAACATAGATCTATCATCTCACGATTTTTCCATTTTCTTGTTTTAACAGGAAAAAATCCTCTCACACCCAAGAGTTTTCAAATGCTGTTTTAAGAACTTGTATTTCAAATTTATTTTTTGGAAAAAAAGGCAATATCTGGGTCGTGAGAGAGGATTTAGTGAAAAAAATGCGAGACTGTTTAGTCAATGGTGAAAATGTATGGCCGTTGAGTGTAATAGAATGCTGAAGTCGCAAGCAAAGGGAACCAGTGCAGCAGCAATGTGCCCCAAAACAAGCGTGTTTATAAGTCCCTACTAACATTGATAAAGGCAACGCGTAGGGAATTGAACCCATATACACCAAACCAAACACACTACAAGCCACTACCATGCAACTACAATGATGGAACCACCGACTACTTACAAAGCATGTAGTGCATCTTTTGCAGGGACTTGCCCAAATCTTGCATGCTGTTGATTATATAACATTTCTTGGCCCCTTGTTGCATCTTTTCAATGTTAAATTTGTGCTTGTACATAAAAAACTGGGTGTCCCAAACTGAATATTTTAAAGATCTGGTAGCCTGAAGCAGTAAGGGCGACGACAAATGTTACGCGCTGTGCATATATATTTTGTCGCCTAATGTTACGCGCTATGCATATATATTTTTTGCGCCATAAATGTAAAAAAATTAAATCAGGAAATAACATGAAAACTACCTGGTATTTTTTATCAACATTTCAAGTTTATCGCTTTTAATTTCAACCATACAACTTTATACATATAAATTTGCGAAACATAATGTGGGCTTATTATTGTAAGTCATGACTATTGAAAATTTATTCACAATACATTCGACTGACGAACTTATGAAAGCACTTGTATTGGTGTCTTTTCTTCAAAGTCAGGCTTCACTTTTCAGTTGTCATATTTTAGTGCATATAAGTGTTACTGCCTTTATAAATTAGATTTTGTAGCCGTTGTAGGGCACAGTTACTTTGAAAAATGTCAGCATATATATATATATATATAGGGTTCAATTTCCGTTGGCAACAGAAATGAAATAATCACACAATCAATTAAAAAACATTTCATAATTTATTCTTCAAAAATGCACAAACTTTGGATTCCCTAAGCGTGGATATCTGGTATGGCACACTACGAGTGTCAATAAAGTTTCATTGGCTACTCGAAGAGCAAGCTGTTATGTAATACAACACTAGAGGGATCGCTGATGAAGGTGGCTCTCAGGTTATCCCAGCCGGCAAACCACTGGACACATGGACCAACCTATAAAACAGAGATTTCAAATGAATTTCATGCAAAAATTCACACTGATCTCCACCACTCCCTGCCTCTGTAACAGCCTTGGATATGTGTGCAAAAACACTTGAAGTCATATCAACAGTATGCCTGCTCAAATTATTTATCTTTATAATAGGAAGTTCCTGCATTAAAGAAATACTTTATTGGCACAATGCTGCCCTCTAGGGGCTACAGCCAAAGAGTGGCAGCGTGCTACATCTAGGTGCTGCCCTCTTGTATACACTCATGGAACTAATATGACAACATCAATTCAAGTACATATACGAGATACAATTGCCTCTAGTCTAATTCTGCATACTACAATGAGCACCAACTACAGTCAAGAGTACATCAGTATCTTCTTACACAGTAACAGTGGAATAAATAAAGGAATTATTATGGTCAGTCGAAACTGCACCAGTTGCAACTATACATTTACCTATGAGCACCAACTGAAGTAATTGTAGTCAGTAACAACTTTCAATTAAAACAGACAAAAAAAGCAAATTTTCAGTCCCAAATGTTGGAACTTCTATCTAAAATGTGTGTGCATGGATTTAGGTGGGAGGGGTTGCTTGTCCCTCGCTAACTCTTTTTCTTTTCTCAAAAGCTAGGTAGCAGAATTTTCTGTTTCCTGCACAATCTCATTTTCAGAAGCGATCAGGTATATTAAATGTCCCTAGACTTGCTCTTGCAAGTGTCCATATTACAGGTACCATGCAGCATGTTGCAGCACGTGTTCAGCACGTGTTCAGCAAGAGAACAAAGGAATTCCATGCCCTGCACTAAAAAGTGAGATTCAGCCACAAATATTACCCCAAACTGACCCAAACTTCATAAAGTGTATAAGAAAATGTTTATAACTTGAACTCACCTATAAAACAGATATTACAAGTGAATTTCATGCAGAAATTCACACTGATCTCCACCACTCCCTGCCTCCGCAACAGCCTTGGATATGCGTGCTCTTGGCAATCACCCAATTTACTCATCTTCATAAACTTTTTTTTTTTTTTGTTCGAGTGGTCCAAAGTGAGTATAAAGGGTTCAAATGGTTATATATTCACTTATAATTGCTGAAATAATGATTTTGATTTCAAGAAAATAATAAGACAGTACCAGATGATATCGCCCTCTATAAGCAGAATGAATCAAATTTTAGTTAGGTCTGTAACCCACTGATGTCACTTATGAAGCAACCAACATACTTATAGTGACCAACATGCTGATAGTGACCAATACAGGCTATAGGGACAGCTAGAATTTCCATTGGAAATTCATAGATGTAAACTTAGTAACGTCATTAAGTTATGTCAGTCACATAAGAAAAGTTTTAGCTATTCTTGTCTGCTTTAGAGTCCCTAAAATTACCGTGAAAATGCAGTAAAAACATGCACTATGTTGTAAGATATTAGATATATATATATATATCACAACCTATTTTACACACTGCATACTGATACGCATTGGAAACTTAGGGGAGGGGCATAAAATATTTAATGTTCATTTGTTGTTACAAAGCAAGAAGGCAGTACATTTTATAATAAAAGACTGAGTGCATCATGTTGGCACAACGATACAGATGCGCATCATTATTTCAAAGCATGTATAACACAAAGCATGGTATTGCAAAAAATAAATGCAATAACGAACATGAATGAAAGAATTTAATATTTGACCAAAAAAAAAAAAACAAACAAACAAACAAACAAACTTCACTGGAGCATAACCATTTCAACAAACCTAGTAGAAACCCACACAAGGCACATGTCCACCAAGTTTTCAGATCTGGCCAGTGGTTTTAGAGAGGTCAAACAGATCTCTTACCATCGCAAGCTCCATTGCCTTACATAGTAATCAATAGGAATGTGAACATTAACCTATAAGTACCCAAACTGAAAAATTCATAAACAATCTGCCATCCACACTAATGACAACTTGTGTACAGATTTCTTTGACCCTTCCACAATTAAGGAACATCTCCACCAAGTTTCAACATAATCTGAATTATGGTTTTGCATTAGATACCGAAAATAGCGAAAAGACACAAAATTTCATGAAAAAATAGAAAAAAATCGCAGCACCATCTCTTGAACAAATTAAGGTCTAGGGGTCCCCAGAAGTGTCCTTCTGAAATTTCAAAGCAATTGGCCTAGTGGTTTTGGAGAAGATTTTTTTGCAAGATTTGACCAAAAATGAACAAAAATCCGTGAAAAATCCAAACATCGCTGGAGCTTGTCCATTTTAACAAACCTGGTAAAATCCCACGCAAGCTACCTTCCCACCAAGTTTGAATTGAATCTGTGAAGCGGTTTCTGAGAAGTCGAAATGGTCCGGACGGATGGACAGACCACAGTCCCTACTCCAACTATTCCTATGTCCCCCTATACCATCTTCGGTGGCGGGGGACAAAAAGGAAACATTTTAAGGCCGAAGATTCATTGCAAAATGTCTTAAATATCCAAAGTCACATGCATCATATCGCACACATGATAATGTCCAGTGTCATATGCACTAACAAGTCATATATAAAATAATCTTTAGCAGCACGGTCCAACCAACTGATCTACATCCATGATTTCAACAAAAATGTTTGAACATATTTAAGCCCATAAGTACATATTATTAAGTGTTCGTTGCAAAGAAATAAAACTTGCTGGTACCCGATGTGAAAGCCAACTTGGTGGCATGTCAAAATGTTGCTAGATGAAAAAAAGTACCCTGACGATAATAATATATGTTCACATAATTAGTTTTGTGTACATTTAAAATTATTTGAATGTCAAAATGTAAATCTGTTTGCTATATCAACTGGTAGAATGTGAAATGTGTGCATGTAACATGCGCCAATTGATTCTGACTTCCTGTAAAACCTTCCAGGTTTCAATATTCAGTTGCAAATAAAAATCCTCCTCTTTTTTATGTACTAGAGGCCCAGGGCAACTGAAATACGAGGACATGACAGATCATGTCAGGGTTGATAAAAAAATCACAAAATGTCACAATTTTGGTCTCCTTTAGTGTAACCCTGCCCCCATCTCTCTCTCTCTCTCTCTCTCTCTCTCTCTCTCCATACATACATACATGCATACGTACGTACGTACGTGCGTACAAACATATCATAATATGATAAAGGAAGTAAGAGTTGTATAATACACCTATATATTACCCTTGAATTATAATTGTACACATTGTGTATCTTTGTGTGAATAATGTTCGTGTCAGTGTACATACTCAGCCATACTACCCAGCAGGGCCGACGCACTCAGGAGTGGCCGTCTCCACACAGCAGGCACTTTCATATTCACTTCTATAGAAGAACTAGTGTCTCTCCACTCCTGACTTGACCACAATGGTAAACGCCTATCAAAGCTCTGAGTCAGCCATCACCATACATTACCTCTCGACATAGCACTTATATTTCTTTGATGCTAGCCAGCAGGATCACCACATTTAAATTATGTGTACCTTAAGATCTATTATAGATAAATGCATAATGTTCATATATAAAAATTTTCCCCTTTATAAAATATGTAATCGCTGATTACCTGCCTATCAAGACGACATGATTATGCGGTGAATGGTATTATATCTTTTTTCATTTTATAAGACCCTATACCTAGAGACTACCTTCTGTATGTGATCACTTTGGGCTTATACAAATCACAATCATATTTTAAACTACTCTTGTTTTATACTTACATATATATATATATATATATATATATATATATATATATATATATATATATATATATATATATATATATATATATATATATATATGCACACAATCAAGAAACGGAGACAGATGTATGCATATCATCAGCAATTAAAAGTTTAATTTTTCATATTTGACATTAAATAGAAATAGATGACTGATTTTAACTCCTCTGCTCATGTATAGTGACTAACTTTGTGGAGTAACAACTACCAGCAAAAAAGTGGGAAATTAAAAGTGCCAGTATTGGGATCAGCACATGCAAACTTTTCACACCCAGACAGATTTGGTTTGAAGCAAATCTTTGTTTTGTGGTAAATGATTACTTTTCTTTTTTTTCTGCGGCATCAGGTATCATACAGAAACAGAAATTATGTATATGGTGTAGTGGTATGAATCGAAATCGGTTGCATGTGAATTATATTTTGTGGATATATATATGTATATATATATATATATATATATATATATATATATAGGATGACCGAGTTAAGAATGGCAAAGAATCAAAAATAAAGTTCTGTAACCCATTCACTCCTCAAGCATGCATTTTACTTCTCTTGCATTAAGTGTGATAATATCATGACCACAATTTTTAGAATCACACACTTATAATTGCTATGTTATACGTGCACAAGATTAGCTCGGACGGCTCTCAAAATATCAATTATTGGGTGAAATTTCATGTTCAACAATAGATAGTACATCCATTATAGGATCTAAAACTGAAAACGATTTCATATTACAAAATGACAATTACATATAAGACATACAATCATACATACATGTTTACATATTTAAATATTTTTTTAATTTGCAGCGTGCTGTATCAGTAAACCCGCAAGGTTATCAGATGCTCTGAGTAGAGACGGGTTAGTCCTGTCCGATACCCAGGTAACATTTGACATAAGTCACTGGATTGACTCCAGATCTTTCATACAAACGTTTGATACAAAGAATCTTGACCTTGCATAAGAATAGGAGAGTAAAATATCGTTTTCTATAGCAGACACTTGACATCTGCATGGAGGTGTGGATTGGACAGACCTACATTACCTGATGCATTGAAAATGTGACATTTTAATGGCAGTCCTTGCTGGACACGTGTCACTAGCTTCTTTATACCTGCCTATACATATATGCACGCGCACACAGACACAGACATAGACATAGACACACACACACACACACACACACACACACACATATATATATATATATATATATATATATGTATATATATATGTATATATATATATATTTATTTATTTATTTATTTATTTATATATTTAAAGGAGGTAAGGACTGCTGGTCTGCCCGATTGTCACTTTTTTTTCAGATCTTGAAAGAACTAATCTGTGTACTTGCATAAGGTGCACATTGTAAGGAAAACACGTGAGCTTTGTGTCTTTGTGTGGCATCAATAGATCACTTCCAGACCAAAAAACGTGTTATACACCTGTGGTCATTTCTAAGAATTTTGCCTTTCCGTTGAAAAGGACTTGTTTACTTCCCCTCTTTTTTTCTTTTTGGAAAGCTGGAGAAGGGATGGTAAATTCCTTGGCGCTGGTCATGGTTGACAAAATACTACGTGCACGCGTCAGGTGATTCACCAGCTCTGTTTTACTAACTACCTTGTGTCTTTTGTGTTTCAATTTCTTTTTGCCTGTTCTTTGTTTTTCAAAGTTAGGGATTCTCTTGAATGACTAAGAATTCCCAATCATACTATTTCTTAAATATACCCTCACCATTATATGTTGAGATTAGTTCCCTTTCTTTTGGGATACCTTTTCTTTCCAAAGGTGTTAGACCCCTAAATGTAAACACGAGCCTAGCGCAACAGGTTGTGTCTCCAAAGTGTATCGTGTTTGGTATCTTTGTGTCGTTAGTACAATATGACAAATAGCAAATAGGGTATTTGAGCTGTGGCATTTGTAATCCAGCGTGAGGTCATTCGACGAGAAAATCCATGCATAGCTGTGGTCATACGAACCACTCCGTGCTCCACTTCCGTTACAGTCACGCCTTTTTTCTCTTTGGTCCCGGTGGGCGTCTAGTCTTTGTACGGCAAACACTGGCCCCATACACTAACCAAAAAGGACATAAACTTTTCTTTGGAGACCTACCAGTCTTGCCAAACCCTTCCTGAAGCTAAAATTAAATAAGTTTGGGTCACGTGTTTTTGAATAAAAATAAAGATAACTTTCTTGACTCTCAATCCGTATGTGTTTAAAATGAAATAGACACCTACATTATTTTCACTCATTGAGAAACGGGGCCAAGCTCCAAACAAATCTCCTCTTGGAAAAAGCGGGTGGAGAGAGGTGTGACAGAAATATAGCGGTTCAAAGCTGATACATGGAACTGATTTGCAAGGGTCAACGAGGCGGCTCGGTCGGGGTTTTTTTTTTTTTTTTTTTTTTTTTTTTTTTGTCACATGTGTCTGTACCAGAAAAAAGTAACACCTGTCTTTATGAAGAGTGTATCTTCACATGCTCACCTTCCATCCATTTCTGCTCTGCATTTATGACTTTGTGCATCCCATAAAAACACAAAAAAACAAAAAACAAAAACAAAAAAACTTTTTAAGTCTGTGGATTTGATCTGTTGCCCCGTTGCTGTCTTGTCGACCTGGTCCGCTTCCAAACTTGACAATGTTTTTCAAACAGTATGGAGTCACTCATTCACAGTTAAGTTTTTGCACTTATTATATAACGTGAACTTAAGCAGATTATTTAGGTTTTACATGAATCTAAATGCGCCTCAATTATTGGACATATATATGTACGGCTGCTTAGTTCAGACAATTTACCTTAATTGGATTACCTTATAGCATATAGTATTTAAAATACTAATCAAGAAGTCCTTCAGGGGAGACGATACAACATACAAGACACAGAGGACTGAACAAATCCGATAGCAATGCAGTTTCCCAATATGCAGTATACAAAATACAGTGTCCAACAGTCCGTATGTAATAATACGCTACCCACCCTTGCATCAAGATATCATGGGAACAAACGGGTTCAATGGCCCAGCTATATATGTATGTAGCGGGTACATTCACATTCCCAAAACTCACAGACGGAGCAAGTACAGTTAAGAATATAATTTTTTTTATTCAAAAATGAGTCCGTGAACAACTTGAGAACAACTTCAGAAATGTCAATGTAATGGTGAGCAGAGATTACCCTGGTTATCAATAGGATACGTCAATAACAATAATAATAATAATAATAATAATAATAATAATAATAATAATAATAATAATAATAATAATAATAATAATAATAATAATAATAATAATAATATCTTTATTAAAACCCCTACTACTGAGAAAAGTAGAATAATACACACATATTACAAAAATCAATTACATACAATATCACATAACACGCACAGTAAACATAATTGTATAAGAAACATTTGCAAGAGCTCATATGAAAGACGTTTACATGAGCACCTCTTAATCGAGAAAAATAGTGAAAAGTGTAAGGGACCTCGGTGACCAGCGTAATACAGGTCAATAGGCCGGGGACTGCAGTCCGTCTGACATCGCAAGGCCATACTTTGGCCTACGGCGTCATGCAGCGCAGTCCTCGGCGCACCCACGTCAAAATGTTCGGGTTAAAAGCTCCGTGAAGAACCGGGTTCACGGTATTGTGGGTTCTCCAAAAGATATTTAATAGTATCCACGGTACCAACACTTTCATCTGAACGTATAGACCGGTGATAGCCATAATCAAATACGGTACACAAAGAGATGGCCCCTTTCAGAGAAGAAACCTTGTAAATTTTTCCTTCAATAATACATTTTGCGATAAGACGGAAAAAGACACTGGGCTACTGAATGCGAATATACTATCCGGGATAACAAGGAAACAAAGTCTTTCTCAGTACAAGTAATAAAAAGTAATAACTTTTGGAATATCTAGCGCAGAACTAGGAGTGTCGGTGGCGCTTACGCAAGCCCATAACATGTTTCATAATTGTACCTTGCGTAGACTCATGTTCATCCCTGTTGCCCTCTGAGAGTTGAATGCAGTTCATACCGTATTGAATACTGGGTACGCCAACTGTCTTCCACAGGTATGTCTTCGCCTTGTTTGAAAGAACAAGGTAAGCCATCCCTGCGCTGGCGTGCCTATAAACTGAGCGTTTAGCAACAGCACACCGCTGATTAAGATGAGAGGAATATGAACATGACCAAGTATATGCGACTCCAAGTATTTCAAGCTACCATTTGATAAATATATAGCAGATAACAAAATTGGCAGCTATCTAAATTCATCTTTCGAGAAAGTCCATCTAAGATTCCTGCGTTTCTGTTTGGGTGTACACAAGAAAGCTACGAATATAGCAGTACTAAGTGAATTAGGTGAATATCCCCTGGCACTTTTTATTATATCCAAAAATATGTAAGAATTGGTTACGAATTGTGCACATGAGACCCGATACATTGCTTTATGACTGCTTCCTTTGTAACGTTGATAATATTAAAACGGGAAAATTTAAATGAATATAGTCATTAAGATATGTAATCTAGATGTTTGCTTTCAACAGAATGTGGGAGAATGTCGGCTACAAGACTGAAGAATTTCCTTCAAAAATTTTCGACAAAAGATTAAAACGAAGATTCAATATTCAGTGGGCGAAATCTATGGAAAATAACTGCGGAGAAGACAAAAAATTAAGAACTTATACAAAATTTAAAAGAAACTTTGAAATGGAGAAATATCTATTATTCATTAAGGACCGTTCATTACAGAAAAATTTCACTCGATTTAGAATAAGCGCCCATAATTTGAAGATTGAAACTGGTAGGCATAAAAGACCCCACAAGATCCCGTTAGAAGAAAGACTGTGTGACAATTGCAATGAAATAGAAGATGAGATACACTTAATAACAAGGTTTTCTCTGGGATCTCCGGTTTCCTCCTACATTAACTTTGGGATAATTAGGCTAAGATCTTGCCTACCGGACCCTGTGGAAGAACAGCCATAGGCTGAACAGGCTATCCAGTATAAAGATGTTCAATTATTATTATTATTATTATTATTATTATTATTATTATTATTATTATTATTATTATTATTATTATTATTATTATTAACCTGCAAAAATTACAATCCTGAACATCAAAATTTATATAGCACCTTAGATGACATTTTCCCTTCCTTCTCTGATTTAGTTGACACAGATAAATTTGAATTTATAATGAATTTAGACGATAGTGATAACATTGTTTCTGTGGTGACTTTTTTCTCGGCCGTTGTTCACAAAAGGGCAGCATTTTTTTTTTTTTTGTAATTCTTTACGCCTTATGTTCCTTGTCAAGATGCAAGTTTTGACTGTGGTATTGAGTGTTTGTGTTTGATGTTTTGTTTATTTGTGCTTATATTGTGTCTCTGTATGTATAGCAAAATATTGCAAATGTAATTGTGATGCAGCTAATAAAGTTCATTTCATTTCATTTCAAGCTTATCAGCAACATGGAGTGTATGTTTCCCATGAAACCACTGAAAATGGTCAATTTTACTCGGGTGTAAGACCAAACTACGGTCACCTGTGACCATGCAATTATTTTAGCATGTACAAAATTAAAGCCCCATGTATTAGCATAATCAAAACAAATGTGGATTAGAGACTGAAGGCCAGGGGCCGTGGCAGAGACAAAATTGTCTGCCCAGATAAAGCTATATATTTTAACATTGCCCACGAGGACTCAAGAATCAACTTCTTCTAACTGTACCAGTTGTAGGGCCCAGAATTAGGATTTTGTATCAGACATAGAAGTCGCCCTGAGGCAATGGCATAAGGGTCAGCAATAGGCTGAGTGCCTTGTTTTTAGGAGGGTAGATCATCCGTCGTCAGTCATCAGTCCGTCCACAATTCACATTTTCGATTTTTCTTCTCAAAAACCGATCCAGTGAATTTGGATTTTTTTATGATTTTTTTTTTTTTTTTTTTTTTTTTTGTTCTATTTGGGGCAAATATTTAAAAAAAAATCTTCTCTGAAACCACTCACCCGAGTGCTTTGATATCACACACTCCTGGGGACTCTTAGATTTAAATTTGTTCACCAGGTGGTTTTTTTTTATTATTATTATTTGTGTGTTGTTGCTATTTTCCACTTCTTCTCCAGAACCGTTACTAGGATTAAGCTGAAACTTGGTAGATATGTTTCTTGTGGAAGGGCCAAACAAACTTGTTCACTGGGTGGGAATGCCGTGGATTCCTGATTTTTGACGATTTTTCAATTTAGGTACTTTTCGTTAAAAACACCCTTCCGATTGATTACTATACGAGTCAATGGGCATTGTAATGTTAATTCACATTTTTGACTTCTTCTCCGAAACCGTCATTCAGATTGACTTCAAACTTAGGGGCAATGTACCTTGGGTGGGTCTTTACCAAGTTTGTCCAATTGGTCAAGCTCCAGTGATTTTTGGATTTGTTGTGATTTTTTTTTTTGGGGGGGGGGTCTTTTGGGGGGCAAATCTAAAAAAATCGCCTTCGCTGAAACCGCTCTCCCGATTGCTTTGATATCACAATGGAACACTCCTGGGGAGTCTTAGTTCTTAAATTGTTCACCAGTTGGCGCTGCGATTTTTTCTAATTTTTTATGATTTTTTTGTGTGTTATTGCTTTTTTCGACTTCTCCAAAACTGTTCCGTAGATTAAGCTGAAACTTGGTGGACATGTTCCGTGAGGAAAGGTGAAACAAAGTTGTTTACCAGGTGGAAATGCTGCAGATTCATGATTTTTAACGATTTTTTTTTTCAAGTCGGGTATATGAGGCAAATGCACCTTTCCTATTGATTACCATGTAAGTTAATGGGCATTGTAATGCTAATTCACATATCATTCTTCATCTCCTAAACTGTCAGCCATATTGACTTCAAACTTGGTGGCAATGTACCTTGGGTGGGTTTCTGCCAAGTGTATTCAATTGTTCACGCTCTCGTGATTTTTTATATTTTTTATGAAGGTGGGGGGGGGGGGTCTTTTAGGGGGCAAATCTTAACTAAATCTTCTTCTCTGAAACCGCTTACCCGATTGGTTTGACAGCACACTGGTACACTCCTAGAGACTCATATTTTTTATTTGTTCACCAGGTGGCGCTTCGATTTTTAATTTTTTTTTTTTTTCATTGTTCGGCTATTTACGACGTCTTCTCCAGAACCGTTACTCGGATTAAGCTGAAACTTGTTGGATAGTTTGCATGTAGAAGGGTCAAACAAAGTGTTTCACAAGGTGGAAATGCTAGAAACTCCTGATTTTGGACGATTTTTTTAATTCGGGTACCTGTTGGTAAATGCACCTTTCGTATTGATTACCATGTAAGTCAATGGGCATTCTAATACTAATTCACATTTTTTACTTCTGTGAGTTGGTGGTAAGGTACCTTGGGTGGGTATCTACCAGATTTGTTCATATGGACACGCTCCATTGATCTTTGGCTTTTTTATGAACTTCTTTGTTCTTTTTTGGGCAAATCCGAAAAAAATTGCAAGGTTATATGTACATGTAAGCTGAGTACAGGACTGTCACAGTCCTCTTGTTTGTTCTTTTTGGGGGCAAATTTTAAAAAGTCTTCTCCGAAACCGCTAACCCAATATGCAAGGCAAGAACAAAAGGTTTTAAAAATATCTAAAAGAGAGCACTGCTCTCAGTGGAGAACCAGGGTTGTGTATTCCCATTACTTTACATTGTATTTTGCAACTTAATAACTTTAAAACTACTGCACATAGAAACACCAAATTTCAGACAGTTTATAAAAATGCACACCTAAATACCTCACAAAAATCATATGGCCACAGCTACAAAAGTGACTGGTTTATTTCAGGCTGCTTTAACATTCAAACTAATGGGAATACACAGCCCTAGCCCTCCAAATGTTTGTGTATTCAGTTGTGTATTGGGGTGAATACACACCCAACAGGTAATTCTGACCTTCCCTATTGCTTTGATATCACACAGGGACCCTCATGGGAATTCCTTGTTCTGAATGTGTTACCCAAGTGGCGCTGCGATTTTTTTTTTCTAATTTTAAATGATTTTTCATGTGTTTTTACAAATTTCTACATCTTCCCCAGAACCGTCACTAAGATTAAGCTGAAACTTGGTGGATATGTTCCTTGTGGAAGGGTCAAACAAAGTTGTTCACTAAGTTGCACTACTGTGGATTCCTGATTTTTACAGAC
>OZ026612.1:987169-1134669 GCA_964020975.1 Hermodice carunculata | reverse complement strand
AAAAAGAAAGAAAGAAAGAAAAAAAGAGAGAAAGAAAGAAAGAAAGAAAGAAAGAAAGAAAGAAAGAAAGAAAGAAAGAAAGAAAGAAAGAAAGAAAGAAAGAAAAGTGTGTGTTGACACACACACACTTTAATGATAGAATGCATGAGCAGGGATCTTGAGCATTTCCTGGACTGTGTAATTGTATATAAATAATGTAGCCCAAAATGTTTTCTTTAAGAGCCACTGAACTGACTGGTGTCCAGAAAGAAAACATTAACATACAATTATATTACCAAACAGACATAGCCATTCAATCAATGCAGCCAATGTTTATATGACAAAATTAACTCATTCAATGATGAACCCAAAGGAAATGCTCTTTGCTAATTCTTTCAAATTTGCATTGCTAATACAATGTGTGAAACAAATAAAAAATGTCAGAATATCACAAATCATGAGCAGACATTATATTCTATTATGATTTTCAGAAATTTTAAATCAGAACCCCCTAATTTAAAAGATAAGAATACTCACTCTATCCCTTTGATACAGATTTTACTGACAGTAAATGAAGACTTCTGTCCTGAATGAGTCAAGGGATGCCGCATTTTCAAAGGGTCATTTTGATGTCACATCTTGTAAAATATATACCAGGATTATGGCTTGTTTGCAGTTTAATTGAGATGTGACACCCCTGTAAAAATGTCCCACAGTTCTTACGATGTTGATAAAGGCTGTGGATTATGAGTGAAATCTATTGGGGGTAATAGAATACACATAAACTTAAGGAGGAAAGGGTAGGGTTTATTTTGATGTGGCTACACTTGCCAGGACTTTGGAATAAGCTGGCCATTTGATACCAATCATTCACTGTCCCTGGTCATGTGTGTTTGGTGGGGTGGCAGACACATAGCAGGGCCAGCTCCACAGTAAAATGGTGTCCCTTTAGCCGGATTATTTTGTAAAAAATCCAATTATTTGACGCTACAAAAGTGAAAATAAAACCCATATAAATGTCTAAAGCACCACACATGTGGACCTGTTAACAAACACCACTAATTATAGCAGCCAGGTTGAGTGGTGGGGCAAAGAGGTCAGTGATAGGCTGTTTGGCCCACCGGCACTGTGGTCACAACTAATGAGACGGCCCCCAGAGCTCAAGTTAGGTGGAATGCACTGTATAGTATATAACATATTGAAGATTTAAAACTTTAATAAGCCCTCATTTGCATAATTTTGAAAAGCATGACATCTCATTATAAAAAGGCCAGACTTTATCTATAGAAGTATAATTTTGCCAAGTTTGGAGTTTCTACGTGTTATACTTTTCAAATGAAATATCGGACAAATTTGCCTGTAAAGAAAGAAAGAAAGAACTAGAAGAGAAGATTTGCTTCAAAGCAAATCTGTCTGTGTGCCTTCAAAAGTTGTAAAATATTAAATGCTACAACTTTCATCCTATGGTACTTCACATCACGTTAAGCTTATGCCTGGATGCAAATTTCAAAGTCCAAATGACCTTGACCTTTGACCTTTATAGGTCACATGTAAATTGAACAGTGCTACAATACCCACAATTTTAAGCCCACATGAACCAAATCCGATGAAAATTGACCAAATTATGGCAACATGAAACTTTCAAAGGGCCAAATGACCTTGACCTTTGCCCTTTTGAGGTTACATGTTCTTATAAAAACATACAGTGTTGCAATACCTACAATTTGAGTCTAACATGATTAGAATTGGATGGAAATTGGCCAAGCTTTGGTTAGACGAAACTTTCAAAGGTTGAAATGACCTTGACCTTTGACCTTTAGAGGTCAGATGTAAGTCTCAAAAATGTGCAATGTACACTAGCTACAGTTTGAGCCCAACATGATCAAAATTGGATAAAAAATGACCAAGTTACGGCAGGAAGAAAGCAACCATCAAAAGTTGCCTCTGACCTTGAAATGACCTTTGACCTTGAGATGACCTCAACCTGAAGTAAACCTTGACCTCAAAAATGACATTTTGGCTTAAAATTGACCTTTGACCTTGACATGACTTTGACATTTGAGATGACCTTTACCTGGCTATGATCGAATTCCTATACACTTGGAACCACATTTACTATACTACATAAGATATTGAAGATTTAAAACTTTAATTAGCCCGCATTTGCATAATTTTGAAAAGCATGACCTCTCATTATGAAAAGGCCAGACTTCATCCATAGAAGCATAATTGTGCCAGGTTTGGAGTTTCTACGTGTAATACTTTTCAAATGAAATGTCGGACAAATTTGCCTGTAAAGAAGGAAAGAAAGAAAGAAAGAAAGAAAGAAAGAAAGAAAGAAAAAAGAAGAAAGGAAAGAAAGAAAGAAAGAATTCCTAGAAAAACAGTATGTCTGTGTTGGCACACAGACATAAAAAGAAAGAAAGAAAGAAACTAGGAAAGATGATTTGATGCATAGCAAATCAGTGTGTGTGTCTTCAAAGCATATTGGTGTGGCAATGTACAACTATTCCATAAAACAGGAGTAGAAGTTGGAATGGCGTCTCTGTCTATTATAGCTTTGAAGTTATTCAAGATTTAAATTTCTAATGGTGCTATTCAGCATAATTTAAATTGCTACAATTTTCATTTTTAATTCATTAGGCGATTAGGTGCCAATGGTCAACAACCCCCTAGCAGAAGTTGTAATGACATCTCTATCTATTATAGTGTTGAAAATATTCAAGATTGAAAAATTTCAAATTGACCAAGTTATGGCAAGATGAAAATTTCAAAGGGCCAAATGACCTTGACCTTTGCCCTTTTGAGGTTACATGTTTTATAAAAATATCCAGTATAGCAATACCTACAATTTGAGTCCAACATGATTAGAATTGGATGGAGATTGGCAAGTTATGACTTGATGAAACTTTCAAATGTCCACGTGACCTTCACCTTTGAACTTTAGAGGTCACTTGTAATTTAAAAAATGTGCAGTGTTACAATAGCTACAATTTCAGGCCAACATGATCAAAATTGGATAAAAATTGACGAAGTTATGGCTAGAAGAAAGCCACCATAGAAAGTGGCCTTTGACCTTGAAATGACCTTTGACCTTGAGATGACCTCTACCTGAGGTGAACCTTAACCTCAAAAATGACATTTTGGCTAAAAATTGACCTTTGACCTTGACATGACCTTTGACCTTGACATGACCTTGACATTTGAGATGACCTTTACCTTTCTATGATCGAACTCCTATACACTCGAAACCACATCTACTATAGTATATGAGATATTGAAGATTTAAAACTTTAATTAGCCCTCATTTGCATAATTTTGAAAAGCATGACCTCTCATTATAAAAAGGCCAGACTTTATCCATAGAAGTATAATTGTGCCAAGTTTGGAGTTTCTACATATAATACTTTTCAATTGAAATGTCGGACAAATTTGCCTGTAAAGAAAGAAAGAAAGAAAGAAAGAAAGAAAGAAAGAAAGAAAACTAGGAAAGATGATTTGTTGCATAGCAAATCAGTGTGTGTGTCTTCAAAGCACATGAGTATGGCAATGTACAACTATTCCATAACACAGGAGTGGAAGTTGGAATGGCATCTCTATCTATTATAGCTTTGAAGCTATTCAAGATTTAAAATTTCAAATGCCCCTAATTTGCATAATTTTAAACATCTTCATTTCTGTGTATAAAACGGCCAAACTCCTTGTATGGAGGTACAAAAATGCCAAGCTTGGAGTTTCTATGTATAATAGTGTTCGAGAAAAGTGTCGGACAAATTTGCTGGTAAAGAAGAAAGAAAGAAAGAAAGAAAGAAACTGGAAAAGAAGATTTTTTTATCTGTCTGTGTGCCTTCAAAGGCTGTAAATATTATATGCTACAACTTTTGTCCTTTGGTACTTCACATTCCATTAAGCTTATGGCTGCATGCAAATTTCAAAGTCCAAATGACCTTGACCTTTGACCTTTACAGGTCATATGTAAATTGCACAGTGTTACAATACCCACAATTTGAGCCGGACATGTGCCAAATCGAAGTAAAATTGACCACGTTATGGCAAGATGAAACTTTCAAAGGGCCAAGTGACCTTGACCTTTGCCTTTTTGAAGTTACATGTTCTTATAAAAATGTCCAGTGTACCAATACCTAAAATTTGAGTCCAACATGATGAAACCTGGATGGAGATTGGCCACGTTATGATTGGATGAAACTTTCAAAGGTTCAAATGACCTTGACTTTTGAACTTTAGAGGTCACATGTACATTCACAAAATGTGCAAGGTTACAATAGCTACAATTTGAGCCCAACATGATCAAAATAAGATAAAAATTGACCAAGTTATGGCTAGAAGAAGGCCACCAAGGAAAGTGGCCTTTAACCTTAAAATGACCTTTGACCTTGAGATGACCTCTACCTGAAGTGAACCTTGACCTCAAAAATGACATTTTGGCTTAACAGTGACCTTTGACCTTGACATGACCTTTGACCTTGACATGACCTTGACATTTGAGATGACCTTTACCTTGCTATGATCGAACCCCTATACACTCGGGACCACATCTACTATTGTATATAAGATATTGAAGATTTAAAACTTTAATTAGCCCTCATTTGCATAATTTTGAAAAGCATGACCTCTCATTATAAAAAAGCCAGACTTTATCCATAGAAGTATAATTGTGCAAAGTTTGGAGTTTCTACATGTAATACTTTTCAAATGAAATGTCGGACAAATTTGCCTGTAAAGAAAGAAAGAAAGAAAGAAGAAAGAAAGAAATAAAGAATTCCTAGAAAAACAGAAAAGTGTGCGTTGACACACACACACTTTAAAAGGAAAGAAAGAAAGAAAGAAAGAATTCCTAGAAAAACAGAAAAGTGTGTGCTGACACACACACTTTAACTAGAAAAGATGTGTTTCAAAAGTAAAAATTTGTCTGTGTGCTTTCAAAGCTTAATTTGATACTAAAACTGTGGTACAATCCTTTGCATTGAAGGAATAAAAGACACCTCTACCCCATTTAACTTGTTACCTGGCTATGTGTGAAGTTAATTATCATAAGTTAAAATTCTACAACTTTTGTTTGTGGTCCATTGAATGCGTCCATGGCACCAACGTATGAATTGAAGTTGGAATGGCACTTCTGTCTTTCATAGTTCAAGATTTAGTTCTTGTGTATTTGTCCAATTTCCGTAAATCAAAATTCTACAACTTAGGTTCATTGTTCATCGGATGCGGCTAAGTCACAAACATAAATTGAACTTGGAATGGTACCTGAATCTATAATAGTTTTGAAGATATTCAAGATTTGAATTCTGTGTATTCACCTGATTTGTATAAAGTAAGATGCCTTTGGTGCATGGTTCATTGGGCGCGGGTTTCTCGCAAACCAAATTGACGTTGGATTGGCACCTCTCTCCCTAATAGCTTTTTAACTATTCAAGATGTAAAATTGTGTATTCGCCTAATTTGCACAAACAATAACAGGTATGTGTCCATAGTAAACATGGTGACAGGGTTGTGCTTATGGAACCTTCGAGTACATCTGTATTAAACGAGATGACAAAATTCGAACCTGTAGGCACAAAATACGCACTTTCTTCATATAATCTATTCATTGCGATAAAAAGTAAAGGGAGTATAAAATGTAGACGAATTCACAGCAGGGACGTGCATGCACATACTGATGCACGTTTCCATTTATGACAAAAGCAAAAATTGGTCAGCAGTAAAAGACTAAAATACCAGGGGTCGAAATTAAGGGTTGTCTGGTTGCCCTGGATATCTTAAATATATATATAAATATATATATGTATATGTATATATATATATATATATATATATATATATATATATATATATATATATATATATATATATATATATATATATATATATATATATATATATATATATATATATATATATATATATTGGGGGATATATATTATTATTGCCATCTTATTTAATTGGTCCAGAAATGTATGATGTTTTATGTTTTTGCATAAAAAGGTTGATGACATGCACAAACAAACAGGCAGATAGATGATAGACAGGCAGATGAGAGAGAGAGAGAGAGAGAGAGAGAGAGAGAGAGAGAGTGAGAGAGAGAGAATTAATACATAGATAGATAGCTGGACAGACAGGCAGACAGAATTACTTCTTTCTTTAATCATGGCCGTATAGCTTGTATGTTAACGGTTTAACGCACCAAAGGAAACAGACAGAAAAGAAAGGGCGAAAGAAGGAGAAAGAAAGAAATGACACAGGAGGGAATCGAACTCGCAAATCTTGACTACCGTAGCGTGAAAGTACCAGCGCTGTAACCCTTCGGCAATACCAAGCCCGGTGTTGATGGCATAGATGTAATAACAGGCAAAGTTCTTTTCCTTTCCTTTTTCTTTATTGTCCATATTCCCAGAACAATTGTTGAAATAATTCCATGAAATGTTTGCTTTATTATTTCTGAGTACATTGTCTGGTTTTCACACACATATGATAACAAATTTAACACTATTTCATAATAACGTGTGCATGCCGGCCGTACATGGTGCCCGCTGCTTTCGACGGTCCAGAAAACACACTGTCACTGTCCCAGTTTTCGAGATCTCTCCAGAACAGGTTGTGTGCAAATGTGAATCAGGAAACTTTTGTTCGATTAAAAGTAGTAACTGGCCCAATGTTTTCGCGATATTTTGCTTAAATGAGTTGCAACATGGGGGTCGTTAAGCAGACACAAGGGGTGAAAATCTTTTTCCCAAAGGCGTATCAAAGTGCAAGGCTTTTCGGACGATCTTAAACGATGTGGGTTGGCCTTTAGTAACATTACCAAACTTTTCATGGGAACGTTGCCTATAGATTGGAACCTCTCCTTTGTTTGGCGGGAAATATTTATATAATTCAATTCCTAAAGCATATTGTTTATTCACTTTTTAAATTTCTCCAGAACGTGTTAAGCTTTTGGATTGGTTTGTTGTCTTCTTATATCCATTATTTTTCGTGGTATGAACGTGTATGTTGCTACTGCCCTCCTCAAATACTCGATGTTCGTGATGTAAAAAGTCGCAAGCACAAGCATAACTCCTTCTGTGAATTCGGAAATATCATCCATCAGAAGGGGGTTTTTTTGTTTGTTTGTTTGTTTTCAGTTGTTTGTGGGGTTTTTTTTTTTCGTTTTGTTTGTCTGTTTGTTTGTTTGGTTTTTTTTGTTTTTGTTTTGTTTTGTGGGTTTTTTTGTTTTTGTTTTCGGCAATGAGATAGTAATAGATGTCCATAGCAAAGGGGTCCCATGACGTGGTTATATATGGAGTCTCAGTTGCCTTTGCCAGCCCTGCTTGTCGCTGAACCTCGTGCCTTGTTATCCCTTTCTGAAAGTCAAGATCAAACATAAAAATTAGTATGTGTGCCAGGCCCATATTTACGATGCGGGGAGTGAGGGAAAACTACAGGTAAAGACAAAAAAGTACCCCCCCCCCCAAAAAAAAACAAAACAAAACAAAACAAAAACAAACAAACAAAAAACTTAAATTAAAAAAGTTTCAAAACTGCAAACTTTGAATCACTTAGTTAATTATTCTGGGATTTTATTTCTCTGCAGATAATAATAAGATCAAAATAAGCCCTAAATCTGAGAAAAGGGTAGTTATAACAAACAGACATTGGAACAGCACTGAAGAAAATTAGCTGAAAGTATAAGGGTGGGGCGCCGAATGACCTCCTTCCCCTTCCCCCATGGGGTTCAAGGGGCAAAGTGAGGTTGATGTGAAAAGCAAAACTAAGTCACTTTTAAGGTTAATGAGAGCCCTGTTTAAAAGAGGGACCACAATTACCGTGCAGCTATATCACTAAGCCATGGCCTGTATGGTAACATTACACCGGCCACCTGGTCTAAATGTATTTGACCCCACAATGTAGTAGGTGAAGTTGACCAGTACATGTGAGCGTGCAATTATATGTGTCACGATTGGCACCATGATACCAAGATGGACACATTCTATGAAAATATTCTCAATCATAATATACACAGATACCAACGGCATCAAAACTGAATGACAAACTGTATTATTGTTCACTAATGATTCGTTACGATGGAACATAATAATATTCTGATAAGTAATGACTCCTCTCCACCGTGAAAATGAATGGCACATAATAATATACCATATACAATGCTCATGGCAAAAAGTTATATACATATATATATATATATATATATATATATATATATATATATATATATATATATATATATATATATATATTTATCATTTTTAAAAATAATTGCGCTAAATACACAAGTTCAGTCGACAGGAACTGAGGAATTTAATCAGACACAAAAACAGAACATGTTACAGAAAAGACAAAGCGTGGCTTTTTAAAACAAGTATTTTTCACATTTTTCAATATTTCCTGAGAAAATCAGGATATAGATCAGGATATCCAGTTTCTGCCACATATCAAAACTGTATAAATTTAACGATTCATGACTGTTGTTTGTGTAAACAAGCAGATCAAAACAGACTAAATGTATGCTCACCAATGACCCATGTTGTGTCCAGACGCTCTTTCAAACTCAGCAGCCGTTTATCAGAAAGCATCCTGGGAATGGTAATTAATCTTTGCCCACCTTAGTAAGGGTGGCGGTATAACGTTTACCTCAACATTTAGGAAATGTTCATGAGTGTGCCCCTTTACCCATATGTAGAAGGAATGTACTCATTACACGGTATTCACCCTTATCTAGGAAACGTTTGTGTGAAATTTACCCCATAAGAGAGGGAACGTTCCCTGCTTGTGCCGAAAGTCAACCTTCCTCGCCATAAGAGGTAAAACCTTCACCAGAATCTTTTACAGTGTGTGTGTGTGTGTGTGTGTGTGTGTGTGTGTGTGTGTGTGTGTGTGTGTGTGTGTGTGTGTGTGTGTGTGTGTGTGTGTGTGTGTGTGTGTGTGTGTGAACAATGTAGTGGAAGAGAAAAATAAAGAGAAAGAGAGAGAGAAAGAAACCCTAAAAGCGCCGATACGAAGAGCTCAACTCAAGTGCTACGGGTACCAACTGAGACCCAATCTAAGCTAATTCTTGCAGATTTAATTTGGCTTGGTATATGGAGAGCACTGTAGTTACGAATCAATAGATCAAGTTCTCTGTGACACCTCCTCTGTTTGTGGTCTCTGTTTTATCAGAGTGTTGCATAAATCTGATTTTGTGATACGTGTTCGATGTACTGTGACACAGGAGTCCATTATGACTCCTTTCTGTCAATAAAACTACCCTACCATACTACTACGTACTGCTGCTTCAACTACTTCTAGTACTACTATTTAAAAATGCCTGACAGGAAGCGAGCCAATCAAGCACGCACGCGGCATTATATTTTGTATTGTCAGAAGTTTAGAGAAGCCAGAAAAAAGTTATTTGGGACCCTAAGTGGATTTAGAGTTGATTTTGAAAGTTTAACTTTGGAAAATAAATCTATCAGACTTACGAAATGTGATGACATTGAAATAATTTGGCAAATTGGGAAAGTTATGAATGAAACTGAAAATAAGAGGAGAATTAAAGTTTATAGCTTCTTAATCCTACTTTTCTTCATGACCAAAATGGCGCAGGGTGGTGTGTTTGGTCGCTGCGTCCCCGTGGAATGCTCCGGTGTCTGATTTTACTCCGGGTGCTCGAGACGGTCCATGGGGGCAATGTCAGCTGGCCTACCGCACCGCCTTGCAGGGCGGTAACCATGTGTTACACTTGGCTTGGCACTGAGAAATGTAGTGTGGTCTATAGTAGTTACGTGTATTGTGGGTTTTTTCGTGTGTATTGTTTTGACATATTGTAAAGTATTGTTTTTTGTGTATTGACAAATTACTGTGTATCATGTGACTAGTTAAATAAAGAACGTGAACTTGTAAAATGGTGTAGTCGTAATAAAGTCATTCAAGCTCCGAAACATGTTCTGGTTTAAACATATTTTATCGTTTTTGAAATAGATATGTTTAAGCCAGAAATGTTCTAAGTAGTTTCCCGCTGAATACCCTTTA
Source organism: Hermodice carunculata (assembly GCA_964020975.1). Taxonomy (NCBI): domain Eukaryota; kingdom Metazoa; phylum Annelida; class Polychaeta; order Eunicida; family Amphinomidae; genus Hermodice; species Hermodice carunculata. The sequence continues at coordinate 1,124,664 of OZ026612.1, read as the reverse complement.
ATTTATTTGGGCCAATACAGCCTATGTCAACATTCTACAGTAGAACGTGTGCAATATGGACAATAGAACAATATATATATATATATATATTGCTCGAAGCCCTTGCGGTAACGAAAGAGGGGTTGGTCGAGTTGCATTGAGACATTACTATTGCTGTTTTGTCTTTTTAGTACCTAGTCATGCATTTTAATACCTAGTCTTTTTTACCTTTTTAGTAGTTTTGTACACATTCTTAGTTTTTAGCCTTTTTTATCTCTGTCAGCTAGTTTTAGTTCGTGCTTCTATTTACTCGATAGTTGATTATAATTTTAGTCTACTTGGTTACTACATATGTTTTAGAAACATTTTTTAATCTACTTTTTTTCTTCAGCTTTTACTTCAATTACGAGTCCATTTGTTTATATTTGCATGATTGTTTTTTTTTATGATATCTATGGTACTGTAACTGGGCCCCAAGGCAGAACAACCACTGGTTGATTGGGCTACCCAGTCTAAATATGTTCCAATAAATAAATAAATAAATAAATAAATAAATAAATAAATAAATAAATAATAAACATCCATATATATATATATATATATATATATATATATATAGGTTAGACAGTGACAAATTAGTTTACGGGGAGTAAAGAGTTCGGACTGCCGAATAGGGTAACGACTACCAGGAAGTGGTTCTGGACAAAAAGACACAAATACAATTCATTCATTCACGCCCAAGCATTGAATTGTGCATGAACAAAACGCATTCCTCACAAGTAAATGAAATATCAGAATATAGAGTTCATGGAAAGTGCTCTAGGTGAGGAAGACATTGTTGTGATATGTTATATTATGTATTTGAAAGTCTTAACTGATAAAATCAATATATTCATGTTATAAATGATGAGTCCAAATAGTTCTATGATGACGGACCCAATGGAGTCAAAGCGATAAGTCAAATTTTATACTACGACAAAAAACGATGTTTAAAACCAAGAATTGTCCAAAAACAGACTCATTCTGTTGACAAGCATATGCATGAACTGTGTTAAGTTCATTTTTACAAAGATTAGTTGAAAAAGTAAATCATTGTTTTTAGAATACATTTTTTTTACCAGCAAAATATAAGACAATCGACCGTTTCATCTTGCCAAACCTTTCTGAAGTCGTCCACTTTGTCGAACCCCAAAATGTTTGCGATTTAAGTTTGTGCTGTTTAAGTGTTCGGAATCCACCTATTGCCAGTTTGTTCCACACACAGGGGCAGCCGTATAGATAAGTATATATATATATATATATATATATATATATATATATATATATATATATATATATATATATATATATATATATATATATATATATATATATATGATGTTCACAATACCTAGCTGCCCACAATGATACTTGTTACTGTGCTTTTGCATATGCAAATCAGGAGAGATCTGCTTTTACAAACCAAATATAGTAATGTCTCACCGACAGCTTGGCCCCTCCCCTCTTCCGTTACCGCAAGGGCTTCGAGCAATATATATATAAAAACTACACGACTGCACCTCCATGTGTCGAACAAACTGGCGATATGTCGATCCTGAACACTTAAACAACACAAAACTTAAATCGTAAACATTTGGACGGATCCGGGATAAGTGGACGACTTCAAAAAGATTTGGCAAGAATGAAAACGTCGATTGTCTTATATTTCGCTGGTAAGAAAAAAAATTGCATTCTAAAAACGATGCATTACTTTTTAACAATTCTTTATGAAGTGAGTACAACTGAGTTCATGCATATGCTTGATTACAGAATGAATATGTTTTTTGGGTCTTTTTGGACAATTCTTGGTGTTAAAGATTGTTCAATGTTTTTGTCATACTATGAAATTTGACCTATTGCTTCGACACCATTGGGTTCGTTGTCATAGCACTATTTGGACTGATCAAATATAACATTAATATATTGATTTTCATCCAGTAAGACTTTCAAATACAAAATATAACGTGTCGCAACAATGGCTTCCTTACCTAGAGCACTTTCCATGAACTCTATATTCTGATAATTCTTTTTTTTTTCTTGGTCAGGAATACATTTTGTCCATGCAACGCTTGGGCGTGTGCGTGCTTGCTTGGCTCGCTTCCTGTCAGGCATTTTAAATAGTAGTAGTAGTAGTAGTAGTAGTAGTAGTAGTAGTAGTAGTAGTAGTAGTAGTGATAGTAGTATAGTTTTATTGACAGAGAGGAGTCATAATTGACTCCTGTGTCACCGTACATCGAACACGTACCTCAAAATCAGATTTATGTGCAACACTCTGATAAAACAAAGACCACAAACAAAGGAGGTGTCACAGAAATTTGACCTAATGTAATTACAGGGCTCTCTGTACATTTTATTTATTTCTATTTATTCATTTTATTAAACCCCCCGTACTGGGGAAAATATGTACACAAATATCGATATGAACACAGTATACATAGAATAAAATGCGTGGCTTCTTCACAGTAATGGTCAAAATATTGACAACAGCCACCAGGTCAGCACACACTTAAGTAGTGGCAGAGGGAAAGATTCTCTCTCTCTCTCTCTCTCTCTCTCTCTCTCTCCCTCTGAACATTTTGCCTGACTTTCATCGATTAAGACCTCATTGGCTAGCAACAACACATTAACGCCACTGTCTGGGGGGGGTGAACTTTTTTTTGTTTTTTTTTAATACAAATCCACGTCTGTGCCTGTGAACTGGTTGACCTCCTTCGCTGAGCCACAGTGTAATAACTGAGGTCATTGTTGTCCGTGCAATGAGTAGTACTCCAAGGAATCCATTAGCTCGTAGCCCTTCCCTGTTGTAATTGACGTCAAGAGGTGTACTAATAATGACAAAATTCGGTTCAATCAAGCATAGGGAATTAAATTTGAATGAGTGAATGACTTTATTCAGAATCTGAGGGTACACACACACACACACACACACACACACACACACATATATATATATATATATATATATATATATGTGTGTGTGTGTGTGTGTGTGTGTGTGTCTGTGTCTGTGTGTGTGCAATTGTTGTCAAAAAGAAGCTTGCATGGCACCAGAAAATCTAAGTGACATTTTTATAGTGGTTCTTGATGACTTTTAAAAACGAAGTAAAAAAGGAAACAGCAATGAGAATAACAGCAATATGTAACTTTAAATACAATTTATATATATATATATATATATATATATATATATATATATATATATATATATATATATAACACTTTGGAACACACATTTTCAATTCTGAAAAATCAATATCCGGCGCGCCCCCTCATATCCCTTTTCAAATTGCAATATTTGACGAATCGTTGCAGTCCATCAAAATTGTACCACACGTTATGCAGTAATGGTATGCTATATTTTCTTTTTTGGACATTTTGTGTTTCCTTTGTGCCACCGATTAACTCTTTTGTTTGTTCATTTGTCTCTCTTCGCGTTGCATGTGCTTGGCCTTTGTGACAACATTATCAGTTCAAACAACGGGACAATTCATGTTAAAAAACAAAAATAAAAAAATAAAAAACAAAACGCAAAACAAACAAAAACAAAATAACCCCGCCCCCACCCCCAAAGAACTGAAACCATGGCTAATGTATTATTACGAGGAATTTGTTATGTCTGTGTGCCAACACAGACATATTGTTTTTTTTTAGGAATTCTTTCTTTCTTTCTTCTTTCTTTCCTTCTTTCTTACTTTCCTTTGCAGGCAAATTTGTCCGACATTTCTTTTTTAAAGTACTACATGTAGAGACTCCAAGCTTGGCAAAATTATACTTCTATGGATAACGTCTGGCCATTTTATAATGAGAGGTCATGCTTTTCAAAATTATGCAAATGAGGGCTAATTAAAGTTTTACATCTTCAATATCTTATATACTATAGTCGATGTGGTTCCGAGTGTATAGGAGTTCGATCGTAGCAAAGTAAAAGTCATCTCAAAGGTCAAGGTCATGTCAAGGTCAAAGGTCAATTTTATGCCAAATGTCATTTTTGAGGTCAAGGTTCACTTCAGGTAGAGGTCATCTCAAGTTCAAAGGTCATTTCCCGGTCAAAGGCCTCTTTCGATGGTGGCTTTCTTCTAGCCATAACTTGGTCAATTCTTATCCGATTTTCATCATGTTGGGCTCAAATTGTAGCTATTGTAACACTGCACATTTTTTAAAAATTTACATGTAACCTTCAAAGGTCAAGGTCATTGGACCTTTAAAAGTTTCATCCAGTCAGAACTTGGCCAATTTCCATCCAATTCTAATCATGTTGGACTCAAATTGTAGGTATTGCAACACTGCACATTTTTATAAGAGCATGTAACCTCAAAAGGGCAAAGGCCAAGGTCAGTTGGCCCTTTGAAAATTTCATCTTGTCATAATTTGGTCAATTTTCATCTGATTTGGTTCATTTTGGCCTTAAATTGTGGGTATTGTAACACTGCGCAATTTACATGTGACCTGTAAAGGTTGAAGGTCAAGGTCATTTGGACCTTGAAATTTGCATGCAGCCATAAGCTTAATATAATGTGAAGTACCAAAGGATAAAAGTTGTAGCATTTAATATCTACAACTTTTGAAGGCACACAGACAGATTTGCTTTGGAGCAAATCTTCTTTTCTAGTTTCCCTTCTTTCCCAAAGAAGGCCATGTCCAGGGCCGGGATGGCACTGTATGTAGCGTGTCTATAGACGTGCTTAGCGTATGCAAGGAACAGTTTGTAACGCTCAACTTGATTTTGAGAGGTCACCATGGCAACAGAAGAAATTTAAGAAACAAAATGATATTACGAATAATGCATTGTTGCAAGGCAGCTTGTCTCTCAATGAAAATGAAAACACAGAGGATTTTTCTATTGAAAATATGTACCGTCAATAGTTAAAAGTAGTATGCTCGATAGAAAAGACCAACTCTTAATCCTTACGAAAAGACCCAAAAGTGAACATAAATTTTCAGCAATACACCGTGAAAGATGACGGTTTGTTTTCCGACATTGCAAGTTTGTGGATGTAAAATAAAATTTAGATTTAATTATTGTTTGGCGAATAAACCAATAAAATCAAGTCAAATTATGAAGTTTCAGCAGGCTCTACAAAATACAATTTGGTCTAATTACTGTCAAGGGAATGACGAGTTCGGTGAAGGTATCTCCCAAAATAAAAGAATAACTTAAAAGTAAAGAGTCTGTCCTTGGTTCGAGTTTTCATCCAGCCAAGGCAATCTTAAGGGGCGTAACACCGACGTATTCAAAAGACCGTATTGTTGTGTTGTCTGTCTCATTCTTGCCATCACGCCGTTAATCAAAAGCATTCCTCGCCGACTGTCTGCGCACTGAGTGACCCTGGAAAAGCTGGTGACTTCGTTCCAGCTAAAAAATAAAATGCAATGCTTCTTAAAGAGAAGCTCTTGTGTTTGTGTGTGTGTGTTATGAATTTGTTTTTCATCTTCAATCCAGATAGATGCACGTACTGATGCGGGATGAATCAAGACAATTCTGTCGACATCTTTAAAAAAATAGAACAAAACCGTGTATTTTGTTATGCAACATCTAATTCCCGGTAGGACCTTCATATCACAATTCGTTAAACTAGTCAAGCGTTAAAAGACCAGTATATGACTGAGTGGGCCTAATATATTTTGATTGGTCACCGGATGTGGCAGAGCAACCAAAAGGCCCCCAATCGTAAAGGTGTCTTTCATTATTAGATTGGCACAACTGAGCACATGAGAATAAAGCAAAGATACTGCGTCTTAGTAATAGTTCATCTTTGGAGTACTTAAGACAAGATGTGTACAACCTATAAGCATAAGGATAGCATGACATGTGCCTGATTTGATACATCCCCAATTACAGACGGGACGTGGATATTGCATCAAAGCTATGACTGTGAAAAAGATAAATTAAAAAAAAATGATGTGCAGTTAGTGACGAAATAATACAAAGAAACTAATGTTTTTCACAATAGGCCTTTTTGTGGTTTTTTTCAGGGTGGATTTTCGTGGCACTTGCAGCTGTCGGTCTGAACATCAGCAATGTCCAATGGGACAGCACGCCTATATGGCAAGGAGTCCTCACTGTGCTCGTTCTTGGAATGCTACAAGGCAGCATGCTTGAAATAATTGTCATAACAATAACCACCCTCGTCCTACGTCGCAAGAAGAAAGACCACAAGTATGCCCCAACAGACAACATTACGCTGATGCTCAATTACAATCTTTTGGCTCTGAACAAGGAAGACGTTGACGAAACATTTAAAACAATGTTTGATGCCTATATGGGTAACATGAGCGCAAATGTTGTAGCTGTCTTGGTGAGTGCTACGAAAAAGAATGATCTGAAGAGATATGAATTGGAGAAAAGAGATCAATATCGGCAGAGAATCTACGATATACTTTCAACTGAAGGGAGAAAGTTTGCTACAGGAAATCACGCATGTGTCGATTTATATCGACTGAAATTTGTGTGGCATAAATATAGATTTATTCAAACAGACTTGTTCTTGCGAGAGCATTTGCATAAAATATGCACGTTTTATGCTCAGAACTTTATGTGTATCCATAGAGTCAGTGCTGTTCTCAGAAAGTGTGGTCAATATCAAGACTTAATGTTGTTGTCAGAAGGAGATCGATTTGCTTTCACTTACACCGATAAAACATTATACAGTTCCAAAGCACGAACTCATGGTGAACCTTTATTCTATGACTCCGCGGATGTGGACAGAATCATTGGGCGCAAATTTGACTACACTTTGGTTCTGGATGGTGACACAGTCGTTCCAGTGCAAGCAGCGCAGACGCTTCTGTCAATAGCTGCTGCCAATCCACGTGTAGCTATTGTTCAACCTGCCATAAAACTGAAGGCAGGGGACGAAGACACTATATATATGCAGCTAGAATGCCTTCGTCAAGAAATTGGAGAACCCATGACAAACGCCCTGACGATGCTTCTGGGTCAGTGCGGCTTCTATGGCAAAGCACTCATTAACAATCGATTATACATAAGGAAAATTATAGGTACTCGCAACAACCTCATCGAAAGAGTACCGCTGGATGTTTTGAGTCATGACACATTCGAAGCTGCAGTATTGAGACCATACTATGCAAGTTCTGTTTACATTATCGAAGCCCCAAGCTTGAATTACATCACTTGGAACATTCGTGAACGCAGATGGAACAAAGGGGAGATACTGCTTTCCATGTATTTTCGAAAGTATCTGTTTGGGAAACCTTTGAGATTCCTGCAGAAGCTGCTTCAAGGAAAGGATTATGTCCCATTGAAGCTCAGAACTGAATCCAAATTGGACTTTATCAGTTCATATTTAGCACATTCTGCTTTTAGACAAATGTTCATGAAACCTTTGCTGTTAATCTACATTCTCATACACATCAATGTTCGGCTTCACTACCCTTACATGTCAATTCTTGTAGTAATGTTCATTGTCTTGATCTTTCCCAAAATAGCCGTATGTAGCAGAAGGAATATTCATAAAATTCTCGTTGATTCTATAACCTCAGTGCTTCAGTTCACACCAGAAGCGGTGGTTGGCTGCGTGAGAGTAGCCAAGGCTTTTCAAAGTAATGTATGCAAAGACTGCAAGTGGACACCACAAAGAGCGGTGGAAGAACAGTTCAAAAAGTCTAATCCTCTTTGGAGCAGCATAAAACACTTATGGGGATACAGTATTATCGCCGCCATAGCCTTCATACTTGTCCTAATTTTTGCACCAGGTCATACCTTAATATACATTATGCTTTTCTGTTTGTTTGTTTTACCGCTGTATGCCGGTCTCACGTCCTTCAGTCTCAAACTACGAAGTCCACAGGTTTCTCATCAAGTGCGATTCAATTTTGAATACGTTCCTTCCCAATATAACATTTCAGCTTCCTCCATAGCTAGTATCGATGACATGCCTTTGTCTCTGCCCAGACTTACGACCCATAAAGCTGTAACTTCTACCAGATGGGTGGATGCTCCAAAGACAATTACTCACGACTCCCCAAATATACGGAACTGGCATATAGGGTCTCACGCGCACATGCACAGTGACGACTACAGACGAAGATCGGCGGACTCCACACATTCCATCGTCGTACCCATTGAAGATGAACATGACACAGTGTCGCTGTTGAGCAGCTTTGGCAGACCACAGTTGAACGGTGGGATAACACGAACACAACAGAATGTCAGCAAATATGCAGTGGCGGGAAACTCCGGATTGCTCCTGTCACCAAAAAGTTTGGTGTTTTCGTGGACAGAAAAAACCCCTTCCGCACCCCCTCTTGAGCCCTAGTAATATAGGGACATACGTTAGGTTAGCAGTGACTTCCACACTGTTACGTATAGCCCTTGATTCATATATACAGTGAGAAAAATTAAAAATTTCCTTAAAGCTAACAAAATAAAGCGTCTGTTAATTATAATGTTATTTGACGGCAATGTTTACATAACAATTAAAAGTAGCTTTTTTGAGTACCATTATTCTGATTTGAAACATCTGTATCTCAGAAAAAAACTTGGGACACCCAGTTTTCATTTGCAGTGTATTTTACAGTTTGCCATAAACTTGGTGCAGAAATACGTGAAATGTACAAGCTGAATCGAAAATTTATATCAAGGCATGACTGCTGTGCAAATACTGCCTGCACAAATCATTACCAAAGTTTCAACGCAAATCACTACAAAAGTTCATCCACATGAATCTTTGGTTTGTATGGTTTCTAAAAGTGTATACTTTGTCGCACCTTTCAAGTAAATTTACAGTTTTATATACGGAAAAGGATCAGTCAGCACTGGGGTCACTGATAACCTAACGTAAGTATATCGTCAAAACTCTGGTCGGGTTCAAATTTACGAACAGTTATAACTCAGGAAGCAAACGTGATTGTACACAGTATTACATATATATATATATATATATATATATATATGTGTGTGTGTGTGTGTTGAGAGTTTCTCATTGTTGTATATTGCTGTAACCACCGCGGTCATTTCATACATATTCATTTTATGCACCACATTTCGCTAACAAAGCATGTTAATTTAAATATTCAGGTTATAGACCACATTGTGTAATAAATAAAAGCAATTTTATACAGGTGATGTTGTTTGTTTCATATATTAGTGGATGAGTCAAATACGAAGCTTTGAATTTAAATTTACGCTTTTAAAAAAAAAAATAGTAATTTACCTCGCCATCATCTCGAATAAGATTAAAGTATACATCAAAACACCACATTAAGCTAGCGAGATACAAATCACCCAAAATTTCGGCAAAAAAATGTTTTTTGATCTTTGTATGGATGAATATCTTGTGTATCTGTCATGTAAAAATCAAATTTCTGCTGAAATTGCAAAACAGAGAAAAATGGGGGTATTTAGTAAAGCTTCCTGCTTAGCGTTGACAGTCACGCCGACCTTGTTTATTGTTAGAGTGAAGGGGATGGGCTTTAGAAAGTGGTCACATGACCGGCCGTGGCCGTGAAAGGCCGTCTGCTCAAACTCGTTAATTTTATTTCGCAAAAACTTACCAGCCGATTTCCTTCAAATAAAAGGGATTGGAACGGTAATGTGTGGAGTTTAAAACTGTCCTTTTATTTTTCTCTGCGCCTACTAGTTGGTTTTTAATCTTATGTAGAATGTTAATGCTCAATGCATTCAGCGGATTAAGTGATGCCCCCGTGTTTGAATGCCTGCCCTAACGCAAATAAAATACATACAGCCGAACAAAAAGAAATTTTTGAATTTTGATACATTGCCAATAAATTGGCATACTTGTCACAAGTTTGCTGTATATATTAAAAAAGTTATTTGCCAGGAGCGCTGGGGTCTGAGATAAACGACATGCTCTTCTTCATGGTTTGTTTATTCAACAATTACAATCAGTATTGTCCCGATTTTTTCGCGACTTATAGTTTAGAGCTAGATAAATCCAAAAATGTATACTTTTACTGTGTTCATGTGAACAGCTTAAAAGTTACAGGGCCGTAAAGTTGTCCATGTTGATTTGCACCACATTTATATCTCGCTACTTTAAGACCGCCGTAGTGAGGAGTATATCTGGAAGTAAGACGTGGTCTGCTGTCCAATCATGCATTTTTCATTGTAAATGTGTATGGATTTTTCAGAATTGACACCATTTACATATAAAGACCACTTTAAGTGTGACCATGGATGATCTTAATCCATGGGTTTCGCAATATAATACAATGTAATTGTATCTGTATATTGGCAAAACTTTGTTTACAACAGGAGCACCGATGGCAAAAGGGTCAATTTGATGCTGCGTCGAAGATATATATAGCGAATAACAGAGAGCATATATATATATATATATATATATATATATATATATATATATATATATATATATGTGTGTGTGTGTGTGTGTGTGTGTGTGTGTGTGTGTGTGTGTGTGTAGATGGATGGAGGGGTGTAGGGGAGACCCGGGCAAAGTTGTCCACTCTTCAAAGAGGGTCACCGTCGTATCTAATAGCAGGGGGTCTATACACCTTGTCCAGGATGGGCAACACATTTGCCGGAGTCAGTAGACTTGCTAGGTCACAGTTACAACAAGGAGGTTAGCCTCCTTGTTTAGAACCATAAAAGGTTGCTTATCTTTTTAAAAGCACAAATAATTTTTTTATTTTGTGCAAATTTATCAGAAAAAAACACTTGATTTGTTTTGGTGTCAGAAGGTATAAAGCAAAAGGCGGAGCTCATCAGTGAGTATTTCTTTAACTGAAATAAATTCCAAAAATTATTATACTTTTCAAACCTAGCTCAAATCACCAGATTTTAGCACTTGAAGGTCATATGACGTTTTAAAGGTCACTCCTGCGTAAAGTGGGTCATGTTTTTTTTTTTTTTACATGGATCACTATGCGGCTGTCCCGCTTTGCCCTTTGAAAAGGGCAAAACGGGACAACCTGACACCACCGTTTCACCATATGTACTTTGAAACTGTAAAACTGTGTCTAATTTCTCCAACCAACATAGCTGATGGTGCTAATATTCTACGTTGCGATCTTAATTTTGTGGACTGACTCAATACTTACATTGTGTTTTAACTGAATATCGGAAAGTGGGAGTTAGAAGTAGTGTCCCACATTGCCCGGCCGAGGACCTGCTTTGTCCAAATTTTGTTTTTAAAAAGAATAATATGGATATTTATTTTTTCTCTAAGAAAATCTTTTTTTGTAATGTAAGTTTTAGTAGCAGGGTGAAAATGGTGGTTTCAGAGATGTTTACCTTGGCACAAAACTTCATATATTTTATTTATGAAGCTTCTTTTCTTAAGTAGCCCACTCTGCCCGGGTTTCCCCTACAGCCGGGGTCTCCCCTACAGCCCGGGTGGTAATATTCCCGTGTTCAGCTTGCAGCTCCTGTCCGTTGATCATACATTCATTCTCTCTCTCTCTCTCTCTCTCTCTCTCTCTCTCTCTCTCTCTCTCTCTCTCTGCATACCTAGGCCTCTCTAATCCATCTGTCCGTCTGTCGGTCCGTCTTCTTTCTTTCTTGCTTTCTTTGTTTCTTATTATCTCCACATTTCGTCCAGAGCTGCTGCCTTAATTTTGACGGAGTGGTATCTCAGCTGCTCTCTCACTGGATACGCAAACTTTCAGCCAATGGACTGTGACAACATGAAGAACAAATATAAAAGTAAAGCGAATGCTAGGGCCCGGCAGAGTACTGTCTACTCTCTGTCGCAACATGTTAATTAATATGCGTGAATGGCCATGACATGCATGAATGAATGAATGCCAATTTTATTGTAATAAACTTTGATGAAATCTTATCAGTTTGTATTCATTTTCAAGAAAATGAAATGCTCTTTACGGTGATGTAACTCACTGCATGACTTGCACAAGCGTTGTTACCCCACCCTGCGCCAAAAACAGGGTAAAATACAAAGTGCGCTGGCAGCCAGATGCCTTTTTCGCATCGCGGCAACAAAATCCATACATCTTCAAGGACGTTTCGCAGGGCCAAGGTTGACTCTTTCATTATGAATAACATATCATTGCAAAGCTAGAAACGTGTAGTTTCGAATTCCGAATTATTTTTCTTTTTCTTTTTAGTTTATTTTTTAATCCGATTAAAAACTTCAATAAGTTTTAAAAAATGGTAAAGTTTGAAGACAAAAACGATAAAACGGATTTGTATAGCTTAGAATCTCCTCTATTCAATGGTATATGTCATTTTTTACGAAGACAAAAAAACCCGAATGCGAAACATAGATCTGCAAGGCATATCACATAAAAGGCGAGAGACGCGTCTCCTTGGTCGACCATCATGGCGTCGCTTCAGAGAGTGAGTACGCTGTTCTTGGTTCAGATTTTCTGTTCCACTTTGGAAAGTCCAGCATGAATAACTGCTCATAATAGGCCTATGTATGAGAATTTCTTTATGAATGCCCTGAGTATTACTTGAGAGTAATTTAGTGTCAGCAATAGGCAAATTGATAGCAAAAATGGTTCTGACACAGGGAGGGAAAAAGCGTCTGCTATCGTGTCACTGTGAATTACCAGCCCGAAGAACAAAAAAACCTCCCAGAAATTATGGAAAATATACTTGATATTGAAAAAATAATGGCACAGAATATTTCTTACAGCTGTTTTGATCTGTTCAGTAGCAGTTTTGACAATTGATGGCTTAAGATTAGCAAAGATGACAGTGAATTGTAATTCTACTCCGTTAACTGTTAAAGAGGGAGCTTGATAGTGAGCGATAATAGAGTCACAACATTGGCATTGGAACACATGATGAAGTTTTCCTTCTCTTATATTTTGATCAAAATACATGTTTTGAAAATTTTTACCCAAGTAACATTCAGAAAATCAAAATTTTAAATATTTAGACCTTCTTTTGGCTTTCTTGGTGTGGAATTACACATAATCAACTATAAATTGTTTGGTATAAAAATTGTGATGAGTAAATATAAATTCTATCATAGGCCTACTAACATTAAGTTACAAGGTTAAATTATGATTAAGTGGTGGGCTTGTGGGGGGCATCATGATATAGAAATTGACCTAGCTCTTTTAATTTAGGTAAAGGTAAAGTTTAAAATCTCATTCTTAAATCAAAGTCAATTTATGTTTATGAATATTATAATTATTATTATTATTATTATTATTATTATTATTATTATTATTATTATTATTATTATTATTATTATTATTATTATTATTATTATTATTATTATCATCATAGTTATCATCATCATCATCATCATCATAATCATTATTATTATTATCATTATTATTATTATTATCATTATTATTATTATTATTATTATTATTATTATTTTCATCACTAATTATTGTTGTTGTAAAAGTTAATAAAACAAGCATATTTTAATTTTATTTTCAGTCAGTTATGGAAGAGCCTATCTTAAATCCTACTGCTAGGTATTTTTTTTAATTATGTCATAACTACTGTAGACTTGTAGTCTATAGTTGAATAGTCATATTTGGTGAAGGATTAGGTGGAAGGGTGTAGTTTGCAATAGGTTAGTTATCTTTGCTTTGCCTTTGGTGATGGGATGATGCATGAAACAATTTACATATATCAAACCCTTGAAGATTATAATGATGCTTTAAAAATTCCAAAGAGTGTAGTGCTTGAAGACAAATGAATATGCTTTGTAGTACCAAAGTTTAATATTATCTTAAGTAAAATATTAAAATGCAAAGTACTCTTTGTTATATAATACAACTTTTAAAAAAATCATGAGACCTTATTTCATGACTGCAGTTTTACCTTTTGATCAAGGGTTGCTGTAGTGTTAAGTAGGTAATTGAGAATACAGTGGTACCTGCTATTTGAGACCACCCCTACTGCCAGAAGACAGAATTGTCCTCATTTAACAGTTAGTCTTTTTCTTTTTAATTAACAGAGAAATAAGATGCCAGTGCCTTGAAAGGCTGGTCTCAAAAACATTTTGTGGTCTTTCATGAAATATGGGTCTGTACAGCAGGTAATATTGTAAGACGCTTCTTGTTTTTCATCATAGTGCACAATGAATAAATGTTATCCCATGCATGTTGATGAAAACCAAGTATTTTTTCTTGATAGCAACCTCTTGTGACGAACATGGAATATGTCATGTTAATTATAGATTTATGATTATGTCATAAGACAAAAAATAAATGACTTTTGCACACAATAGGGGTCTTTGTTGCATGTGTATGTATCTCACCTTTTTGGGTGAGATGGACATTCGAAGCATTCTGCATTGTGACTGGGCATGGGGACATCTCAGGCAAGTGCATAATGTGGACAGTGTTCACTACAAGAGGGTTTCCCTCATTGCACTGTGGGGCATGCACATACACATAGACAAGGTCATTACCTTCTGTAAACCTATTGTGTCCACACCTCATGTAAAGTAGGTAAACTCTGACACAACCAGCATTGCCAAAATAATGACTTAAATTGTTTTTGAATATGTAAAATTAAATAAAATGACTTGTAAAGTTGTTTCCTGTCTGAAAACTTAAAATACTGAAGTACCAATGGGGACATTCAGTAAAATAACTTTTTGACAGTCCCTATGTCTGTTAAGTCAATTAACAACTGTTTTGTGTTGTTATATTTTAAAAGATGAAACTCCGATGTACATGCCCACATGGAGACCTGGTGGTGAGAACAGCAGAGTGGGGTCAGTTTCATCCACTATTGTGTTTGGTCGAAGGAAAATACAATTCATCCATGTTCATTTAAATCAAATAGTGATTTTTTAACTTTTGTTTTCAGTGAGGTTTTCAAGCACTTGCTTACTCTTTGTACCCATGTTATGAGCATTTTCCACAGAATTTATTCATGCTGGCAAGTCTCTCTCTCTCTCTCTCTCTCTCTCTCTCTCTCTCTCTCTCTCTCTCTCTCTCTCTCTCTCTCTCTCTCTCTGTGAATGTCATGCTTGTTAAGTTGTATGTTTCTTGTCAGTCTCCCTTCTTACTTTGCACCTCCCGTCATGTTTAATGTGATGCATGATTTGCAGAAAAATTGCATGCAATGTTAAGAAATGTACTACATACAAGTATGCAAAAAAACATGTGAGAAAGATATTGTGTTGTGTTTGGTCCCTCGCTCCTTAGGTTTGAAAACTCAGCTGACATGAAGCATAGACTTAAACACGCATGGCCTAATTACAACCATTCGTACATATCCCAGTTGCACACATTGTCTTTCACTATCTTCTGGCGCAACAAATATTTCTTCTTTTTTTTTAATAACATATCAAATATCAACATCTCCTCTACAGTCCAACAAAAACAGACTTAACTGTGTGTGTGTCACTGTCATCTTGGGTTCAAAAATTAGTTTTAAAAGTCAAATTTATTTTTTGAATAGTATCATAGTATGAATCAATATTTTGGTCCCATTTTCTTAAATCCTTACAAATTAAACAAAAATTCGAAGGAAAAAAATTCTGGCTTTACTGTCCTTTTCATTCATAGGCCTAAGTAATTGATCATTGTTTTAGTCTGCAGATTATACCTGAAAAAACCCGACAACCCCTGACATCCATTCATTTGTGATCGCAAGCAAAATAACTTTGCCTCTTATATGAACCATCTATTTTCGGCTATTTGTGATAAAATAGCAATGATTTCCCCAAAAGAGTAATGGTTGGCATCTCAGTTATCATAGTCTCCATTTGAGATAACAAGACATGTTTTCAGTGAGTTGGATATTTATGCTTTTGATCATGCAAAAAGTCTCTAAAGTGATATAGGACTCTGGTTGGCCTGTTAAGCTGGGTTTCCATGTGCGCGTATTGCGTACTGCGTATTGCGTATGCGTTATATGTGTACGCATCACGCAGGGTAGACACGCCTAAAGCTGGTTTCCATGTGCGCGTATTGCGCATTGCGTACAACGTATTGCGTAGTTGGGGTGCGTATTGCGTATTGCGTACTGCGTATTGCGTACTGCGTATGCGTTATATGTGTACGCATCACTCGGGGTAGACACGCCTAAAGCTGGTTTCCATGTGCGCGTATTGCGCATTGCGTACAACGTATTGCGTAGTTGGGGTACGTTTTGCGTACTGCGTATACCATTTTCCATATATATCCGCAAACCAGGCGTATACTGTACGTATACAATGTTTACTTTGGTAGGTTTTGCTTCAGGTATGCGGAATCCCCACCACGTGGTGGGAAACCCCCCCAAACATAATGTGTATGTTACGCGCGTCTACCCTGCGTGATGCTACAAAATCGCTACACATAGCGATTGAAACGCATGGGCAACACGCAATACGCACTACGCATACATGGTAATGGGGTTGTTAATTTTAAGTCAATCGCACCACGCAGTACGCAATACGCAATACGCGCACATGGAAACCCAGCTTTAGCTAGGTTTCCATGTGCGCGTATTGCGTATTGCGTACAACGTATTGCGTAGTTGGGGGTACTGCGGATACCATTTTCCATGTATCCGCAAACCAGGCGTATACTGTACATATGTATGCTTACTTTGGTAGGATTTGACGCCATTTTGTGTATGTTGCGCGCGTCTACCCTGCGTGATGCGTACAAAATCGCTACACCGAGCGATTGAAACGCATAGGCAACACGCAGTACGCACTACGCATACATGGAAATGGGGTAGTTAATTTTAAGTCAATCAATTATTACGCACTACACAGTACGCTATACGCGCACATGGAAACCCAGCTTTTATCTGTCATTGTGAAAATTAAGGTAGTCACTGCAAAAGGTGACATGGTGTTTTGTCTTTTATATGTTGTAGGAGACCACATGTGTAGGAAGCAGAATCACTACCACTGGATGCTGTCTGTGAGGAAGCTGGGGTAACCATCGAATTGTAGAAGAGATGCTTCCAAGGAGAGTTGATAGATGTTTTGCCACCGCGGGAAAAGATGTTAAATGGGGTTGTTAGCAGATTGGTAGATTGGTCCTGAAAGATTGGCTGTGATGAATTGAGTATTATGTGTGTGCTTTGGACGGCAGGGGGGGGGGGGGGGGAGAGGGCATTTTGATTTATTTTCTCATTAACCATCTCACAAATGGATTTCAGCCCTGTGTTTTTGGTATTATATGATAAAATTGCCCCAGTATGCCCTCTCATCTGACGTAAAATTCAAGTATAACGTACAAAATATTGAAAATCCAGTCTCGACAGCGGAAAAGCCGCGGCATCTTCGGGGAATCTATAATAATCATACCAAATTTATAAATATACACATGTATTAAATTCGGCATTGAACATCCTTTAAATGGATTGCACCCACTGTGATGTCGCATAAAAGGATATTAGTGACCCATAATACCCTTACATGTCACTAATGATTTATCTTATACTCTAAGTATTAAAAAATTGGCGTCGTCTTCGGAAAATCAGCGGCATCTTCGCAAAGGAAAAATAATTCTAACCAAATTTGTAAATGTTTATTATATTCTGCATTTTATTGCGTTATACTGTTAGATTATGTTTTCCAGATTGACAATATTGCAGTTTATAAAATGATATGGCTTATAGGGTGACAGGCTTTTGATAGAAATACCTGGCAGTGAAAGTGGCAAAACGGACTCTTTTTCACACTTCGGCGGATGTCCTCCGTCTGTGGCGATTTTCAAAAGCTGTATTTTTTGTGAAAATAAAGTTATGAAATGTGAAATTTTGTATTTGTTGTTACCTTTTTAAGTTTTATGCATAACAGAAATTTCAAGGCTCTAAAAAAGACACTTTTGAAAATACAGAACTTTCAAAATTGCAACAAATTAGCCATTTTTGATGTTGCGGCGTGAAAAACGACGAAGTCCAGAGTCTAAAAATGGAAGTTAAGACCCTTGAAATATCAAAATGATACATATATATCTCACTGATTCTTATTTTTCTTGTGTTTTTATCAGGTTTTGCACAAAAATGAAAAATAAATGGTTTTATGAAATAATATTTGGAAAAATGGTAGAGACAGACGATGTTTTGTAATATACGGGAACAGGTCTTTCGGGGTCGCGATGCAAGCCCCATCTCCAGAAAACACATAAATTGATGTATCTCGAGAAATACTTGACCATTTTCAATAATTTTGGCATCATTGGAAAGCACTTTGAGAGTACCATCACATGCAATGAAAAAAAAATCAAAGAAAGGGGCAACTTGAAAATTCTGTGCCTCCCCCTAGTGTGATGTCGCCGGGTGTGTTATGTTACGTAGGTTGGATCCTGTGACACCTTACATTTTTTGTCTGTCTCAAACATACGAGTGATTGTTAACAGATACGTGTGATTGTTAACGGGCAATGATGTAGATAATGACTAAAGTAGTTATATATATATATATATATATATATATATATATATATATATATATGTTTGAGTGCTCTTTTGAAGAGGTTGTTTTTTCTTATCAAATTATTGTCACTTGATCATCCTTCTCGTGTCTTCAGAATTTTTACCCGAATGACAACAAACATCAGACCATTCGGCACCAACGTATTGGGGGGGGGGGGGGGGGGGCGCTCATTATCAGCAATCCGATTCAGTGTTAGTAAGTTTTAATTTAAGGCCTACTAGTATGTGACTCATAAGACCACGTATTACTTGCCAATGCCGCAATGGAAGTTATAACAGTTTATTGCATCATGAACGTGTTAGGCCTGCATTTTATTTCATTAATATTTTGACAGAGAACACCACCGGGATGGCTTTGACAAGCTTTGCATTTAGTAACAGATTCAGAACATTGATTATTTGTATTTAGCGTTAAAAAGTTATTTCATTGCAGTAGATAACAGTGTTAGTGAACAGTGAACTGAATGGCCTTTTTTGGCAATGCAGAATTTATGAAAGCAAACTCAAAGTGAGCTATTTCTTCCACTTCCACATAATAATGTAGACGCTTTCTTTCTTTCTTTCTTTCTTTCTTTCTCTCTCTCTCTCTCTCTCTCTCTCTCTCTCTCTCTCTCTCTCTCTCTCTCTCTCTCTCTCTCTCTCTCTCTCTCTCTCTCTCTCTCTCTCTCTCTCTCTCTCTCTCTCTCTCTTATTGGGTATCAAATTGCCCCAAATGATCTTCATCATTTTAAATTTCTGACCAGACATCAAACCGAAAGTAACTCCGTTGCGTACATACATCCTGCAGTTTCAAGTGCATTTTCTCCCACACTCACAGAGCACAAAATCACAATTGCCTTTTCGTTCATGTATTCCCAGTTATATCTGGATGTATTATCATTTGTGGTGGCACATCTAACACCCAGGGATAGCTACATATTCATTTGTTACCGTTTGTCTAGAAATGCTTTAGTTCTACAAAACTCGTTTGTTAGTCTAAGTTGCCGTAGGCCGCAGCCTATAATACGAACATTAATTATCATCGATACATTTGCAACGGACATGAAAAACATTTTCCTCGGATGATAAAAATATTGGTACGAAAAACGTCAGTCAGTTGGCAAATACATATTTTATTTTGGTAATGTTTCTAGTAAAATGAGAAAGAACCCCCCCCCCCCGAAAATAGCATCAAAATAATAATGGCGGAAACGCACATTTGCCGGAGTCAGCACAGATTGTGAGAGATCGTCCCACAAGGGGGGGGGGGGGGGGGGGGGAAAGGGGGGGGGGGCTGGCAGATCATACATGACGAAATACGCTCTCTCTGTCTTTAATATACTGGTGTCTCTTAGCATACAGCAATACCCAGGTTATGAAGGATTCCCCTCAGATACTCCGCATACACATATATGTAGGGTAGGGTGGGGCAAGATGACGCACTTAAGGCATATATCGCACCCGTGTACTTAATTTTATCCCAGTCAGTCAAAACTTATAATGGTATTTCGTTAAGTGATATCCACTATTGGAAATACTGGATCCATTTTGAAACAGTGCTAGGATAACAAATAGATCGACATTGAAAAATAACCATTGTCTCTGCATAATCTTACCCCTGTAGAAGGGGGCAAGATGACGCACTACACATGCCATATAAAACGTCAAATATAATAGCAAAATCAATAGCTTAAAGGCTTATTATTCCAAAAAGTAATCTACAAGGGGTTATTAATATCCATTTAGATACAGAGAAAGTGCGGACAGTTAAGGTTTTTGCTCTTATAGAGAAAATACGGGTAAATTTTACTAAAAATTAAGATAGTGGTTCCAAGAAATTTCAATACTTTGTATAGAAAAAGTAAATATAAATCTATCTATATGTAGCCAAGGCAAAAGTCTGTAGAAGTTCTTTCAAGTTATAGTTGATTTTTACTTGTGTCTATCATATTTATAAAAGCCAACTACTCCATAATGAATCATTCAAATGCGTCATCTTGCCCCACTGTAAGTCAAAATAAGGAATGAGGTCACAGACTCTGTTTTAAAGGGCTTTATACTGAAACCTCCGTCCAAAGGATCGACTTTAAATGAATAAAATGAAACATCTATACTTAAAGATCATATACAAGCTAAGGATAAACGTGCATAACTTAAATGGTGCAGAAATGTATTAACAAATGTGCCATGAGCACCCTTGTTTTCTGCGTAAAAATGTTTTTGATAGTTATTAATTTTATGGTCGATAAAGAAATAACTCAAACCATATTTGATCAATTTTAATGTGGAATCAGAAATACAGTTCAAACTCGTATTAACCATCAATAGAACAATGTGAATGTGAAGAAACAGATTTTATCACGCAATTGCTGCATGCGTCATCTTGCCCCAGACATAGGTATAAGTTTGTAGATTTAACGAAGGCTTCTGATCATCGATGCATTTAGGTGTGCAAGGAACTAAAACAAATTCTCACGCGATTTTCTGAGTTTCTTTCTATAATAACAACTGCCATGTCACATGTAGGCCCTACATAGCTTTGCAGTTAGCCTTATATTAGACTAATCCAGGTAGAAATGTTAAGAGAACACATTAATTTGCGCAATCATCACAAATGAACTCCACATGAGAGCGCCCATAGGTTCCAACACCAGTTTCATGAAACCAAAGTTTACATACTGGACACTCCACCCAATATTCTGCATCAGCGCCGACGTCATCCATCAGTTGGCGCCACATACTCCACAGACACATGTGGCATCATCTCTATCTCTGTTTGCCTGGGGTTTGGATTTTTTACTAGCTTGTACACCAGACGTTGATTGTGGCATGCCTGAAGACATCTGCTTTTTAATTTTTTTCCCTGCAACTGGACGCTGGTTTTTTTTTTGGTTTTTTTTGTTTTTTGTTTTTTTTGTTTTTTTTTTGTTGATTCATCTTTTTCTCTTTTTCTTGCAGCTCTGAGATATAATTTGTGTCTGTAAGTACGCGTGCAGTTGTGGCTAATGACTTTTTGGCTCTCGATGTTACGGGGGGGTGCTTTGCTTTTGATGGTTTTGTGGCTTTCTCCACTAAGGCTGCCAATGGATTAGGCCTGCGTTTAGATGTATCCTTGGATATATCACTCATGCCGTTAGCTACCTCCGTTTGTTTCTCACTTTCAAAGATGTGACCATTTTCAAGAGCTGAAGCGCGTTCTTGAGATTCATTGCTATCAGGCTTCTCTTGTTGCGCAGGCAAGGATGATACAGTTTGTCCATCGCTTTGATCCCTCTCCATGACGGCTCTTGCAGGAGCAAAAGTGTCTTGGCCAAATATATTTGGGTTGAATGGAAAAATTCCCGTGCATCTAAATCCATTGATGGCAAGCTGTGGGCACACAACACTGTTGTAGGATTTACAATACAGTTCTGGTATGTCACCACGAGTCACCACACGTCCTGGTTGACTTTTCAGGAACTTTCTGCACGCTTGACGCAACGATGCTTTAAGGACAGGTAAGACACCAAAAATAAATCCCACTTTAGTACATCCTAGCTCAAACTGTATTTGCGTTAGGATAACATATCATATATGTGTGTAATCGTCATACTCCAAAGAATTTATATGGCCCGTATTTGGGTGTCTGTGATGTTAATTGTTGAATAAACAATTGAAAGTTGACCGCAAAGCATCCACCCCATAAATGTCGATATAAGTCACTAATTATTTGTGATAAATTCATAATTACACTTGCATCTTAATCCTGACATATTGGCAACAAAAAACGATCCTACGATTTTTCATGTTTGGTTTCGTTTTTCTTTTATCCATCCTCAAAGTTTGACGTTTCAGTTTTCCCTTTGATTTTCAGGATGTTCATTTTCTTCATTTCATAGAAAAAGAACGAAGCAAAATTTTGAAAATCGCTGAATTGTTTTTGCAGTTCAGACATTACAGAATCAAAAGCCGTTAACTGGATTAAATTTCGCCATTCCGTTTTCTTGGAATAACCATTCTTAGGTGGGGTTCTCGTCCTATTATCCTCTCTGAGAAAACAAGCTTCAAAGGCCTTTGATGTTGATGATTTGCCTCTAAAACAATACCATTTGCTTATGTTGAGCTGATATTTGTACAAAACGTAGAAAACATCGTCCCTTAACATTTGGGGAGGTTGTCAATCAATTTTTGGCCAATCACATGAATAAAAGAGCTTTTGAAGCACAGAAAGCATTATTCAGCGATCTGTCAAACGGCGACATCGACAGTCTGGTTTCAAAGCGTGACGTCATGGAGGCGGCCCCCTCGGGCACCGTGACCTCAAGCCTGGCAACGAAAGTTGTGTTGCCTTGCTTCGGTGGGTGGCCAACGGCCGCTCTTGGTCTGTGCACGGATGGCGGGTTTGGTCTTCCTCCCCCTACCTCTTCATCCCGTTTTTGGGGATAGTATTTTATTGTATTTACTACTATCTGGCTACCTTATGTAGTTAGCTTGTTAGACTTGTCTGTACACAAGACACTTAGTTAGCTTGTCATTATTTTGTCAATGAGTTTCAATTCTCTTTCCAACCTGTTTTTTGTAACGTTATTTTATGTGTTTTCTCTGCTGTTCACGTTTATGGTTATTTCGATGTGTTTATTTGCACTTTTATTTCCTCATCCCTGGGTTTCGATAAAATATTATCATTTATTATATTTTTAGTAATAATGGCCAAAGCTGATTGGTTCAATTTTTCCAAATATGAAACCATACTCGGGTGTGTTTCTAGGTCCAAACAAGTCGTATTTCATCAAACGGGTAGTACTATCAGTTACCACGTGTTTGCTGAACGCAGTACGGATTTTTACCTAGCCTTGGTCAGCCATACCACATGAGGGCGAAGGATTTTTACCTAGCCTTGGTCAGCCATACCACATGAGGGCGAAGGATTTTTACCTAGCCTTGGTCAGCCATACCACATGAGGGCGAAGCCCGAATGTGGTATCGCTGACCAAGGCTAGGTAAAAATCCGTACTACGTGAAGCAAACACCTAGCAACGATTTTATTATATTTTTAGTAATAATAGCCTGCAATTTAAAGCAATAAATATCAGACATTTTGAAATTTCACTTTATTCAATTAAAGTAAACAAAGAGTCAAACTTGTAAGATCAATAGGTGCCAATGGTCAACAACCCCCTAGTAGAAGTTGGAATGACATCTCTATTATACTGTTGAAAATATTCAAGATTGAAAATTTCAAATGCTCCTAATTTGCATAATTTTAAACATCTTCATTTCTCTGTATAAAACAGTCAAACTCCTTGTATGGAGGTACAATCATGCCAAGTTTGGACTTTCTATGTACAATAGTGTCCGAGAAAAGTGTTCGACAAATTTGCTGGTATAGAAGAAAGAAAGAAAGAAAGAAAGAAAGAAAGAAAGAAAGAAAGAAAGAAAGAAAGAAAGAAAGAAAGAAAGAAAGAAAGAAAGAAAGAAAGAAAGAAAGAAAGAAAGAAAGAAAGAAAGAAAGAAAGAAAGAAAGAAAGAAAGAAAGAAAGAAAGAACAGTATGTCTGTGTTGGCACACAGACATGATAGAATGCATGAGCAGGGATCTTGAGCATTTCCTGGACTGTGTAATTGTATATAAATAATGTAGCCCAAAATGTTTTTTCTAAGAGCCGCTGAACTGACTGGTGTCCAGAAAGAAACATTAACTTATAATTAAATTACCAAACAGACATAGCTATTCAATCAATGCAGCCAATGTTTATATGACAAAATTAACCCATTCAGTGATGAACCCAAAGGATATGCTCTTTGCTAATTCTTTCAAATTTGCATTGCTAATACAATGTGTGAAACAAATAAAAAAGGTCAGAATATCACAAATTATGAGCAGATATTATATTCTATTATGATTGTCAGAAATTTTAGATCAGAACCCCCTCATTTAAAAGATAAGAATACTCAGTATATCCCTTTGATACAAATTTTACTGACAGTAAATGAAGACTTCTGTCCTGAATGAGTCAAGGCATGCCGCATTTTCAAAGGGTCATTTTGATGTCATATCTTGTAAATTATACACCAGGATTATGGCTTGTTTGCAGTTTAATTGAGATGTGACACCCCTGTAAAAATATCCTAAAGGTCTTACAATGTTGATGAAGGCTCTAGATTATGAGTGAAATCTATTGGGGGTAATAAAATACACATAAACTTAAGAGGAAAGGGTAGGGTTTATTTTGATGTGGCTACACTTGCCAGGACTTTGGAATAAGCTGGCCATTTGATACCAATCATTCACTGTCCCTGGTCATGTGTGTTTGGTGGGGTGGCAGACACATAGCAGGGCCAGCTCCACAGTAAAAACGGGTGTCACTTTAGCCGGATAATTTTGTAAAAAATCCAATTATTTGACGCTACAAAAGTCAAAATAAAACCCATATAAATGTCTACAGCAGCACCCATGTGAACCTGTTTACAAACACCACTAATTATAGCAGCCGGGTTGAGTGGCATGGCAAAGAGGTCAGTGATAGGCTGTTTGGCCCACCGGCACTGTGGTCACAACTAATGAGACGGCCCCCAGAGCTCAAGTTAGGTGGAATGGACTGTATAGTATATAACATATTGAAGATTTAAAACTTTAATTAGCCCTCATTTGCATAATTTTAAAAAGCATGACCTCTCATTATAAAAAGGCCAGATTTTATCTATAGAAGTATAATTGTGCCAAGTTTGGAGTTTCTACGTGCTATACTTTTCAAATGAAATGTCGGACAAATTTGCCTGTAAAGAAAGAAAGAAAGAAAGAAAGAAAGAAAGAAAGAAAGAAGGAAAGAAACTAGAAAAGATGATTTGCTGCATAACAAATCAGTGTGTGTGTCTTCAAAGCTTATTAGTATGGCAATGTACAACTATTCCATAGCACAGGAGTACAAGTTGGAATGGCATCTCTATCTATTACAGCTTTGAAGTTATTTAAGATTTAAAATTTCTAATGGTGCTATTTAGCATAATTCAAATTGCTACAACTTTTGTTTTAGATTCATTACATGCACAATGGTCAGGAACCCCCTATTAGAAGTTAAACTGACATGAACATGAACCAAATCGGATGAAAATTTACCAAGTTATGGCAAGATGAAACTTTCAAAGTGCCAAATGACCTTGACCTTTGCCCTTTCGAGGTCACGTGTTCTTATAAAAATGTGCAGTGTTGCAATACCTACAATTTGAGTCTAACATGATTAGAATTGGATGGAAAATAGCCAAGTTGTGACTGGATGAAACTTTCAAAGGTTCAAATGACCTTGACCTTTGACCATTAGAGGTCAAACATAAATTTTAAAATATGCAGGGTTACAATAGCTACAATATGAGCCCAACATGATCAAAATTAGATAAAAATTGACCAAGTTATGGCTAGAAGAAGGCCACCAAGGAAAGTGGCCTTTGACCTTGAAATGACCTTTGACCTTGAGATGACCTCTACCTGAAGTGAACCTTGACCTCAAAAATGACATTTTGGCATAAAATTGACCTTTGACCTTGACATGACCTTGACATTTGAGATGACCTTTACCTTGCTATGATTGGACTCCTATACACTCGGGACCACATCTACTATAGTGTACAAGATATTGCAGATTTAAAACTTTAATTAGCCCTCATTTGCATAATTTTCAAAAGCATGACCTCTCATTATAAAAAGGCCAGACTTTATCCATAGAAGTATAATTGTGCAAAGTTTGGAGTTTCTACATGTAATACTTTTCAAATGAAATGTCGGACAAATTTGCCGGTAAAGAAAGAAAGAAAGAAAGAAAGAAAGAAAGAATTCCTAGAAAAACAGAAAAGTGTGCGTTGACACACACACTTTAATAAAGAATTACTAGAAAAACAGAAAAGTATGTGCTGACACACACACTTTAATTCTTGAAGTTATGGATTAGTGAGCCATGGCAATGCAACCACATACTTGTGATTCTGACAACAGAAAGGTTTATTGTATGGGCTGTGGATGGGGAATGTGTTGAAGAAAAATCTGCATCAGGAATTATTATCTCACACGCTCCCTCCCCCCCCCCCCCTTCCTGGTGGAGGTTGTGTGGCCGCTGATTTGATCATATGATAGCAAACATGTCTAGAGACTGTCACGCTTCACATTTTGACCCAGCTTATCGGACTCCCTGATGAGGGCCATATCTTACAGCCAAATATTTTTGCTGGTTTGTTCTCATGCAATTGTTTATCCTGGGTGAATGTCTAAAAAATTAGCTACAGCCATCTGGTCAGTATTTCTTCGCTTTTGTGCTCAGTCTGTGGACTGGAAAAACATATGTCCAAAAATATCAGATACGTCTTGCCTGTTTTCCTGCTTCCCACTGCAATACCTGTTATGTAGTTTTCATGAAACAAAAACAAAAACAATGGAATGACGGACAGTCATTTGAATTATTTTATTGCAAGGTATGGGTAAAAGAAACCTCATGAAGTGTGCAGTGAGTATGACATTATGTATCACACATAATAAGCTGTGTAAAAACTTGAGTAGGGGTTCCAATTGGAGCCCAAATAGCCTGTAGTCTTGAATGGAAAATACAGAAATGCTGATCCTGTGCAATCGTATTTGCAGAGGCCACTACAAACATGCACTTTCTGGAGTTTTTAATGGCACTTTCATAGACCACAGACCTTGCGTAGTAAAGTAAAGGCTTTCATGTTTTTTCGTCTTCTGACAAGGGCTTTCCAACAGTTTTTTAATGGAAAGAAACTGATGGGTTTTAGTCAATTCAGGGCAATTTTACTGAAAAGCATACTTTAACTACCAGGAGAAAAAGGCATTTATGTAACAATTTTTGGCAATCAAAAGTCTATAGTTTGCGTTGTGTTGAGGTTTCCGACACAAACTTGAATGTATCACACCGAAGAAAGGTTTGGCATGTACTTATCCCAGTGTCGGACCATGTCAGAAAGTAAAACTTCACTCATGAAAGTATATAGCTTTCGTACAAATGTTCAGGCATTTTGTCATGGATTCTAATGGACAATAACAGGACCCGGAAGGTGAGTAAGGGCCAAATAGGTCACTGGACGACCCATCAGATGCATGCATCTCACTATCAGCAGTCTGTACTAAACATCACAGGCTAGCGAGGTATGACAAATCAATCTGAATCAGTGGCGGTGATATTGATGTAACTCAAGAAATCCTCAAGTTGCCCCCCCCCCCCCCCCCATCCCTTTCCAGCGCCATGATTTGATGAACTGGCAATCTTTTGGAATGAATATTTTCAACAGTTTTTCCTAACCCCAGACCCAGACCTCTTAACTGATACGCTACTTACGCCGCACGCCTCTAAAACCTCAAAATCCGGGGCTCAAAATACGAACTCTGTTTTTGTATGTGAGGGTACCAGTCATATGTTCAACATTTAAAAAACAAAATCTTTTTAGAATATCATTTAATTCATTTAAATTTTTCATGGCATGTTGAAAAGGGTAAGTGTTTTCAATCAAATATGATTAAAAACAAACAGCTCTGGCCTTTCAAGTTTTCCTTTTGACATGATTCGGGATCAACTAAGTGTCTCCACTCACCAGTCAACTTAAGCTTTCATGCAGCCACACAAGGCCCAGATGAGTGTTTTCCCTCGTATGGGCCCCACTTCGAATATCTTGTGCCAGTTGGCTGAGTGTTTCCACTCACCAAACTCTTGATGCAGCTGGTCCCAGTGAGTGGTTTCCCTCATTTGGGCCTCAATTTGGATTTTTTGCACCAACTGAGTGTTCCCACTCACCCATGGCATTGTACAGCAGGTTCAAATGGCTGGTTCCACTCAGTTGGGTCTTTTTTTCCCAAGGTTTTGTGCAGATTGAGTGTTTCCATTCAAACAAAATGTATATTTGTACACCTTACAGATATCAGAAATTCAATCCTGATTTGGCAACAACAGGCCCCCAATTTCCGTAAATTCATCCAAAAAACCCCAAGGAAAATAGAATTTTTGTTTTTAAAATAAAACATGTTCCATTTTCCTATATTATGTGACTGTCTACTTGTACCTGCCATAAAAGTGGTCTTTCAAAAGAGGGGCTTTGTATAATGTATATGTAAGTCAATGTGCTTGTATTTCCAGGGAGGGTCTGCAAGAAATTATATCCGTTTAAGAGCTGGCATTAATGGTCACAACCATATTTCAACATTGAAACGTCAGCTTTCAACATTGATTCAATGTTATTTGATCAACGTCAAGCCAACGTTGAATGCTGGTTGCAACTATAACTCAATCAAACTTAATGTTGTTACAACGTCAGCCATCAACGTTGATTCAATGTTGCTAAATCAAAGTTGAATCAACGTTGAATTTTGGTTGTTCAACGTCGCAACCACAATTCAACCAAAATTCAATGTTGAAACGTCATGTGTCTGCTGGGTGGTACCAATAAAAGACAGAGTTTCTTGGGAAGTCCTTGTCCGGAAAAATTTTGAGGAAGTGGATGTTCTTGTTTGATAGGAATGGACTTCGGTCACTAGAGGAAAGGGGGAGTAAAGATATTTTGTAAATTATTGAGAGGACTGGCTTAAAAGCAGCAGTTGCCTTCCTTTTATGGGCGACTGTCTGTCTCAAGTCAGGAGTCAATGTCTTTCTTCACATTGATATTGCAAGAGGAATGTTGATGTTTTGGTAACTCTTGCTCTTTGCCGTCATTGCTGGATTGAAAATTATGAATAATGCAATTCTACAATTTGGTTTGTGGTCAATTGCATGTGTCTATAGCCGAAATCTATGAAGATTATCAAAGTGTGACTGGCAACTCTCCCTTTAATAGTTTTGAAGATAATCAACATTCAAATTTTTCAAGTGCCCCTAATTGTCACAACTTGTACTTCTACAGCTTTTCCTTGTTATTCACTGGATGTGACTAGAGCACACACATTTGAATTACAGTTGGAATTGCACTTTCCCCTGTAATAACTGTGACCATATTCAACATTTTAACTTTTCAGGTGCCCCTAAGTTGCATATTAATTCTATAACTTTTGTTTGTGGTTCCTAGAAGCCGCCTATAGCGCAAACCTACATAATAAAGTTGGAATGACACGTCCACCAAAATAGCTTTGAAGGTATTCAACACAAAATCGTTTCAACTGCTCCTAAATTGCATAAATTAAAATTCAACCTTTTCTTTTGCTTTACTGGATGCGCCTACAGCACAAATTAATGAATTGACTTTGGAACGGCACCTCTACGTTCAACTGTTTTGAAGGTAGTCAACATTTAAACTTGTCAAGTGACCCTAATTAGCATAAATTATTCTACAACTTGTGCTTGTGGTTCATTGGATGTGCCTATAGCACAAACTTAATATAAATTGAAGGTGGAATGGTACCTCTACCTTTAACAGTTTTTAAGCTATTCAACATTTAAACTTTTCAAGTGCCCTAATTTGCATGAATTAAAATTCAACAAGTTTTGTTTGTGGTCCATTGGATGCGCCTATGATACAGTGTCATGAATTAAAGTTCAAATGGCACGTCTACCTTTAATAGTTTAGAAAATATTCAACATTTAGAAATTCATTTAATGGCCCCAATTCGCATAAGTTTTAAACATGGTGACTATGCCAAACTAGGTGTTTCATTTCAGTACTAGGTTAATCACCATACCAAGTCTGGTACCTTTGGATCAATAGTTTTCAAGTAAAAATAAGGACAAAATTCACATGGTAATAGACAGACAGACAGACATACAGATAGATAGATAGATAGATAGATAGATAGATAGATAGATAGATAGATAGATAGATAGATAGATAGATAGATAGATAGATAGATAGATAGAATACGAAAAGTCTGTGTTTGCGCACAGATGCTTCATTACGGCTTAAAAGATTGTGGAATTGAAGACCAACGTGGAATTAAAAGTATGAAGGAATGCTGCCTACAATCATGTACAGTGAGCATGGACTAAAATGGAAACAGCACTCATAGTCTCGGGTCCAGGTGTATTTATGAATAAGAAATCACTGGGTGCTTTGCACGTCTTGGTTCTTTCTTCACTTGGACACAAGAACCCACTCTGACTTGCAGTGTGTCCTTATCTTGGGAAACGGCACAGTCAGAAAAGTCAGTAAATCCTAGCAAGATGGCAAAAGACCCATTGAAACAATAACATTTGTGCAGAGGTCACAAAATGCACGTACAAATTAATGGAGGATGTGTGTGTTACAGATGGGGCCACTTGTAACTCAGGCTTGGTACCCAGCTTACAAGTAGAGCCACCTGGTGGGTAAACAAACCCAGCCTCACTAATTGGCAACAGGCTGTCCACCACAGTGATGTCACATGTATTTTAGTTCAACAGGAAGGTGTGTCATTTGCAATTTATTTCCCCCAGCATCCACCATCCAAGTGTTTTCTGCTGGGCAAAAGTTGTTTGCTTCCACTCAGCTGTTCCAAGTGCCAGTAACAGACCCAGCATGTCATGCAGTCTCTCTTATTCTGTTTACAATTTTCACCATTCAATAATGTACAGTTATATCCCAAAGTATTGTGTATGCAGGCCCATAGCCAGGCTTTGATTATGGGGGTGTCTCCGTTCCAGAATTTTGGAACTTTTCTCTATGCTGGCTTACCATACTTAAGTTGCAAATTCATTGAAGCATGTGCCTACATGTCTGCTACATCATGTCATGTGCCTACATGTCTGCTACATCATGTCATGTGCCTACATGTCTGCAACATCATGTCATGTGCCTACATGTCTGCTACATCATGTCATGTGCCTACATGTCTGCTACATCATGTCATGTGCCTACATGTCTGCTACATCATGTCATGTGCCTACATGTCTGCTACATCATGTCATGTGCCTACATGTCTGCTACATCATGTCATGTACCTACATGTATGCTAGACCATGTCATGTGCCTACATGTCTGCTACCTCATGTCATGTGCCTAGATGTCTGCTATATCATGTCATGTGCCTACATGTCTGCTACATCATGTCATGTGCCTACATGTTTGCAACATCATGTCATGTGCCTACATGTATGCTACATCATGTCATGTGCCTACATGTATGCTATATCATGTCATGTGCCTACATGTCTGCTACATCATGTCATGTGCCTACATGTCTGCTACATCATGTCATGTGCCTACATGTATGCTATATCATGTCATGTGCCTACATGTCTGCTACATCATGTCATGTGCCTACATGTCTGCTACATCATGTCATGTGCCTACATGTCTGCTACATCATGTCATGTGCCTACATGTCTGCTACATCATGTCATGTGCCTACATGTCTGCTATATCATGTCATGTGCCTACATGTCTGCTACATCATGTCATGTGCCTACATGTTTGCTACATCATGTCATGTGCCTACATGTCTGCTACATCATGTCATGTGCCTACATGTCTGCTACATCATGTCATGTGCCTACATGTCTGCTATATCATGTCATGTGCCTACATGTTTGCTACATCATGTCATGTGCCTACATGTCTGCTACATCATGTCATGTGCCTACATGTATGCTACATCATGTCATGTGCCTACATGTCTGCTACATTATGTCATACATATATACATAGCGTACACACATTTACGTGTGTTTGCTATACTGGCCCAAAAGGCAGAGTCTCTGCTTACACATACAATAAACTGCCAGGTTATTTTTGCTGTTACTACCTGAGCCCAGTATCTGTGTTGATGGCACCCACAGTGAACACTCTGACTGCAGCAACACTTTATCTGCCCTGACAAATCTCCAGCCTGAACCTTACATGGAGCTCTGGCAGCTGATGGGCTCCATAGGACGTTCAAGGTTGTTGTTGGTTGTCCAAACTCTCTGTGAAATAGTTACTGGTTGCCGGAGTCATTGTGGCTGCCAAGGGCTAAAGAGCAGGCTAAACACTGCAACACCAGGCTAGGGCAGACTCCAGTTGCAACTTACCCTCCTCAGTCTTCCTCTACTCTCTAGAAGCAACACATCAAACACATTGTAGTCAGACGGCTTTAACAGATGCTAATCGAGAATTACCACCACTTAGTTTCCTCAGAAGCACAAGTGAACAACAGAGAAAAATATCACAAAGTTTAAAGCTCTGAAAAAGAGACATCCTGGAAATCTACATGGATTATAACCACAACAAATCTGTGTGCTGGCAATGAAGTGCTACAGGAGGCAGGAGACTATAGAATGAACATGCTGCTGAATGGCCTGGTCTCTGGAAGGTATGCCTCACATCTACAGAAGATATCCAACAAAACAAACTTCTCTCAGAAAACACTGTAAACAGTGAAATGATCCAAACTGGGGGTGGGTGGGCATGGCTCACAATTGTCCTGAGGTAATAATGCCACATATAGAACATGCTGCTGAAGATTTTATGTGCCAGAACATTTGCAATTGTTTCGAGCACCAACAAGAGGGCTGTGTGAACAGCCCGTGCCTCAGCTGATCTTGACATTCATCACACTTGCAGCTCTATGAACTTGGGAAAGGATCCAGGACACCATGTTCTGATTAAGTCTGAACTTTATAGAAGAACACTTACATGTGCAACATCAAAGTTCAAGTAGTTCTCAAGTTATAATGAAGAGTAAAATTCATGTATGTTGCACTGTGACCCCACAAACGAGGTCAAGGTCATTCATGTACTGTCTTAGCATGACCTTCATACAGAATAATTAACATGTGTAGCTAACTCAAAACAGATCTCAAATTATCAAGTAAACAGTAAATTCCGTGTCAGTTGTCCTGTGAATTAGCATTAGAATGCCCATTGACTTACATATTAATCAACAGGAAAGCTGCATTGAACAATAAGTACCCGAATTGAAAATCCTTAAAAATCAGAAATCCAAAGCAGTGCCACATAGTTAACAACTGTTTGACCCTTCCACAAAAACATATCCATCACATTTCAGCTTAATCTGAGGGAAGGTTCTGAGAACAAGTGAAAAATAGCAAAACCATACAAAAAATTCATAAAAAAATTGCAGCGCCACCTGGTGGACAAATTGGGAACTAGGTATCCCCGGGAATGTCTATGTACGATATCAAAGCATTTGGGTGAGCGGTTTCAGAGGAGAAGAATTTTAAAGGTTTGCCCCAAAAAAGAACAAAAAAATTCATAAAAAATCCCAAAATCAATAGAGCGTGACCATTTGAACAAACTTGGTACAGATCTACCCAAGGCACATCCCCACCAAGTTTGAAGTAAATCTGGCCAATATTATTTAAGTTATGACCATTACAAGAAATTCCCATGTTAAACTTTCCTATTAAAACCTTTGTCGAGATTTTTGAAAAAAAATCATAAAAAAATCATAAATTCATTGGAACATGACCATTGGAACAAACCTGGTAGACACCCACCTAAGGTACATTGCCACCAAGTTTGAAGCAAATCTGGATGACTGTTTTGGAGAAGAAGTCGAAAATGTAAATTAGCATTAGAATGCCCATTGACTTACATGGTAATCGATAGGAAAGGTGCATTTACCCCAAAGGAGCCGAATTGAAAAAATCATTAAAAATCAGGAATCCGCAGCATTCCCACATAGTGAACAACTTTGTTTGGCCCTTCTATAAGGAACATATCCATCATGTTTCAGCTTAATCTGAGTGACGGTTCTGGAGAAGAGGAAAATAGCTATAACACACAAAAATTCATAAAAAATTTGAAAAAAATTGCAGCCCCACCTGGTGAACAAATTAAGAACTAGGAGTCCCAGGGAGTGTTCCTATGTGATATCAAAGCAATCGGGTGAGCGGTTTTGGAGAAGAAGATTTTTTAAGATTTACCCAAAAAAGAACAAAAAAAAATCATTAAAAATCCAAAAATCACTGGACCATGACCATTTGAACAAACTTGGTAGAGACCCACCCAAGGCACATCTCCACCAAGTTTGAAGTGGATCTGGCTGACGGTTTTTGAGAAGAAGTCGAAAATGTGAATTGTGGACGACGGACGGACGACGGACGGATGACGGACGACAGACCCTCACAAAACCTCAGCTGACTGACAAGTCAGCTGAGGTAAAAATTTAGAAATACACTAGGAGGAATACAAAGTGTTCTGTTGCCCAGATAACAGAAAGTTAAATCCCAGATAGTTTTGCAATCTGTGCAGCATGGCTTTTAACCCAGAAGATAGTTCTACCTGTGCATGCAGCAATAGTTCTTACAGCCTGGTAGTTCTCTTATCTGTGCAGCATGGCTGATAACTGCGGGATAGTATTCCTATCTGTGAAAAGCATGTATCTGCTGAATCCATCATCTGACAAGTGATTGGCTTTTACTGTAGTCCTTTTGTCCTTTGATGTTGTGGGTACATTTTTGTTTCACAAACCATGTCAGTCCAGGGAGATGTGAAATCCCATGCCGGGGCTTTCTGGGACACAATCTGATAAACAAGTCTCATCAAACACTTCTTCAGTCATGACAAATGGGCAAGAAAATGCTTTTTTGTGAAGAAACTCTAAAATGAGCCAGAAAACTGAAATTTGAGTGTCTAACAAAGAAAAGTACTAGTATATTTCCACAAAAAAACTCTAACAAGAGGGCTGTGTGAACAAGCCCGTGCCTCAGCTGATCTTGACATTCATCACACTTGCAACTCTATGAACTTGGGAAAGGATCAAGGACACCATGTTCTGAGTAAGTCTGACCTTTATAAAATAACACTTACATGTACAACATCAAAGTTCAAGTAGTTCTCAAGTTATAATGAAGAGTAAAATTCATGTATGTTGCACTGTGACCCCACAAACGAGGTCAAGGTCATTCATGTACTGTCTCAGTATGACCTTCATACACAATAATTAACATGTGTAGCTAACTCAAAACAGATCTCAAGTTATCAAATAAACAGTAAATTTCGTGTCAGTTGTCCTGTGAATTAGCATTAGAATGCCCATTGACTTACATAGTAATCAATAGGAAAGCTCCACTGACTGGTAAGTACCGTAATTGAAAATCCTTAAAAATCAGGAATCCAAAGCAGTGCCACCCACTAAACAACTGTTTGACCCTTCCACAACATATCCATCACATTTCAGCTTAATCTGAGGGACAGTTCTGAAAACAAGTGAAAAAAAGCAAAACCATACAAAAAAATCATAAAAAAATTGCAGCGCCACCTGGTGAACAAATTGGGAACTAGGTGTCCCCGGGAGTGTCTATGAATGATATCAAAGCAATTGGGTGAGCGGTTTCAGAGGAGAAGAATTTTGAAGGTTTGCCCCAAAAAAGAACAAACAAGTTCATAAAAAATCCAAAAATCAATAGAGCATGACCATTTGAACACACTTGATAGAGATCCACCCAAGGCACATCCCCACCAAGTTTGAAGTAAATCTGGTCAAAATTATTAAAGTTATGACCATTACAAGAAATTCCCATGTTCAACTTTCCTATTAAAACTTTTGTAGAGATTTTTGAAAAAAAATCATAAAAAAATCCAAATTCATTGGAACATGACCATTGGAACAAACCTGATAGACACCCACCCAAGGTACATTGCCACCAAGTTTGAAGCAAATCTGGATGATGATTTTGGAGAAAAAGTCTAAAATGTAAATTAGCATTAGAATGCCCATTGACTTACATGGTAATCAATAGTAAAGGTGCATTCAAAATAAATATAAAAATCAATGGAGCGTGACCATTTGAACAACTTGGTAGAGATCCACTCAAGGTGTATCCCCACCAAGTTTGAAGTCAATCTGGATGACGGTTTTGGAGAAGAAGTCGAAAATGTGAATTAGCATTAGAATGCCCATTGACTTCCATAGTAATCAATAGGAAAGCTGCATTGACCGACAAGTACCAGAATTGAAAAAATCGTTAAAAATCAGGAATCTGCAGCATTCCCACATAGTGAACAACTTTGTTTGACCCTTCTACAAGGAACATATCCACCATGTTTCAGCTTAATCTGAGTGACGGTTCTGGAGAAGAAGTCGAAAATAGCTATAACACACAAAAATTCATAAAAAATTAGGAAAAAATTGCAGTGCCACCTGGTGAACAAATTAAGAACTAGGAGTCCCAGGGAGTGTTCCTGTGTGATATCAAAGCAATTGGGTGAGCGGTTTCGGAGAAGAAGATTTTTTAAGATTTACCCAAAAAAGAACCAAAAAAAATCATTAAAAATCCAAAAATCACTGGACCGTGACCAATTGAACAAACTTGGTAGAGACCCACCCAAGGCACATCTCCATCAAGTTTAAAGTGAATCTGGCTGACGGTTTTTGAGAAGAAGTCGAAAATGTGAATTGTGGACGACGGACGGACGACGGACGGACGGACGGACGACGGACCCTCAAAAAACCTCAGCTGACTGACAAGTCAGCTGAGGTAAAAATCAGCTGATCAGCTCATAATTCACATCCCTAATGACATGGAAATATATTCTATTGAAAAAAAATCAAGAACAAGACACCCATGGCATAATGTTTGCTGACAAATATGTATGACCATCACAGAAAGTTCATTGCCTTTAACACCTCCCTTCTATGACCTTGATAAAGGTCATCCCAATTATGCAACATAAGGCTTCCATGATACACCTCTGTAGAACATTTAGTAGCATTAGCATAATTCTGGCTAAACATATTGAGTAACCTTGGGTGCTTTATAACCCTGAAAAAAAGGTCACAGTCAAACGACATATTATAAAATTTGACTATTGGGCTGATGTATATTTGGTGTAAATATTATAAGTCTATCTCATTTTTTTTTCTCAAGTATTGAAATTTTTCAACACTTGAGCTCAGTGCCTACAAACAACTTCTCCACTTGTGTGAAAATTCCACATGTTAATATGCCGAAAGAAATTATATTGGCTATCAATATTGATAACAAGTTCATGAAGTTGAACCATACCATGTATATGGACCACAGGTCAGAGGTACACACCAGTCCCCATTGGGGCAGCATCAATGTACTTGTTTGAGAGCTCTTTTATGAGGAACATGTCTATGACAAATTTTCCCACCAGTCATAAGACGCTATTACACACGTAATAATACACTTTACCTGCAAATGTAACAGATCACGTTAGTAACGTAACTGTGTTACCCCCCGACTATATATAAACCAGCCGCATCAACCGTTATGCTCATTGCCTGATGAGCTATAGTATAGGCAAACCAATCACAATTTGAATTTGAGAAAAAAAACAGGTCTGCTCCTGGCACTTGCCAAGACATCCATATCAATATCTAAATCTATTATCACAGTAATAAAATTAATTCTACAAAATACCACGATGGGCATCACCACTACTTAACATCAGATTTTGTCTGTGAATATTCCTGTAATGGTACATATAAATGTATATATGATGTTTTGTCCACAAGTTCAGATGAAATTATCATCACAAAAAATAATTTCCTGAAACCAATTGCCTCTGTGACCTTGAGAAATAAATCACGGTAATCCATATCATACAATGTCCAACTTCTAATGTGTTCTTGCCTGAGGTCTTAGTTCTAGTTAATACCATTAAGACTCCATGCATGGGACCTTTGTCTGTATGATCTTCCTGTAATGGCCTATGAATTTACATGCATATTAAAAAGTTCAGTTGCAAGGACCATCACAAAATCATTTCTTTAAATTTAATCCTACAGTGACCTTCAGAATGTAGGTCAAAATCAACCATATTAAGTAAACTTAAGTTTCCACACAAGACACGCATACACGCACACGCACACGCACATGCACACGCACACACACAGCCACCCTTGTCAAGAAATAGGGACCGTAAAAGACAAACACCTCTTCTGGTTGTATATATTTTATATAATTTCAATAAACCTTATGCATCAACAAAATATAAACAATAGAACTCTGGTTGATTTAGGAAAGCCAATAGTGTTACCAGTGTATACATGTACTAACAGTGACTACCTTGCACATGTTCTCATAATGATACCAAACTGATTGCTTTTCCAATTTTACTTCTTACTCCAAGCCTGTGTATTGTGGTAAAATGTTGTATGAAGTCATGCCACCTGTTAGTGTTACTCCATGAATGGGGCCAGGATACAGAAATATAAACCAGTGGATACTTCTGTAAACCAGGCTCTTTCCTGAATTAATGATTCTATGGCACTCACAAACCAACAGGGCTGTCTTGTGTACTTTAAATATCATAAGCCACACTTCAGTTACAGGAGAATAACAAGCTTTCGCGTGCACATACAGTTTAGGCCAGGTCAGCAGGTCTAAGTAGGTCCATGCATGGGCAAGCAGGACACTTAATGACTAGATATCTGGTAGCTGTGGATAAGGATCAACATGTAGACTGGCACACCTGGTGCATGGTGCACCTGTCAATCAATGATGCTCTTCCTTTATCTCTTTTGTTATACTATACAGTAATATATACTATGTACCTTGCATAATAATTAACATGCTGGAATATCTGTGCATCCACCGGTGCACAATACAGACAGTCCAGCAAAATAAAGCTTCCAAAATGATTGTTTTTCGCTTGCTTGGGTCAAATTTTTATATTCATTTTTTATTATCATCATGAAAAATGTAAATAACCCCCATTTTGCACTGGCATTTCACTTCCTCTCCGAAACTGATATACTGAGGCTCTTTATCACATATTTGACTTCTGATGGTTTCCATATAAAAAGCATCATGACAATATGAACCAGATAAAATCCCAGCATTTCATTCACGCTGCAAATCGACTTTAAAAAACTATTCAAATTCACCAAAGATTGCATGACTTGCCCCGTGTTTACTGTTTGAGCTTTACCCTAGAGGGCTGCTTGCCAGGCAAGGGTGTCATCTGTTCAATGAAACCTGGATTCTGTTCAGTTCAGTTCAACACAAATATTCAATATACAAATAGCATGTTATATATATATGTATGTATATATATACAGGAGTCCCTCCTTTGAAAGACCACTCCTATGAGAGACTACCTCTTTTGAGAGACTGCAATTATCAGGTCAGTCTGTACAGTAGTCCCTCCTTTGAAAGACCACTCCTTTGGGAGACCACCTCCTTTGAGAGACCACAGTTGTCAGGTCTTTCTGTAGTACTTTTCATGTTATTTACACCTCCTTTGAGAGACCACCTGCTTTATGTGACCGCCTTTTGGGTGGCACTAGGGGCAGTCTCTCAAAGGAGGGACTACTGTAGTGCTTTTCATGTTATTTATACCTCCTTTGAGGGACCACCTGCTTTATGTGACCACCTTTTGGGTGGCACAAGGGGCTGTCTCTCAAAGGAGGGACTGCTGTGTAT
The DNA here is from genome assembly GCA_964020975.1 of Hermodice carunculata. Taxonomy (NCBI): domain Eukaryota; kingdom Metazoa; phylum Annelida; class Polychaeta; order Eunicida; family Amphinomidae; genus Hermodice; species Hermodice carunculata. The sequence goes on along the minus strand of OZ026612.1, from coordinate 1,085,078 downwards.
GTATATATATATATATATATATATATATATATATATATATATCAACTTTCATTTCAAGCAAATCAAGATTACTTTAATCATTCAGAGCCAAAGCAAAGCAGCTTAAAGCGTAACAAGTATATTTGTGCAGCAAAAGACTCTTGTAGTTCATGCTGATTAAACCAGGTGACAGGTCACCTGGTGTATGTGGTTTCCATGGCAGAAGGGTTGGCCACATACAGCAGGTACCACTCTATTTGTATCAGCCAACATTCCTGTACATCAACACATTTTTCTCCAGTGGCAGACTGTTCTTCTACATTTACATTTTACTGGGAACTTGCTATTTTGGTTCATTCTGTTAGAGTATTTAGATGACTTTATGTATTTTCACTGCGACTTTTGAAGTCATCCATGGTCCAGTTCATCTCCAGCAGGCACAGAGACAAAACTGGGGAATGACTTGTTAATGCTCCTTGGAAAACCAGCCTGGTCCCTGGAGGGAGTTTTCTCTCCCATGTTGGTCTTCCACATATACTTTTCAGACCTGAGTGGCATTAGAAAAGTACAAAGGAATTACATAAGTTTTGATGTTTGATGTAGTTTGTATGATACCCCATTAACCAGTGGAACAGCATATTATATGATGGCTATGCAAGGTACAACTGAACATGTGCCAGATCCACTGCCTGAAGTCAAGTGAAAATAATGACACCATCTGTTCCCTGTAAAATGTGTTGTATCTGAATATGTCTTAAACATAATAACATCAAATAGCAAAGCAGATTGATGTGAAGTTCACAGAAATGTGTCCTTAGGTGAATATGTGTGATATCTACCTGTCATTACAATGAGTTTTCACTGTGTCTTGTCATACATCATGGGATTAGATTTTTGTGTTGTGCATAATGCAGTATATGCTACCACCCTGAGCATTTTAAGCCTGGTATCTGCACATACTGTGGAACTCTACTGAACAAACGGACATCCACAAGACAGTGGCACTTACAGAAAGAAATCTTCCTGGGTTTATTTACATGATTGCACATCAGTTTTCATTCCCTGTTTACTGTACAACAGTCAGTCCCACAAAATTAATGTTACACCTTTCTCTATATACAAAACTAAGTGCAGTTCTCCATACATGTACACAATGAAATGAAACTTATATTACAAAGTAAAAATAAACATCTTCACAAAAACTGGCACCTTGTGGCATGAAAAAAGACCATGAACACCATCACAATTGTTAACTACTGTTTATCTCAAACAGTAAACATTCTTGCAACATGTCCACATCAATACATACATTTCATTAACTTCCATACTCTCCAGGTCTGTTTTGTCTAGACCTACCTCTGTCCTATAAACACAGAAACACTAGAGAATTTTATTTAATTTCATTCATTTATCTATACATTTTTTTTTTCTTTGTTAATTAATTGTTGCAAACCATGTTCCATAGATAGTGTTTCATCTGCCTGGAAGTCACTGACAGGTCTTCAGTGTTTAACTGTCAGAATATGTTTTGGAGCCTGCACTAACTCAGATATGTAGCATCCTATAAAATGCCGGCTTATATTATGGCAACTTTGTTTCTATATATAACTAGGGCAACCTTTCATAAAGTCTTTCAATTTCACCTTATCAACTGTGCAAAAATGGCTTCGTGTACATTAGTGTCTCCCAAGACTCCTCAGCCTGGGTTGGTTATCAAACAACCTAGTAGGCATATCTTACAGTGTAAGTTGTCTTCACTTTCTCACAGCACAAAAATCATTACTGCTTCGAAATTTTACAGTCCAAATTTACATACATGTAGTACGTGTTTATATACTTTTTAACCAAATCATTGGTCAAATTTATATATATTCCTGCTGCCACTTTGGTTAGACTTATTAAGTAAATGAAAGGAATGTACATGTATTTACTGATACACTGAAAATCTAAGTTCTCCATTGAGATATATGTACATTATGTTTTCACCATGTTATGGAGTCCATGTATGTAATATGTGTACAGAGCATTCAAATGTTCCCCAAACTAACACATTATTCCTGACATAAAACAAAAACATGTCATGGTTTTTCACTAGTGGTTGGTGAGACCAGCGTGTCTCAGACCACACGATAAGGTCCCAGTCTCACATGTTCTGGGCGATTGAGACCTTCTGTCAAACATTACCTGTTTGGCCTTTTCATACTGCGGTTGCAAAACTAGTAGCAACACGTTCATGAAGCAAAGGAGGTCAACACTCTTGCACAAACTAATGTGTGCAAAGATAAGCATTTGTACACATACATATATGAACTCGTCTATGTTCACCATTGGTCACCCTAAACACAGACACTTACACATTAGGGACAGCTTAATACGCATACAGACAACAGACATTACTTGATGTAAATGAGCTTGATGTTTGTGCATAGTTTCATGTTCATGCACAGCTCAACACTTGTGAAAATGAACACATGTGTGCAGGTTACCACTTGTGAACAGTTTGTGGCCAGTGGCTGGCTATCTAGCCTGTCTATGTAGCCTGGCACACTAGCATTGTCACTGATGGACACATATTGTATTTGCCGGTAAATGACCGGCTTCTAGTGCTGGAAAGACTGATTGAGCCTCAGGGCAGCAGCTGGTGGGTGGCAGGCAGTGTACAGTGAACAGTGTACAGTGAACAGTGTACAGTGAACAGTGAACAGTGTACAGTGAACAGTGTACAAAGTACAGTGTACAGTGAACAGTGTACAGCGAACAGTGAACAGTGTACAGTAAACTGTACAGTGAACAGTGTACAGTGAACAGTGTACAGTGAACAGTGAACAGTGTACAGTGAACAGTGTACAGTGAACAGTGTACAGTTAACAGTGTACAGTGAACAGTGAACAGTGTACAGTGTACAGTGAACAGTGTACAATGAACAGTGAACAGTGTGCAGTTAACAGTGTACAGTGCACAGTGAACAGTGTACAGCGAACAGTGTACAGTGAACAGTGTACAGTGTACAGTGAACAGTGTACAGTGAACAGTGTACAATGAACAGTGTACAGTGAACAGTGTAAGGTGTACAGTTAACAGTGTACAGTGCACAGTGTAAGGTGTACAGTTAACAGTGTACAGTGAACAGTGAACAGTGTACAGTGAACAGTGTACAATGAACAGTGTACAGTGAACAGTGTAAGGTGTACAGTTAACAGTGTACAGTGCACAGTGAACAGTGTACAGTGAACAGTGTACAGTGAACAGTGTACAGTGAACAGTGAACAGTGTACAGTGTACAGAGAACAGTGAACAGTGTACGGTGTACAATGAACAGTGTACAGTGAACAGTGTACAGTTAACAGTGTACAGTGAACAGTGTACAGTGAACAGTGTACAGTGAGCAGTGTACAGTGTACAATGTACAGTGAACAGTGTACAGTGAACAGTGTACAGTTAACAGTGTACAGTGAACAGTGTACAGTGAACAGTGTACAGTGAACAGTGTACAGTGAACAGTGTACAGTGAACAGTGTACAGTGAGCAGTGTACAGTGTACAGTGAACAGTGTACAGTGTACAGTTAACAGTGTACAGTGTACAGTTAACAGTGTACAGTGAACAGTGCACAGTGTACAGTGAACAGTGAACAGTGTACAGTTAACAGTGAACAGTGTACAGTGAACAGTGTACAGTGAACAGTGTGTCCGCTCCTGGGGCATTGCATCACCTGCTGCTGTACTGTCCTCCTTGGTGCTCAGGCCTTGCCTTGTATTACACCTCCTATGACACACAAGCCTGCTCTAGGCACATTTTTGTGCCATCCTCATCCGGTCTTTCCAAACATGTGCCTTATAATGAAATAGAGAAAACTCAGCAACAAAGCTCACAGTTCAGTTTATCATGCCAAGCAAACTTACCTCATCTAGTGTCTCTCAATGACAACTCAAATATGGGCTACAACCTACATGAACACCTGATGATAATTTACTCATATATTATATGTCCCATATACATAGAACTACCATTTATATACATTACATAAAAAGTTTTTTGCACAATGCCACATGCTGTGTGTCATCATGAGGGTGTCCTATCGCCGAGTTTTCTCCATGTCTTCTATAATGCTGATCAGTCTTTGTCGTGCCCTCTTGTTGATGTGAGCCACACAGCTCACCAGGGCTGTCAGCTGCTTGGACGAGTACTCCTGCAAACAAACAACAGGTCAAAATACTTGTTTCAAGCTGCTGACGTGCATGCAACATCAAGCAGAGTCTCAATCAAGAATCTGCATGTTGGGCGACAACCTGATGGTCCACTGTAACTTGCAGGCCCCAATGCATGTTTGTATTTGGTTTTATCCCATTTCATAAGACCAGCATGTATTGCCCTGCGTTGAATTGTTTGACAGAACAGCAGAAATGTCACCTTCTTATCACTGCTCCATACTCCTCACACACTTGAAGGTCAACGTCAACAACCAATCAGAGAGCATGTCACAGCCCTATGTAAATTTGATGGTCAATGTCAACAACCAATCAGCACTTGTCTCACTATCCCCAGCTGACTTGATGATCAATGTCAACAGCCACTCAGTCAGTGTTTTTTTGTTTCATGTCCTTTACTTTGTAGTCCTCTCAATGCTTTCAAACATTACACAGTACGCCGTTCTGCAGACCAAATTAGACAAAAATATCCCTCCCTCTTTGTACTGTCAATTGATGCATTTTAAGGAGTTATATTCCCCAAAATTCAATACATGTCCTGCTCTACACCATTACGTTGAAGACAAATGTTCTCTACCGTACCTTGTGATCCTTTATCCATATTTCCAGTTGTGCCTCAGGTAAATAATAAGCTTTGATGTACGCCTCCACAAACTCTCTGTCAGGAATGGGTCTGTAAGGAAACAAAGCATCAATTTACATTTTCTTTTCCTTTAGTAAATTGTAATAAGACAGCAGTGTGAACAGCCCACTTTCAGTGGACCTTGAGATTCAACCCATACTAAAGTCCTGCCATGGTTTTGTTGTATGCAGATATGTTCCTGTCTAATTTCCAAGCAATTGGCCACATGATTTAAGATTTTACCAAAAAATAAAAATTAAGAACTGTAAACTTAAAAAATGACTGGAACAGGACCATTTGAACAAACGTAGCTAGACACTCACCAAAGGTACATCCCCACCAAGTTTCAAGTAAATCTGGCTCACGTTAAAAATATGAATTTCAATTATAATCTCCTTTGACTTGGATCACAATCATTAGGAATATTATATTACATGACAAATACCTAAACTGAAAAAAAAAAATTGTTAAAAGTCAGGGATCCACCATCACCCAGTGATTGTCGTTGTTTAACCCTTTCACAAGGTACAACTCCACCAAGCTTCAGTAAAATCTCAGGGACTGTTTTGGAAAAGAAATCAAAAATAGTAAAAACACACTACAATTCATAAAAAAGAAGAAACGAGGACTCTGACAGTCCTGTCCTGTACTCAGCTGACCTTACATGCACAGACTGAAGTGTTCTAGTGAACTTCAGACTGGTATCAAGGTCACCTTTGTTTGGACCATTATCACTGTTGCTCACATGTACATATATCCCCTTAACAATTCTTCCCAATTCTGATATTAATTTATTTGTTAACTGGAGGATTGTCCCAGTTCAGTACTCAGCAGACCTTTAAGCCTAATGCTCTGGGGCCTGTTTTTAAATGGTCCAAAACTAAGGTTAAAAAAACAATTAAGCAGTACTAGGGTCAATACACTGTACATGCACGGACTGACGTGGTCCTGTGAACTTCAGAATGATATCAAGGTCACCTTTGCTTGTTGCTAACATGTACATTTGTAATAGATGAAATTAATGTTTGCTGACTGGTTTAAAAATACGAGAGAATTCCCCATATATCTTTTTTGGTGTCCTTCCTGATCACCAAACAGGTATAGAAATTCTGTATACTTGTTTTGCGATCAGGCTCATGAATCAAATTGACTGATATCAGTGAAAAATAGACATGCTTCAGTTGAAAAAAAGACCTTGTTGCCAAATCTAGTATTCTACATGTTGTTAAATGGTTGATGTTATTTAATAAATTGTTATGCTTTTCACATGTTTTTCAGTAGCTTTTATTTCACATTTATAGTCCCATTACAGGATAAAATCGTCAATACCTGTCTGTTCAGGGGATACAAGAAAATATCCACGTGAACAGACAGGTAGTAACTAATAATATCCCCTTACCAAGTTTTCAGAATTTTGACCATTTACTAAAATTCTGAAAACCACAGCAGCACCATGTAATGCCCCATTCCGGAGTATATCCAATCCATGTACATTCCCAATGCATCCAATGAGGATCCAATTTACGGTTTGAGATAAAAAGTCAAGACAATTTAAAGGCACATAAATTCTTTAAAAAGTGAAAAATAATTGCAGCACCACCTGTTGTGAAAAGATTTAAAAAACATTATCTGCAAATGAGCCAGAAATTTTGCAAAAAATTCTTAAAATCATTCATGCATGGCCATTTGGACAATTGGTAGAGACCCACCCTGGGTATCTCCCCACTAAGTTTAAAGTGAATTTGGGAACATAGAGATGGTTTTGGTGAAGAAATCAACAAGAGGGCTGTGTGAACAGCCTGTCCTCAGCTGACCTTGACATTCAACCGATAGTAAGTCCCAATCTAATGAAGGGGATGAGGATGTTGGAGAGGAAGTAAAACTTGGAGTTTCCATAGACTTACATGGTAATCAATAGGAATACATGCATTCACTGACCAGTACATGTACTCAAATTGAAAAATTTATTTAAAATCAGGGACCCCGAGTGTCACTAGCCTGTGAACAAATTTGATTAATACCCCCTCAAGCTACATTTCCACTAAGTTTCAGAACAATCTGAGTGATGGTTTATGAGAAGTCTAAAATGGGGAAAATATAAAAATTTGTTAAACAAGAGGCCCCTGGGCCTAATGCTCTGCTGGTACCATGGCTATATTGCACCTGTTCATTTCACAGTTGTGAGTCCTCAAGTGGCTTCTGAACATAAAAAGCTTATGTACATTTAGTATATAAAATGTCCACCAGATGGCACTTTGCTCCACATGTGATATAGCTTATTTCAAGGTTCCCCAGACTATGTAATACAAGAGGCTCATAGGCCTGGTGCTGTGCTAACATTGCCATTGATGTCCAAACTACATCCTGCTATATCAAAATCACCTCTTCCAACTTTACTGGCATGGTGACCTTGCAAAAATAAATCAAGGTCACTGATATTATATAACATTCTAGCATTGGACATGGTCTATATAAAAGTGGCGAGTCCAATCTAATTAGTTTTCCAAGATATGGAATTTTATATCTTAAAACACATTTTGGCTGGTAATTTCTGTCAAATTATAGGTGGTGCCAGTAGTATCACTAGCAACTTAGACTTTGACCTCTACCACAATCCCCAAAATTCAGTAAAGATCTGCCAAAAATTAAAGACGTTAGAGTGTTCACAAGACTTCGACATTTTGACCCTGATATTGAATAATATTGTAAGTGGCGCAACCAATATCGAAAAGAACCTAGATTTTCATACACCCTATAAGTCCTAAAAGTTATATTGGGCTAAACTGAAAACTGTGGATGGTATCCCGGTCAGAAAAATTAACGTCGACAAAGATTTTCAACACTTTATAACTTCTAAACATTATATGTGCCTAACTAAAAAAAACTAAAAAAAAATCATGGGGTGCAGAGTATTCACAGGATGACCCCTATATTCAAACTGGCCATTTGACCTGGACCTTTAACTTGGATCAAATTGTTAGTGGTCAAAATGTGTGCCCAGCATCCAGCTTTCCAGACACGGTCTGTTTGTTCAAATTGGGTAATAATTTTTCGAGTTACTTGAAACAAATGATAAATTTGGATATGCGCCAAACTACACAATCACCGGGTCATGGTGATACAAAAAGTAGGTTGCTAGATACAATCTTATGTGCAACGTAATCAAGTGCAATTTTGATCTGGAGGCTCAATTCTCTTTGGCATTGAGGCCCAAGCTACACCCTGCCATTACAAAATCACATCTTTCAACTTTACAGGCATGGTGACCTCACAAAAATTGGTCAAGGTCACTCATATTACATAACATTCTAGCATTGGACATGGTCTATATATCCCATCCATTTGGAAAGTCTAATCCGATTCCTTTTCCAAATATGAAATTTGATATATTCTTAAAACACATTTTGGCATCATCAATCTGACTGACGGGTTCAGAGAAGTCAAAACTGTGAATTAGGATTAGACTGCCCAATGACTTACATTAGTAATCAATAAGAAAGGTGCATATACCATTAACTACCCTAATTGAAAAAATCGTGAAAAATCAGGAATCCATAGCATTGGCTCCTAGTGCACCATTTTGTTTGACCCTTCCACAAAGAACATATCCACCAAGTTTCAGCTTAACCTTAGTGACCTTTCTGGAGAATAAGTCAGAAAAAAAAAGGAAAAACAAACAAAGAATCATTAATAAAATTGAAAAAAAGGCAGCGCCACCTGGTAAACAGATTAAGAGAAGAATTTTTTTTTAACATTTGCCTCAAAAAAGAACAAAAAATCCAAAAATCACTGGATCGTGACCATTAGAAAAAAATCTGGTAGAGAACCATCCAGGGCACATCCTCACCAAGTAAATCTGGTTGACGGTTTTGGAGAAGTCGAAAATGTGAATTGTGGACAGATGGACGACAGACAGACGAAGGATGAAGAACCATCCTATAAGCTCAGCTGACTGACAAGTCAATTGAACTAAAAAAAAAAATTATAAAAAAATCCAAAAATCAAAGAAGCATGATCATTTGAACATACTTGGTCGAATCACCCAAGGTACATTGCCACCATGTGTGAAGTAAATAAGGCTTATGGTTTTGGAGAAGTAAAAAATGTGAATTATGGACGGAGGGCCATCCTAAATGCTCAGCTGACTAACAAGACAGCTGAGCTAAAAATTCATAAAAAAAATTAAAAAATCACTGAAGTTTGACCATTTGAACAAACTTGGTAGCGACCCACCCAAGATATATTGCCACCAATTGTCAGGTGAATATGGCCAGTGGTTTGGGAGAAGAAGTTGAAAATGTGAATTGTGGATGCCGAGGGATGACAGACGATAGACGGACAATGGACCGACGGATGCCTAACCACCACATAAACTCAGCTGACTACAAGTCAACTGAAGTAACAATAACATCACAGCAGACAATTTACTTCTGAGCACTTTTTAGCAATTTGAGCAGGAGTGTTCAACATCTTTATCGTGTAGAACAGCTTTTTTTACTGACAGTGTCAATAAGTAACCTGCGTCCACCTGTTCTCATTCTATATGTACAGTGACTTGTACTAATACAGTAGTACCTGCTATCTGTGACCACTGCCATGAGAGACCACCTGGCATTTGTGACCACATTTTGTGTGACACAGAACTCTATATTCTTTGTAAATTTTGTTGTTGTTGTTGTAAATTTACCTGTGGTGAAAGACCACCTGCTGTATGTGACCACTCTTATCTAGCTGAAGGGGCAGTCACATACAGCAGGGGCTACTGTATTCTCTTACACACAATACCAACTTCCAAGTGATGTGTCTGTTCTGTGGTGTACATTCTACTGCAATCCTGCGATTCAATATTACGGTAGCGAGATACAAATCACCCGAAATTTCAGTCAAAAAATGTTTTTTGATCTTTGTATGGATGAATATCTTGTGTATCTGTCACTTAAAAATCAAATTTCTGCTGAAATTGCAACACAGAGAAAACGGTGTGTTAAGTAGAGCTTCATGCTGAGCGTTGACAGTCACGCCGCCCATGTTTATTGTTGGCGTGAAAGGTAGGGGCTTGAGAAAGTGGTCACATGATTGGCCGTGGCAACAGCTCATTTAAAAATGGCCACCTCTGTGTCCGCTCTATCTGATGACACTGATGCATTAGTGCCATGGTTCCCAAACCATATGGTCATACCTTTATGCATTAGGTAGCTTTTGTTACATGTACTTTGTTGTTTTCTTTCTGCTATCTTGAGTTTTTCACAATAATAATCTGAAGAAACATGTTGAAGACAGGCCGTACAGTCAGCCCAGATCATGGCATGACTGTACGTCCTAGTCAGACTTCAAAGGCATTGCTGTTTCAACTCCGTCTTTCATTACCGACATGGCAGCAATTGTTTGCCCACCCAAAGAAACCAACAGTTTTAATCATATTTAACAATTCACCCACAAGTTTTCTTTACATTTAAATTCAACAAAAAAATTTAAAGCCTTTGTCTTAATTGTATCTGAAGTTTTTGCGAGCTCAGAACCTGCACTTGTGACTTGGTCACTTGCATTGGTGGTCTTATCTTGGGTGAAAAGTTGTTATAATGACACCATCTGTTCCATAAAAAAGTGTCTGATAACTGCATATGTCAGATAACTGAATCAAATAACAAAAGAAAATGAATTTTTCCTATAAAATGTGTGTCAGTATATTGAATATGTTGGAAATCTGAGTGTCGTTATTATGGAGTTTCGCTGTGTACGTTCGTCGGGAGTTGTATCAATAAACTAGCACAATCAGTCTCAAACTGCCTAAAGTAGGAAGGATAAATCTGTGATGCGGCCAGCTACAGATGCTACGACACAAGAAAATATTCTGGTGAACAGAATGACTGAGCTTGGCTATGCACAATTCAGATATTATAGCAGGGTATGACCCGTTAACCTGGTCCCAAAACCTTATTAATTAGCCTGGCGAATCGGGTGGCAATTTGATAAAATATATATTGTAATTCGATATCGTTGTATTTGTTTTTTTCACAAAGCCTTCAAAACAATGGCAAGCAAGCTGTGTTATTGATGTTATTGAAATGAAGCGCGCCGTCATCAAGCAGAGGCCACACGACGATGATTGGCATCTCGTGTCACTGTGATTAGCCACTCACAATGAAGCATAGCAAAGGGGCATGCTTGACATGGAAACCATGTTCTGGGATCTAATCACAAATAGCAAATAAACAACGCGATTATTAAAGCTTTTCAAAAGAAAACAACATGAGTGACAGTTATCAGGTTTGTTCAAACATACTCTGAACTCTTACTATGCAAAAATCCACCAGTGTTTGAGTAAAATTGCAGTAGTTATTGTTCTCAGACCTAGTTCAAAGATGACGAGTGAACATTTGATTGCCATTTCTGAACAAAGATGAGAAAGGCCGTCTACTCAAACTTACTAATTTTACTTCGCAAAAAACTTATAATTACCGGTCGATTTCCTTCAAATAAACGGGGTTGGAAAGGTAATTGTGTGGAGTTTATAACTGTCCTTGTATTTTTTTCTGCGCCTACTAGTTGGTTTTTAATCTTGTATAGAATGTTAACAATGCATTCAGCTGATTAAGTGGTGCTCCCATGTTTAAATGCCTGCACTTGCGCAAATAAATTACATACAGCCAAATAAAAGGACACTTTTGAATTTTGATATATTACCAATAAAATGGCATACTTGTCACAAGTTTGCTGTATATATTAAAAAAGTTATTGGCTAGGAGCGCTGGGGTCTGAGATAAACTACATGCTCTTCTTCATGGTTTGTTTATTCAACAATTACAATCAGTATTGCCCCAATATTTTTTCACGATACATAGTTCAGAGCTAGGTAAATCCAAAAATGTATACTTTTACTACATTCACGTGAACAGCTTAAAAGTTACAGGGCCATAAAGTTGTCCATGCTGATTTGCACGACATTTGTATCTCGCTACCTTAACACCCTTCAATTTATTTATTTTTTTTACTTCTGTCTCTTTTTCTGGTCCAAACCATATTGCTTATAATGTCCCAAAATCTCACCTTAAATCTGTCAGCTTTTCTAGCTTCATTAGGAATTGTTGGAAATCCAATTGCATCAAGGCCCTTCCCTCATTGGTGCACTTCTTAGCACTGGCGTATCTGCAAAAACATTATGAGAACTTATGGCTCGTGATTGCCCAACCAAGACTTAGATCTTTCAAACTTGTGGTGTACCAACATAGTTATGTCAAAATTACAAAACTTGGCATTCATTTTCAACTTCACATAGACACAATGTGTTTGGCATTAAACATAAACAAAGATGCATCAACCATATGTTCCAAGACAGCCATTGCTTGCACAGCCTTGCTCAAAGTTAACAGCGACACACGTGTTTTGTTGCCATGATGCTTGCATTTCAAACCATTCAAAAGTTTTGTCTCGCATTTTGATGGTACCATATTTCCTTTGCATTTGAAATGCGTTTGCTTTGTTTTGAAAGTGTCTCAAACACTCAGAACAATGCACTCCAAACACTTTGAGGAAAATATTACATTCCCATTGTGCTGTGTTGTGTTGGCTCAGTGGGATCGCTTGGAAGTGTGGCATTTGAGTTTGTAAATGCATAGTTTAACGTGACATACCTACAATGCAAAGCATTGACTGAAGGGTCCATCATTTGCTCAAATTAGGTCATGGCTACACCTGAATCTAATCAGTTCATCTTGCCAGGTAAAATAAGCATACTGCCAAATTTGAGCAAAATACATGGAGGCGTTCTGTAGATACCACAGCAACAAAAATGTGCACATCCAGATGGATGGAAGTCGGCACAGACATCCGAATGGACCGACAACCCGAAAACATAAAGGGTCCCCCATGGGACAGACCCTTAATTTTTCCTATCAAACTTTAATTAGAGCATAATACATGGAGGCATTCTGGAGATATCATGGTAACGAGCCCTTATGAACATTTAATTAAGCTGCCATTTGCTCAAATTAGGTCATGGTGACAGCAAAATCCAATCAGATCATATTGACATGTAACATATAAGTTATACTGCAAAATGTGAACAAAATACAGGGAAGCATTCTGGAAGTATAGTGGGAATGTGCCCTAACGAACATGTAATTAGGCTGCCATTTGCTAAACTTAGATGACACAATAATCTAATCAGTTCATCTTGCTAGGTAAGATAAGCACATTGCCAAATTTGAGCAACATACATGCAGGCATTCTGCAGATATATCATAGTAACGAGAATGTGCACATCCAGATGGACATCTGGACGGATGTCTCCTTTGAAACTTTAAGGCTTCATACACTATTCCACCATACCGATACTGGCAGAAACAGGTAAACAGTAATACAATTTTTAGCACCATAAAGTTGACTAGAGGTTTTATGAGGTAAAGTGTACTAAGGTATTAGCTGGAAGCCACCTCTTCCACTATACTGAATAAAGATTGAAAAGAAAGAAATTGTGTAAAAAGTGAGTATGATCATGTTTTTTTCGACTTAAGACGGACTAGAGAAAATTCTCTAGGTGGTTTAAGTATACTTTACCCCAGGTACTTTCCCTCTTACGGATGGACAACCTGAAAACAAAAAAGGTCCCCCCCCCATGGGGCAGACCCGTAAAAACCTGTGCTTGAAATGTAGTGGGCTTTTAGTTGACAATGAGTTTTCTCCTTACTGTATGGTTTCATTTACAAATGCGCCTGGTGTTCTTTTCTCCAAACATTCTCAGCAACTTTTTTCATATTTACATTGGCTAGTGAAAGCTTGATAGTCATTTATTTCATCATTAACATTATATTTAATAGCTTATTTTCTTAGTTCTATTTCATTGCACATTGTAATAACTAAGACCATCATAAATTTCAATATTGCCAACACATTAGCCAAATGAAAGTTTATATTGGCAGAACAGTTTAGCCTATTCACAACTGACCATGAGTTAAGCCTAGTGTTTACCAGATTATTCACTGTTTTTTAATCACATCATGTCATGCATGGTATTTTAATTATGGGTCCTGCCAAAACTCTTATTGACCCAACATAGCCTAAAGCTAATTCAGTCATAGACAGCTATAATTTACAATAACATTCATAATAAAACACTGAAAAGGACCGAGGAATGTTTGATCCATTCATGAATCACAGTTACCTCCATAGTATCCCCCTACATTGGTATATGTTTCATCTCTGACCTGTTTTCAGTTAGGAGAGGTTTTGTTTGTATGCAAGCCTCAATGTCGACCAGACTCACCAAGGCAGTGGATCAAGTCTTGCCACTGACTTTGTTACATTCATATTTATTCATTATTATGTGAGTTCTTTTTGCTGAATATTTAGCTTAGACAAGGAGCCGCCACTCAGAGAGACACATATGGGTATAGGCTCCGAAACATGTTCTGAGTAGTTACCCAATGAAGACCCTTTAATTTATTTAGGCTAATAAAGCATATGTCAAAATTCTACAGAGGAACATGTGCAATATGGACAAAAGTACTTCCATATGTATATAGGTTGACAGTGACAGGTTAGCTTATGGAGAGTAAAGAGTTTGGTCTGCGGAACAGGGTAATGACTACCAGGAAGTGGTTCTGGACAAAAAGACACAAAACAAATATGTGTGGTGGGCTCAGCTGCCAACAACAATGCAACTGCATCTTGTGTATTAAACCACGGTCTCCAAACTAATTCAGCTTTAGAAACCTTTTGAAATCAAATTGTTTTATAGAATCATACGTTTTCAATTTTGACAATGATGAATGAGGGGAATCCATCTTAAAATGTTGCCTAGGCCCCTGGGTTACAGCCCTGATGATGATTCAGGCTAATTATTTTTCTTCTTGTCTGCCTTATCTTCATCTTAAGTTTAAACACAACATCTGGAGGTGAATTATCTACATTTTTTTAAGAAACTGATTCACTGAATTTTCCTTTTTTTTTGGTGAAACAAAAAGCAAGGAAAAAACAAGAGGACTGTGACAGTCCTGTGTTCAGCTGACATGTACATATACCCTTGCATTTTTTAAGATTTGTCCCCGAAAAGAACAAAGAAAATCATAAAAAATAAAAAAATCAATGGAGTGTGTCCATTTGAACAAATCTACTAGAGACCCACCCAAAGTACATGGCTACCAAGTTTAAAGTCAATCTAAATAACTGTTTGGCAGAGGAAGTCAAAACTGTGAATAAGCATTAGAATGACCAACGACTTCCATAGTAATCAATAGGAAAGGTGCATTTACCGGTAAGTACCCGAATTGAAAAAATTGTGAAAAATCAGGAATCTGCAGCATTCCCACTTAGTAAACTGTTTTGTTTGACCCTTCCACAAAGAACATATCCACCAAGTTTCAGCTTAATCTGGGTGACGGTTGTGGAGAAGAAGTAAAAAACAGCAATAAAACACAAAAAATTCTTAAACTAGGAGTGTTCCTGTTCGATATCAGAGCAATTGGATGAGGGGGTTTGGGAGAAAATTTTTTAAATTTTGGCCCAAAAAAGAACAGAAAAATTAAAAAACGCAAACAATTTTAAACTTTTGTTTGGAAAGTGAGTTATGTAGCTACTAAACTGAAATTTGGTTTCAGTCCTGATTACACATGAGCAGACCTCTGCATAACGTAATGTAATGTAACATAGCAACATAATTGTTACACCTCACTATAAAAATGACGGTCTTAACAAGACTCTTTCAGTGCCTTATGAGACACATAAGAGTCAAAACGCGTCGCACAACCATTGCCTCATCATCAACTGGCTACTTGCACCATCATTTAGCTTATCTTTGTTTGAACCTTTCTCAAGGAACATATCTACAAAGTTTCAGCTTAATCTGAGCGATGGTTCTGGAGAAGTCAAATGTAGTAAAAACGCATATAAAATCATCAAAAAATTGAAAAAATAAATCGCAGCACCACACGGTGAACAAATTAAAAACTAGTAGTCTCTAGGAGTATTCCTGTGTGATGTCAAAGCAATTGGGTGAGCAGTTTAGGAGAATATTTTTCAAAGATTTGCCCAAAAAAAAGAACATAAAAATTCATAAAAACTTAAAAAATCACTGGAGCACGACCCCTTGAACAAAACTGCTAAAGACTCATCCAAGGTACATTTCCAACAACTCTGAAGTTAATTTGGTAAACGGTTTTGGAGACGAAGTCAAAAATGTGAATTAGCATTAGAACACCCACTGACTTACATAGTAATCTATAGGAAAGGTGCATTTACTGATAAGTACCCAAATTGAAGAAATCGTTAAAAATCAAAATACGACAGCAGCATCATTTAGTGAACAATTTTGTTTTACCCTTTCACAAGAAACATATCCATCAAGTTTCAGCTTAATCTGAGTAATGGTTCTGGAGTAAAATTTGAAACTGGCGAAAAAAACTAATTAAAATCTTACAATTAAAAAAAAAATGCAGTGCTATCTGGTGAACAAATAAAGGATATCAAAGCAATTGGGTGAGCCATTTTGGAGATTTTTTTCAGATTTGCCCCCCAAAAACAAAAACAAAAAATGATGAAAAATCCTTAAATCACTGGAGCATGACCATTTGAACAAACTTGGTAGAGACCCACCCAAGGTACACTGCCACCAAGTTTGAAGTGAATCTGGCTGACAGTTTTGGAGAAGAAGTTGAAAATGTAATTGTGAATGGGTAGACACCGGAAGACAGACACCGGACGATTTGGCATCCTAAAAGATCAGCCTGACTAGTAAGTCAGCTGAGCTAAAAATTAAGATTACTAGACTGGTCATAAGGTTTTTATATATTGTATAATAGTGTAGGTGTCACCACCAACACTAAAGTCAGCATGGTCTTTTTATGCACTTAATAAGTCCTAAAAGTTACATGGGCCTAACTCAAAAAGGGCGGGGTACAGAGCATTCATAAGATTTTAACATTGAGACCCCTATGTTTCAACTGGCCATTTGACCTTGACCTTCAACTTGACTTTAAGGACAGGTAAGACACCAAAAATAAATCCCACTTTAGTCAATCCTAGCTCAAAATGTATTTGCGTTAGGATAACATATCACATATGTGAGTGCTCGTCATACTCCAAAGAATTTATATGTCCCGTATTTGGGTGTCTGTGATGTTAATTGTTGAATAAACAATTGAAAGTTGACCACAAAGCATCCACCCCATAAATGTTGATATAAGTCACTAATTATTTGCAATAAAATCATAATTACACTTGCATCTTAATGCTGACATATTGGCAACAAAAAATGATACTGCGATTTTTTATGTTTGGCTCGTTTTTCTGTTATCCATGCTCAAAGTTGATGTTTCAATTTTGCTTTGATTTTCAGGATGGTCATTTTGTTCATTTCATAGGAAAAAGAACGAAGTAAAATTTAGAAAATCGCTGAATCGTTTTTGCAGTTCAGACATTAAAGAATCAAAAGCCATCAACTGGATTGAATTTGGCCCAGCCTTTTTCTTGGAATAACCATTTTTAGGTGGGGTTTCTCGTCCTATTATCCTTTCTGAGAAAACCAGCTTCAAAGGCCTTTGATGTTGATCATTTTCCTCTGAAACAATACCATTTGCTCAAGTTGAGCTGATATTTGTACTAATTGTAGTAAACATCGTCCCTTAACATTTGGGGAGGTTGTCAATCAATTGTTGGCCAATCACATAAATAAAAGAGCCTTTGAAGTACGGAAAACATTAATCAGCGATCTGTCAAACTGTGACAGCGACAGTCTGGTTTCAAAGTGTGATGTCATGGAGGCGGCCCTTCGGGCCCCGTGACCTCAAGCCTGGCAACGCAAGTTGTGTTGCCTTGCTTTGGTGGGGCGGCCTACGGCCACTCGTGGTCAGTGCACAGATGGTGGGTTTGGTCTTCTGCCCCCTACCTCTTCATCCCATTTTAGGGATAGTATTTTATTGCATATACTCCTGTCTGTATACTTTATGTAGTTAGCTTGCTAGACTTGTCTGTACACTTTACATAGTTAGCTTGTCATTATTTTGTAGTTATTTTCTCAATGAGTTTCATTTCTCTTTCCAACCTGTGTTTTGTAACCCTGTTTTGTGTGTTTTCTCTGCTGTTCTCGTTTATGCTTATTTCGATGTGTTTATTTGTACTTTTATTTTCCTTTACATCCAATAATTGACTGTCAGATTACTGGCACCGAAACAAGTCTTGCGCTGGTTCCCTGCTGATGACCCAATTTTATAAAGGCTAATAATGCCTAAAAACTTTCTCCTAAATTTTAAATTTTATGAATATGATTTGTTCCTTTTATAAATTAATTTGCTATTATGATTTAGAACTATGCAGTTTTTCAGTGAATGGTACGGAATAGGACTTTGCTCTTAGAATATCGGACTTGATAGTGTTCAAACGGTACATGGGCTTACAGAATTAGGTTTGTAAAGTTTCTCTTTGTATTAAATATGCTCACAGAATGTACAATCATATAAAATACTTGCCATGCTTTGAAGATAAGATTTGATTTTTTTTACAAAGCCTTCAAAACTGCGGCAAGCAAGCTGTGATATCAATGCTATTGAAATGTAGCGCGCCATCGTCTAGCAGAGGCCACACGACGATGATTGGCATCGCGCGTCACCATGATTGGCCAATCAAAATGCAGCGTAGCAAAGCAGCACGCCTGACAGGGAAGCCATGTTTTGTGATCTAATCGCAAATAGCAAAAAAAAAAGCAATTAAGTTCTTCAGAAGTAAACAACATGAGTGACAGTTATCAGGTTTGTTCAAACATACTCTGAACTCTTACTATGCAAAAATCCATCAGTGTTTGAGTAAAATTGCGCTAGTTGGTGTTCTCAGACCTGGGTCAAAGATGATGAGTGAACCATTGATTGCCGTTCCTGAACAAAGATGAAAGGCTGTCTACTCAAACTCACTAATTTTATTTCACAAAAAGTTACTGGCGGATTTCCTTCAAATAAACGGGGTTGGAAAGGTAATTGTGTAGAGTTTACAAGGGTCCTTTTATTATTCTCTGGGCCTACTAGTTGATTCTTAATCTTGTATAGAATGTTAATGCTCAATGCATTCAGCTGATTAAGTGATGCCCCCGTGTTTGAATGCATCACTTACCAAATAAAATACATACAGCAAAATTAAAGGACACTTTTGAATTTTGATATATTGCCAATAAAATTGCATACTTGTCACAAGTTTGTTGTATATTTTAAAAAAGTTATAAGCCAGGAGCGCTGGGGTTTGAGATAAACAACATGCTCTTCTTCATGGTTTGTTAATTCAACAATTACAATCAGTATTGTCCCGATTTTTCCCGACATATAGTTCAGCGCTAGCTAAATCCAAAAATGTATACTTTTACTATGTTCATGTGAACAGCTTAAAAGTTACAGGGCTGAAAGTTGTCCATGCTGATTTGTACCACATTTATATCTCGCTACCTTAATGATATGACCGACAATATATCATGTGATATGAGGCTGTTTGCAGATGATATTAGCAGGGCCAGAATTTCGCAAAATTTTGCAAGAATCTTTTTGGATTTTGGTCAATTAGTTTTTTTTTTTTTATAAAGAAAGAAAAGTTTAGGAGAATCTTTACAAGAATGGATTCTCGGATTCTGGCTTGGTACCAGTATTTTGGAAATCGTACATGATCCTGATGCTTCAGCCGAAAGTCTCAATACTAAGCTTACTCTGCTTCACTGCTGGGGTAAGCTTTGGTGATTGGCATTCCATGCCATCAAATCTGTTTCTCTAATTTTCTCCTCTAAAAGAAACAAGCCCGACCATCCCGTCTTACTAATTGGAAGCCGCCCCATACCATTATCAAGAGATCACACACACCTAGGAATCCCATTAACTTCTAATCTCTCTTGGGATCAGCATATAACATGCATCACAAGCAAGGCCAGCCAGCGTCTTGCTCTTCTACGTTGGCTAAAACACAAACTCTCAAGGAATACTCTATCTATGCTTTACACAATTATGACACGTCCAATTCTCAAATATGGATGTGTCCTGTTCGATAACTGTTCTCAACACTCAATCCCTTGAAGCTGTACAGTATGAGGCAGCCAGAATATGTCTTGGTGCCCTTCAACACACTCCTCTATTAAAGGAGCTCAGGTGGCACACTCTTACAAACTGTCGAAAACATTTTAAATTGGTTTTATTTCACAAAATGTATTACAAATCAACACCTGCTTACTTAACTTTTTGTCAGCGCAGGGATCTTGAGAAAGTCAGATCACAAATACATTTATGCCTTTGGTTTTTGCAAGATACAGTTAGGCCCATCTAAAAGTTAACACTGAGCTCTACACAAAATGCGAATAGTCAACCCATTAGAGGTGCATAGGAGTAGCATAGAGAACCTGTAGAGGTTTCATAGAGACTGCGTGGATGGGAGTTGACAGTGCATAGGGTGCTTTGATATGCAATTTTCTGCATGGACCATCCATGCATTATGTGACTACACAATACATTAGCATCAGTCCACATATTCAGTCCATGAAACTGATGCGCCCAGAAATAGTACAATTTCATGATGGTTAAAAGCTTTATTGCACCATTTTCATTTATTTATCAAACCAAGGTAAAATGGATAGGCAATGCTAGTCGCTGGGAAAAAAATACTTGGAAATAGTCACACAGAGCAATCCCTCTATTTGTGGATGATCAACGCTGGCCCTACCACTTCTTTGTACCATCACTACATTTACTCAATAAAAATCATTCAAGTTTTCCCCAAATTCCAAATATAAACTCTAAATTATGCATAGGAAACTGAAATTTGCCTCATGAGGGAAGATCATCACGCAGTCAAACAATTGCACTTTCAGTTTCATTTCCAAGTTTCTGCACACGCACAGGTCTGCAGCTTGCATCACATCCACTCTCATGAATAATTACCAGATTTTGTTTATGCATCACTAGTTAGTTCATATTGAGATACCCTGCACTAATAGTACCAATTATTTCATTAGCACAACTTCAAGGCTTGCCTCACAGGTAACAGTGCAAAAAAAAAGCCCACATGCTTTTTTTTTTTTCTTGCTGGTTTTCACACGTCTCCGTGACCATCTAGTGTCCAGAATGTGAACCATGGAAGCAAGTTGCCATAGAATGAAATCCACATGCCAGTTTTTGCATATCTGAACAACAACAAAATCAGAATAAAGCTGTTTATGCACTATGTGTTCAAAGTGGGCAAACACGTTTTTGGACAAAATGTGATAGTTTGATGTACTTTTAAAAAATTGCCTTGATGAATGCCTAATAGCGCCCAAGTATCCCACCAGAAAACCGACAAACACGAGACTGGTAAAAACTAACTTGATTGCTGTACTTCTGATAAACGCTCACCAGGACTTTATGCAGATAAATTTGCCTGTAATCAGCTAAATGGACATATTAATTATGGTATCTTTCACCTTGTACTTTGGAAACGGTGTAAAATGACACTGCAATTGCAAATTATCAAATTATGTTCAATGTTTAACCTAATTTTACCACTTACTTATATGGACATTTTTGGTTTATTGCTGACATAAAGAATTAAGGTTAGTTTGAAAACGAATACAGTCCATATTCTGTTTTGATAGTGGTGAATAATGAATACAATTCGTGGCCCAACAAAATTCGGAACATCGAATATTTGAATAAAACATGACCGCCTCAGTATACACAAAGTTGAATACAGGATAGCCAACACGTATAGCTCCAGGCACAGCCCCTGCATTAGTCCTGTGATGACAGCGCATAGACCAAAGTTTGAATATGTAGACAATGTGTTGGGCCAACGCAACCACGTAGAACCAATGCTAACTTCCATGCGAGCATAACTGTACATCATTTTTATCAAATATAATGTGGCACAGTTGCCATGACAATCATGTTGGTCAGCTTATTTGATAAGTTGGCTAATTACTTCAATCTACATAGTTACATGAATTTAGCAAAGTTCAATTAACCCACATTTGTGAGCATATTTATAAAGGAGAAACTTTTGCCACAGAAAGCTGCATATAGACTCCAGAATATGTGTTGCCAAAATTATCTGAAGGTCACCTAAGGTCACGACATGGCCACCATCTTGGATATTTGCTCTAGGAGCTAGGAAGGCGAGTCTGTGTTGTGGACTCTGACTGCAAACTGTAAATTGCATGACTTTGAATATATGCCAACTCCGACTGAAAAGTGTTAATAAAAAAATACATCAACTTCAACTCCAACTGGAAAGTGTTAATATTAAAAATACAGCGACTTTTCAGAGATGATAAAATACAGTCCAGACATTTGCTCCAGATTTTCTAGATGTCAGCACGTTGCTCAGCTTACCCTTCAACAAATGTTCTGTTAGCCATTCTGATACAATGCTCCCACAGCACATTGTGAACCACAGGCGGTATAGGGACCCTCCGAGACACCTCAGCCAGCCGCTGACTGAACACCTGGAACTCCTGCAGGTACAAGAAGCCAGCACTGCTAGTATACATGCTATGTAGAACCTGACTGGTCACCTTATTTCAATCACTGCCACTTCATTGTACACCTCATTAAAGTACACTGCCATATAGTGTTTCTTTACTTTAAGACTTTACACATTTGACAGCTACGTCAAATTGCCTAAAAATTCAGTATTGATTTCTCGCAGCAAAATTAGAATTTTTTGCCAACTATGGCCACAAAACTAATGCTGCACTTAAGTAAAATAACTTCTACTTAATTTCTAAGATGGCGTCCATGTGAGCTGCATACACATGAATGTTTTCAACACAGTTGGCTGAGTTTCGTCTATTTCGAGCATGTAAATAGCGTTTAAAGGCATTTCCAGTTTTGAATTTTTGGCATTTTTTTATTTCACTTTTCAAGAAAATTTTTGTCACTTTCAATAAATTTTTCATTGCCACTAGCATTTCAAAACAGTGTGCAACTCACACCAGGCAGTAGCACTGCTCACGTGTACGATACACCGTCCAAAAAACTGTGTGAATAATCTTCAGCTCCCTGTGCTTTGTAAGTCTATTGTCTGCACATATAACTACATCAGAATAATGATTCTTTCCTTTTTAGAAAGATAGGATAGCTTTGTTTTATTACATGGTCATCACTTTGCATTGATGAGGTATTCCATGTTTGGCGAGAGATTCACATGCCAGTGATATCTACTGCCTGTATTTGTTGCCCTGGTTTTTTTTTTGCATATTGGGGGGAGGGGCGAGTATTTAAAATGGGAGAGTCTTTGTAAACGTAAGTCTATAACAAACGCAACTACCATCTTCAACCCCTACAGGCAAATATTTTTGAGAACTTTAATGAGTCATCTTTTGTTTGTAAAGATACTAGCAAGCCACTAACATGCATTTCATAAGTTGTGGATCCACAAAAACAGGACAATAACTTAAATCATACACTCCACAGTAGGGCAGATTGAAACAAAAAAACTTATGCAAACCTTGAGAAGCACATCCACATAATGGCTGTGTTGAGACATGATGTCACGTATGTCCATCTTCACGGTTGCCATCAACTGTAGCAGCTGCTCAAAGTCAATAGACCTTGCTGCCACATTGCGATACACTGGCTGCCGCAGCTCCTGAGCCGTACTCACTGTCTGCCAGAAACAAACAACAGTTCAATTATCCTGGACTCCTGGAAAAGTTGGTCGAGATATAATCCCCAAAAATAAGCCCCAACCTGACCCTTACTTCATTTTGAGCTGATTGTATCTAAATATAAGTGTGACATATACTTCACCTAGTGACCTACTGTTACTAGTATCTTCCCTAGATACATCCCCAACACATTTGAAAGAGGATAGGGTCAACAGATTTTTTTTTAAAAAATTGAAATGTTTGATGGACAATAAGAGAGGGACAAGAAGAGATAGGTTGCTGGACAGACGACCATATAACAAGCTTAGCTAACTGACTAGTCAGCAGAGTGAAACATGAATTTCTGACCAGCCAGTTATATATTGTAATACTATTCTCTGTTTAGTTGTCTGGAAGCTTTGCTAGTGATACATAGTAAGGCACATGTTGTGCCTTGAGAAGGTTTATATTAGCACCCAGCATTGTACACATCAAGCAATCACACACTGTCTGGTAATTAGTGCCCTTTATTAGCATCTTGACTATGACAGAACACCTCTGTGCCATATTATTCCCTCTGTGTTCAGCTAACTTTACATGCACACACTGAAGTGGTTCATGAACTTCAAAATGATAACAAACATAATTTATCCCTTATTTAAAACAATTTTTCTGAATTTTGATAATTTTTAACAAGAGGGCTGTCTGATCAGCCCATGTTCAGTTGACCAACAGATTCATCACATTTGTGTCTCTGTAAACTTCAGACAGGATCACGGTCACCCAATAATGTACTGACTCAGAGTAAGCCTGACCTTTATGGAAGAATACTAACATGTGCAACATCAAGGTCCCAGTTCAAGTGGTTCTCAAGTTATACAGTGGTGATTAGAACTAACTTCCCTGCCCAACACAGAAAAATGTGATAGAATGTCCCGCTTCGAATGTGCTTGAAATGTGCTTCTGCTGAATTCCAGAGTGTCATTTTTCTGCGTAGTTGTTCCATCTCTTTTCCAGCCCACTTATATGCAAATCTATCAACTCTGTTGTGATGCTTGCTCCTGTGCCATTCACGGTTGCACATTGGTCATAAGTCCAAGTGCTTTCAAGTCTAGTATTCATCAGATCCTCATTGAAGTTTAAACCTGACAAAATGGAAATGGTGTGAACACTGAACAGGCACTGGGATTACCAAACATCACCACTATTAATTTGCCTATTTACTGTAACAATGCCTGGGATTACCAGACATCACCACTATTAATTTGCCTATTTACCATAACAATGCCTGGGATTACCAGACATCACTACTATTAATTTGCCTATTTACTGTAACAATGCCTTTCGGTCCACATTACTGTTTGCATTAATTCCTCATGTAAAAATGTGCAATGACCACACCAAAACAGTCGCTTTCTGTTTCCATATTGCAGCCTGTACTGTACTGAGAAGGGCTGTTGGCACATATGGTGTGAACAGTCTGACTGATTCAATGTCGTAGTTTTCAGTAACAACATGTCATTTATTTGTCCATGCAGTATAAATAATCATTCCTAGTCATTTACAGCAAGTAAAAGTGTTGATATCTGCAGAAAAAATGCACGTTTCCACAAGTTTGCATTCCCTGTACATGCTGTAGGGACATGTTTGTTTACAAGTGTCTGGAATGTTTGGTACCATGAGAAAATCCAAAAGCCTGTTCTATTTTGGGATACTCTCTTCCCATTGGCTAAATTTGATGTGTGTTAATATTTCCCGCTATAAAAATCAGTCAAATTTGATGATAATATCCATACTTGGAAATTCATTCGAGGTTATGGATCCATATATGGTACTGGAATACTTCAGAAATACACTAAGGGCTGCCGACGAAAAACCAGAAATTACTTCTGTTTCCGATAACTGTCGAACAATGCATTGAAAAGAACATGGATGCTGTTCTCCGATGAACTCTCAAAAACAGGCAAGATGAATGTGACACAAGAAGTTTATTATTGCCATACATTATTAAATTTTGATGGAGAAACATTCCACACAAACTTCAAGAAAGGGGAAAGATGCATAGTGAACAAAACACGTGGACATGAGCTACGGGAAGACTCAAATTCATTGAATGCACTGGATATGCATTGTAAAATGCAAACAGCAAAAAGCTGATCGATGGTCTTCTTTGTACGATCAGTAATTTCATCAAACAATGTTCCATCCTGCTTTTTAGTTACAATGTTGGTATGGCGATATGAAGGGAATGATGCAAAAAATGCCTACTTCAACTGCTGGTTTTCACGATTTTACTAAAAATCTATTAAATGGCTTGGAGAGATTAGTCATGTGGACCAAGGCAATAGGAGCATGAAGACGGCCCACACCATCACTTTCCCAGGACTTCTGCCCAGGTCTCAACAATATGCTGTTAGTGAAAGCATGGATGCCCGCCTTTTGCCGAGTATGATAAAGGCAGAAAATCTGAAAATTCTGATGCTGTTCAAGTGTAAAATCTTGGATATATCCGTGGGATTAGAGGTTAGTGCTTCGGAAGCTTTCTGTTTCAATTGCAAGCTTAAGACTTATGGAAAGATATTCACTGTACATTTGCCAGATTGGTGACCCATGGCAATGAAGGCAATGTCTGGTGACTCCATTTGCACATACGATTTTGCCAAACATGTCAGTTTTGCCTTCAATAAATCCAACCACTAATTGTTAGTAACTTGTAAAATAAGCAAGATAATAATAAGATTTGACAGCATTACTTGACTTTGAAACTTTCCCAGCCTGTTACATCACGGTATATCTTTGCATATCAACCTTCCCTGCAGGTATACTGGTCGATGATCTTACATAAGCGCATCTGGTGTTTTATACGCAAGTATGACACAGTTACATTTCTACATGTATACCATTTCTTTCTATTTAAATGGGAAATTTTGAGCAACGTATTCAATGTGCTTCTTGTGCCTGCGCTTTGAACTCACTTCAAGTGCAACCTGAGCACATCTGAAGCGCACTTCCAGTGAATTTAATTGCGGGATGATGCACTCAGGAGGGAAGCTAGTTCTAATCACTGCTGTAGTGAAGACTTCATGTATGTTGCACTGTGACCTCAGAAATGAGGTCAAGGTCACGCAGGTACTGTCTAAGCGTGACCTTCATAGACAAACATTAACATGTGCAAAAGCACGGTCCTAACTCAAAATAGATTTCAAGTTATTAGGTGAACAGTAAATTTCATGTCAGGTGTTCTGTGACCTTGAGAATGAGGTCAGGCTCACCCATGTACTTTGTAACTCCCCTTGTCATGCCCTCATGTGTGGTGCCTATGCTTCAATCAATTGGCCAAGTGGTTTTGGAGAAGATTTTTTAAGATTTGGCAAAAAAAAATGAAAGAAAAAAATTCATAAAAAAATCCAAATATGACTAGATCGTGACCATTTGGACAATCTTAGTACAGATCCACCCAAGATACATCCCCACCAAGTTTGAAGTGAAGCTGGACAGCAGTTTTGAAGAAGTCAGAATCATGAATTCCCATGGCAACCCTCATTCACTTAAACTTAGTATACATGGTAATCAATAGGACGGCATGCATTGGCCTGAGTGATGGTTTTAGAGAAGAAGTCGAAAATAGTAAAAATACAATTTTTTGCACAGAAAATATGTGAAAAATCACAGCGCCTGGGGTCTCAAGGTCCCGAGAAGTCTCCCTCAGCAGTCTCAAATCAATTGGTCAGGCATTTTCAGGGAAGGTTTCTTAAGATATGTCAAAAAAAAAACGACCCTCCCCCTCCCCCCCAAAAAAAAAAATTCCAGAAATCACTTTCAACAAACTTGGTAGAGACCCAACCAAAGTACATCCACACCAAGTTTCAAGTTAATCTGGTTAGGGGCTGTCCAAAAATGTAGACATTTTCACAAATGTACAAAATGCACATGGCTGGGGTGGGGGTAGGGGGTGGGTGGGGTGTCAAGCCCAAGTGTACATTTTAAACCTGGTGGAAAAATGTGGATTTCTGTTTAGAGCCGAAGTAAAAAAGCTTAAGAGGAACAGAGACTGACAGAGAAAATGAGTGAGGAAGAATATGTGGGTTTTGCATGGTACAAGCACATTCATTCACACAAAAAAGAGCCACCAGGTGGCTCTGCAGGAAAGACCACAGCCAGTCATACAGTTACACCCGAGCAAAACGTTACAGAGAACAGACCATAACCACGTTCATGGTCCATTCGCGTCCTGTTTGCATTCTATTCAGGTCCCGTTACATTTTTGCATGATAAAGGCACCCTTTGCGTTCCAGCCCATGCTCTCAGATCTTATTCTATCGTGTTCTCGTTCATGTTGGAACACATCGTGTCAAATGTCACTAACATACCATGTAATCACAGAATGCACATGGCTGCATTCCCGCTTCATCAGAACTAGTTTCATCTGCTGTACCTTGCACTGCACTGCAGTAAAACTCCACAAGTGGGGAAATCATGCATGCTGTGATAAGTCCCATGTAAGGTATGTTTACCAGATGCGTGATCCCAACAAATTTGTGGTTTAAGGCAAAGTTCTAAAACAACTGAATATCAAAATGAAGATTTGATTTAAAGATATACATTTATCCTGGATTGCCCTAGTATTCAATACATGGTTAATACAGCGGGTTCTCCAGCACAACAGAAGTACAGTTCTGCCCTCGTTCAAGATAACTCACCG
The DNA here is from genome assembly GCA_964020975.1 of Hermodice carunculata. Taxonomy (NCBI): domain Eukaryota; kingdom Metazoa; phylum Annelida; class Polychaeta; order Eunicida; family Amphinomidae; genus Hermodice; species Hermodice carunculata. The sequence goes on along the minus strand of OZ026612.1, from coordinate 1,056,991 downwards.
CCAAACGCACCAACACTTCCCAAACAATCCTCAAACACAACATCAAACCTCAAACTTGAAGCAAATGCATTCATTGCAAATGCATTTCAAACACTTTCCTAAACTTGCTTTATATCAAAATTACCTGTAAATACATGTTTGTGGTATATATCAACAAAATTGGAATATTCACTGTTAGACATACAATTTTGATTCGCAGTGATGTCCTCAAGAGTAATTGAAGCCAGAAATTTCTTGTAATTCATGATACTTTGTCCAATATTATTGCCATATTTATAGGAAATAATAGGGGGATTTTCATGTATACAGATAGGTAAAACAGTTGTTACACTCTTTTCTTTCAAGAGACCCCTCTCACTAGGCTCAGGCAATGTTCCGACCGCAAAATCGGCTAGTAAGCTAGCAATAAAAGAATACCAATTTTATCAAGTGTACACTTTCAAGGGGGTGGGCGGAGGGGTTTCCCAAAAAGTGTAACTTTTGTACACTTCTGAAAATGTCTACAATTATCAACAGCCCCTTCATGGTTTTGGAAATATAAGAATTCAAACACATGAATTACCATTGCAATCCCCATTCACTTACATAGCAACCAACAGGACCATATGGATTAACCAAGAAGTGCCCGAAGTGAAAAATTCATTTGAAATCAGGGACTCACAGCAACGCCACCTTGTGAACAGTTTTGTTTTGGCCCATCTACAAGGAACATTTCCACCACGTGTCAGCATAATCTGAGTGACGGTTTCGAGGAAAAAGTCAAAAATAGCTAAAAAACACTTTTTACATATAAAATATTTGAAAAATCACAGTATCACCTGTTGAATTTAAAAATTAAGGTCTCAGCATCCCCAGAAGTCTCCATCTACAAGGAACATTTCCACCAAGTCTCAGCATAATCTGAGTGATGGTTTTGAGGAAAAAGTCAAAAATAGCGAAAAAAACACTTTTTACACATATTGTTTTGGACAAAAAGACACAAATACAATAATATATTTGAAAAATCAGTGTCACCTGTTGAATTTAAAAATTAAAGTCTCAGCATCCCCTGAAGTCTCCATAAGCAATTTCAAAGCAATTGGCCAAGCGGTTTCACAGAAGATTTTTTACGATTTGGCCTAAAAAATGGACAAAACAAATCCAAAAATCAGTGGCGTGCGACCACAACTTGGTGTTGACCCACCCAAGGTACATTGCCACCCAGTTTGAGGTGAATCTGGCTGACAGTTTCAGAAGTCGAAAATGTGAATTGCGGACACCGACGGATGGATGACGGACGACACATGGACAACGGATGCCTAACCACCACAGAACCTCAGCTGAGCTAAAAATTACATAAGAAAGTCACAATTCATTTGGTATGGCCTTACTACACAATTTTGTTAGTGATAAAGTTACTACCTGTGAATAAAACTGCTGCAGAAAAGCCTTCTTTGCTTGTGGGATCATCTCGTCTAGGTGTGGTTGCAGCGACTCAAACTGCTGTGCCAGGAACACCCTTAAACAAAACACTAAGTCTTTATCACACTCTTTGGCAGTCTCATAGTCACAGGGCTTCACATTCTAGTTTTTCACATCTTGCCTGACTCCCTCTTTTACCTCAACTCTGAAAACACACCAGGTTAACTGTGCAAAAAACTCGTATTTTTTACAAGTCCCAACCAAAAATTTACTTGTCCTGGACTACAGGTCAAGCCCTGATCTGAATATTGATTGTTCAGTAAATGTCAAGCATCGTGTATCAGACAACAACACGGGAATTATCTTTAACCCTTTCACTGCCATTCAGAGACCCAGTCAGCAGCTTTCCTATAATTTTCCTTGGAAACATAGATATACTGACACTTATAAAGTCCTACAAGGCATTTACATCTGGTATCACTATACAAGTCACATCAGCAGGACTTCTGCCATGATAGTGTCACTATGATAAGTCAGATGAGCAGGACTTCTGCCATGATAGTGTCACTATGATAAGTCAGATGAGCAGGACTTCTGCCATGATAGTGTCACTATGATAAGTCAGATGAGCAGGACTTCTGCCATGATAGTGTCACTATGATAAGTCAGATGAGCAGGACTTCTGCCATGACCAGCACTAAAGGAATTAACGAAAAGCAACAAACTGTCAAATGACTTATGATCAATTTGTTCTGAAACACAATTTTCTTTTGCCCAATTTGTGACATGCCACCACTGTATGTGTTGCATGCCTGGGGAGCAAGCCTTTATGTATATCAAAGTATGTCTACCTGGGGCAGTTCTGAAAGGTGTCTTTATATTGCCTTTAACATACTATGAAACTAAATTTGGTTTAAAATAGATAATTCAAATTACAGTGCAAAAAAAAATACATGTACCATCAATTCAGGAAAATGACAAGCAAGATTATATTTATTACAAGAGAATACAGAACAACCCTCCAGTAAAATCATATCATATTAAGCCATTAGATTATGCTTTACAAACACAAATTACATCAACATTTCACTTCAACTATTTACAAAAAATGTACACTGATCTAGTCTAGTACAAGTGAGTGACATACCAACGATGTCCTGCATATGTACACACTAATTCCAAAAGGCTGACCATAATATTATCTCAAAGTACCAGCTGTACATCAATGAGTTGAGATCTTTGTTACATGTCTGATGTAGTTGTGGCATTGGAGGTGAAAACACTCTGCATCACATTTAACTGAGTTAATTCAATTTCAGTTAGGAGAAGGAAACCTTTTAGAACTATACTGCCTCATTCAAAGATAAGTCTGTGCACTTTTATTACTGTAAATTGCTTTTATTTTGCTGTATTTCTGTTTTCACTAATTTTGCAGATGGCACAAAACCGTGAAAGTGAAAATACAGTAAAATAGTATTTTAACATTGATTTGATAGCAATTATGTTCAAATTAGTGAAATTAAAAATTCAGTGAAATGGCTGAAATCCAAAACCGGGAAAATTTATATATATTTATATACAAACTATGTATAGACAATACAGAATAGATGTAGAATGCAGAATAAAGTTACAAACTCAATTAAGAAGATATTACAAACTCTGAAATTTCAGTATTATCTCACAATATCACAGAGGCATGGTTTTACCTAGTTGTTATGGTAAGTACCCAGGATACTTGGTACGTACACTGTTCACACCCATAGGTCCATGATAATATACCAACAAGAACAAACACATGTATCATAACTAAACACATGTCCTGGTATATGGCCATAGACTGTATTTACATACACATTTCACTCAAGTTCTAACATTTCCACAACCACCCATAATTCCAGACAGTATTAAAATACCCACACCCCCAATCCCCCTGAAAAGAAACCCGTGCCATAGCTCTTAAGATTCCATGCCTTCACTGCCATTTTTGCAAGGCCTACATTTGAGCATAATACCAAAATAAGAGAAATGAAAGCCGGACAAGCACCTCAGCCTTGAAAAGTGACAATAATGCAACACATCAACACACCAGTTCTAAATCAAAGCAAGAAGGTAGTAAGTCTATGCTAGTTCCTCCAAGTTGCACTCATTAATGTAAAGAGCAGACTTACAAAGATTCCATCAAAATAATTGTGTCAGCTACCTCTTGGCATCTGCTATCCCAACCACTGAAGACAAGTTCATGTGTTAGTTTTCCACTGACCTTGAGTCAGGACCAATGCATGCAGTCTTCACTCTACATGGGACTACTGAGCTTGTAATGATACACTCTTTCACAATACAATATGTAGAGTAGTACACAAGTGTGCTCACAATACGATATGTAGAGTAGTACACAAGTGTGCTCACAATACAATATGTAGAGTAGTAGACAAGTGTGCTCACAATACAATATGTAGAGTAGTAGACAAGTGTGCTCACAATACAATATGTAGAGTAGTACACAAGTGTGCTCACAATACAATATGTAGAGTAGTACACAAGTGTGCTCACAATACAATATGTAGAGTAGTACACAAGTGTGCTCGCAATACAATATGTAGAGTAGTACACAAGTGTGCTCACAATACAATATGTAGAGTAGTACACAAGTGTGCTCACAATACAATATGTAGAGTAGTAGACAAGTGTGCTCGCAATACAATATGTAGAGTAGTACAGAAGTGTGCTCACAATACAATATGTAGAGTAGTAGACAAGTGTGCTCACAATACAATATGTAGAGTAGTAGACAAGTGTGCTCACAATACAATATGTAGAGTAGTACACAAGTGTGCTCACAATACAATATGTAGAGTAGTACACAAGTGTGCTCACAATACAATATGTAGAGTAGTACACAAGTGTGCTCGCAATACAATATGTAGAGTAGTACAGAAGTGTGCTCACAATACAATATGTAGAGTAGTACACAAGTGTGCTCACAATACAATATGTAGAGTAGTACACAAGTGTGCTCACAATACAATATGTAGAGTAGTAGACAAGTGTGCTCGCAATACAATATGTAGAGTAGTACACAAGTGTGCTCACAATACGATATGTAGAGTAGTACACAAGTGTGCTCAAAATACAATATGTAGAGTAGTAGACAAGTGTGCTCACAATACAATATGTAGAGTAGTAGACAAGTGTGCTCGCAATACAATATGTAGAGTAGTACACAAGTGTGCTCACAATACGATATGTAGAGTAGTACACAAGTGTGCTCACAATACAATATGTAGAGTAGTAGACAAGTGTGCTCACAATACAATATGTAGAGTAGTAGACAAGTGTGCTCACAATACAATATGTAGAGAAGTAGACAAGTGTGCTCACAATACAATATGTAGAGTAGTAGACAAGTGTGCTCACAATACAATGCACCGCTCAACCTTGGTGGCAGAACAGGCCACTTCCTGGGCCATGCTGTTATTTCTATGATACAGAAATGGCTCCACTGATTGGTTCATTAACAGGAAGATTCAGCCATTTAGCCAAGAGTCAAACTGCTACTATACTATAACACAGTAACAGCAGTCAGCAGCATCTTCATCACAACAACACAGCAATTTATCAAGGGCCATTTGCTCAAATATACACTGTACAATTGCTCGCAAGGCAAGATCCTTTCAGGGAACTTGGGTGTTTAATAAGAACAAAATGTTTAATGTGCAAATGAAGCAGGAAAAACTTTTTTGATCACGTTTTATTATCACGGTTCCTATGTTAAGTATTAGGAATTTGAAGCAAACAAAACACTTTTTTTGGATTATCCACTTTGCAATACAACATGCTGCATACTGTGAGGCCTGGGTGTATCATTACATCTCTAGTAGGGACTACAATTGTCTACTTTATAACATGCTTAAATTCCTATTCTCATCCCTGGAAGTACCATCACCATTAACATTCAGGCGGCATACAGGCATGAAACTTACTCGTAACACAGATCACATCAACTCAACGTGGAATTGTTAAAAATAAACAAACATTGCTGATAATATCCATGACTAAAATTCCTACACTTTAAACGGTTTTCTAAATAACATGTATGCAATAAACATGATGATAAGAGCACAAATCACAATTACACAGGAAACAACCAGCACAAAAGCTTGGCTACAACACTGCATGTGGACACTGACACTGTGTACTAGCCACATTCCACTTCACATATTCCCACATGGCAAAGGGCAGGTTGCTACTTACAGAGACTCTGTTGCTACCACTCTCTCTGGCAGCCCATACAGGCTACTGGCGGCCGTCAGGTCCACAATGGGCGACAGGTGTGGGTGTGCAATCCGGTCATTTTTCTCATCTCCTGCCCCAGGGGGCACCACCTGCAGTTGCTCTTCATCCAAAATCAGGTTGTCCTGGATACGTTTGAGAGTAGTACGTAGTTTGTTGCTGAGGATCTTCTCATTAATATCATTCTACACAAAAGAATTACAAGAACTATAAACATTCTGCATCAAAAGCTTGGCCCAGTCCCAGTAGAGTCCAATTTTCCTAACAACAGTTTCTGGTCAAGTTTTAATTTGATATTATTGAACAAAACTGATTTTCACTGTACGTTTAAGTCAGCAGAATAAATACCATTGACAGGGGATTGTAAGGAAACACAGGCAAGGGCCTGACAGCTTCCGAAAAATGGAATACTATTGAGAGGGGATTGATGTGGCCCAGAGGAAAATATGGGAAATTGCTAATAAAGACAAAATTAATGACGCAGCACACATAGAATGCTGACAGAACCTTGAAGTACACATACATAGAAGTATACAAATAACATGTTGCCATTCATTTAATGCAACTTCAAAATTTGACATAATCCTGATGTTTGCACTGTATAGACTAACATCATAGTTTTGGGTGTTCCTTGAACACAAAATGAAAGTACAACTACACATTTACCCACCTATTACGTTTTCTGTGGGAGATATCAAAACAGGGTTATACTGACGCTCATTTTGATGCTTGCAAAACTGTCACATGTACATGGAATGATACAATGTTCACTAGCCACTGGGTTACCATGGGTACAGGACAGACTTTGCTGTTCAAAACCATATAAGCATCAGAAGTGGTGCGACATTGACTGCATCAGGACTGGCCAGAGATGACACAAGCTGGGGTCAGGCACGCTGCGACTGAGTGGGAAGTTATATTACTCTACATGGAACTTGCTACATCTGCATGGAAAACTTACTTTTGTATCTTCTGCAATATAATAATGAAGCACAACTGATGCATGAGGTCCTAAGTCTACAATGTACAGCTTTACTTCAACTAGCCCCAGTTCTAAATTGGTCACCACATGAACCAGCAGCAATAACAAGCCACTGTGCATAAGAGACAAGCACATGGCTGACACTGGACATTTGTGAACGTCTTACCGTGTCTAAATCTGTCGCAAAGAAACTGTAGATCTGAAAAGAGAAAATGAACAGAGTTGTCCTTACAGCATTACAATGTATTCAACAGACCATCAACTTGCATAGATGGTTCTCTAGCAATGTTAATCCTCATGACCTCCAAACTTTTTGCTTTACTTACCAGTTTGTTTTGTTTCTACATTACAAATGACGTGAAATTAACATTTTTTTATCTGCAGCAAAACCTGATGAGATGTAATTGCTTCAAAATTTCACATCAACAGATCCAATATGAGGTTAAAACAGCCCCGGAGATTTATTTAGATAACAGAGTTTTTGTTTAACATTTACTGCCCTAAATAACAAGCTCAGTTTCCCCAATATTAAGCCCCCGAAAGTAACCAAGATCGATAAAAATGTTTTAGTTAGGAAGGTTTCATCTTTGTATCTTGATTTGATGTGTGTATAGTCCTTAAATGTGCACTTGTACAGACACGCACATGGATGCACATACAATAACAGCAACACCCCTTCAGCTTAGTTAGCCAGGGCAGAAAATCGATTTTACTGATGATGATGATGATGATGATGATGATGATGATGATGATGATGATGATGATGATGATGATGATGATGATGATGATGATGATGATGATGATGATGATGATCATTGCCTTTACACAGCATGTAGATAGAAGCCAAATACTTACTGAAAACAGGTAGTAGTCAAACAGCTGAGACATACAGATTATTACATCAAAGGCTATTGGTTTCAGCACATTCATCATTTGCATGTATTTTCCTGAAATCAAAGGTGTCGTGTATGAATGAATTGGTTACTTGTATAAGAAAAGAGAGCAGGTTTGAAAACTGCATGTGCCACCATAAAACTAAAACTGCTATGATACTTAGTGACCTATGAACCAAGAATTACAATTCTTCATTGCCACAACAAAAAGCCACACCTCAAAACAATGGGAACATCTGTATTGCAACTACATTCTTTACATTTAATCTGGTTGACTACAGTATCAACATAGTCATTATAACTGTAAAAATAAACATGTTTTAAACAGAATTAAGAATCGTTAATATTATGAACTGATACATTTACAATGTACTAAAAAATCTGTTTCAGAGCATATTAACAAAATACTTTATTCCATTCAAAAAGATCTTCCTTGTATGATGTAAAGGCATAAGATATATCTATAAATGAATCATATGAATTTACAACATCAAACTTTCCACCAGTGGCATGGACCAGAAATGACCTGTTGGGTGACAGGCCCAGTGCTTGCTGCTTACCAAAGAGTCTGCAGACATTGAGAGTGGTGTTGGTGGTGATAGGTGGCAGCTGTCCTCCCTTCATGCTTTTCCTTCTTTTCAGAGGTGCTGGTCTGAAGCACACACACAAAAATAAACCAATCTGACCACATTGTTGTGGCGTGTAGTGTTCAGCTGCTGATGCAGTTTTTTTAACAACATCAAATCTGCTCTTTGTGACAGCCCTCATTACAAGGGGATTCTGTCATAACTTGGTGGGTCCCTTGGCTCCAAACGAAACAGTTTTTGCTATCACTTACTGGAGAGCCTCCAGATTAGTCTTTGTGTACTATTAGGCAATCCAGAGAAAATAAATATGTTTATACTTATACTTTTTGCTATCACTTCCAGGTTAAATGTCTTCTTGTCGGAGGCAGTTTCACTATAACAAGGTATTCTGCATGGACTGCATCATACATATTATAATGAGGCAGCACAGGGCATGGCATTCCATTTACAGATTAAAAAACAAATGTAAAACTGCTGATGAACAATGTAAAAAGAAGCTGAAAAAATATTTTAAGCTAGCACATCTTTTAGTACTACCCCTGTACACAAAATGACAAAAAGTTTTACTCTATCTGAAACTTGGATATTTCAAACAATTCATGAAATGCACAGATCTAGAGGTGACAAGTTTAAACAAGAGCAATCCCATAACAAGTCATTAAAACCTGATGTGAACAATGCTGAAAGGTAATCCCTAATTCGCAAGCATCAATCAGGTAGAAAATGACCCTGACCTTTTGACAGGGGCCTCTCCGGTCTGTTCATCTACAAAGTCCTGCTTCAGTTCCTCGGGAATGTCTTCATCACTGTCCGAGTCTTGGCTCATTAAGCGCTGAAGGCCATTTCCCTCTTTGGTGTACTACAAGACAACACAGCAACCTTTGTACCTATACCTTGGGTAGTTCATAAACCTCAATGTACTTGAAATAAAACCAAGCCTAAAAAAATGCACATTTTTGGTGCTCATAGTGACTTTATGCTTTTTAGCTCTGTTGACCATAGGTTGACCAGCTTATACCATCACCTGTCCCTCCGTCATTCCATAAAAATATGCTTGTCGACACGATAGCATCTACAATTTTTACGTTATCCCCTTGAAATGTTTTGGGCATATTGTGTGGATAAAAATCTAGATTCCATTCATTATTGATGGTGTCACCTGGTGGATCACACAGTACAGGGACCAAAAAGTGAAAATGCTCTGGTGTGTTTAGTTTTCAATGGATCCTTATGAAATTTGGTGTAAATATTCTGGAGGCGATTACATGTTTGTATAATCTGAAAAGTACTAGTGGCACAACCTATAGGTTAACAGGAAATATGACTTACTGTTCGGTAAAATTTATGAAATTCATTAACTTGAGAAATTACATGGGTAATTTCACCAAATATGTATCATACGTGGAAACTGAATATTACATAATATGGATGACCTACATGTATTTTCTCAATGTCGCAAAGGGAATAAATTTCAGGAAATGATATTCTTGCTGTCATTACATTTGAATTTGTGGACACACAACCATATACCACCACAGGAATATTACACAGACAAGAGTCGACCAGATAGGAGTCATGGTGGCACCTCTGGTGGTAATTATTGGAACTAATATCATAGGATCTAACACTCATGAAATTCATTATTGTAAAGACAGAACTACAAAATTTACACGAAATATGCATTAAACCAATGATCAAATTTTGTTGAATTTAAAGTGCCCTTGACCCATTTTCAAGGTCATTAGGGAATTAGTAAAGGACACTAAATTTGGTATCTTGAGAGACTAAGGCTTAAGATACCATAAATACATGTATATATGTAGAAGGTTGATGCTGCAGAAATTGGATGACCTTAAACTAGTCTCTTAACATCACAGAGAGAATGCATTTCAACAAAGGAATTTTTTGTGACGGCCATTACATGGGTACCGTGTCGAAATTTGATATTGCATCACATGGATGACCTTGACTAATTTCTGCAGGTTATAGAGGGAATGCATTTCAGGAAATATTTTTGGCTGATGGTTGTCAGCACAGCGTTAAGCCCATGGACCTCTCATTCTTTTCAATATTTACTGTGAAAAAGAAGTCAAAGAATGCATAAACAATTCTACCAGTTTGAATTTTCCCAATTTTTGGGTACATAAAAAGATGTACAGATACTTGATGCCAACAAACTGTCAATATTCATTTTTTGGGGGGGGGGGGGGGAGGAGAGTTTATGGTGAACTATTTTCCTGCTGTTTGTTTGCTTATTTAGAGAGGTTGTGTTTTATTGGGGAGGGTCTATTGTTGTTTGTTTTTATTCTCATAGGATGTGAACTTCACATTTCAATCTGACTGGCTAAAACTGACCTCACTGGTGTCCATGACGTCCTCATTCTCCTCTTCCTCAGTCTGTACATCAAAGGGACTTCCATGGCCACCATACTTGCTGAAGTAGCCGTAGTTTGGTCGCTCAGCCTCCGCTCCTGTCTGCTTTGGTGAGGCTGGGGTTGCAGTGACCTTTGGCACCGGACTCTTGTGGCGCATGAACTTGAACTCCTACAAGAGAAATCCTGACGGGTCATTATCACCAATCTATTGGATTTCTTTCCATTTGACTTTTATTATATACACATGCTGTGATGGAATCTCTTAAAAACTGAGAACAACAACTGTGTACTGAATTTTCTAAATTTAATTCCCTGTGGGATCCCTATGTAAATGATTAACATGATGATATACAACCTGCAGAGTCGAGCTGAACCATGCAATTGTTAACCAGATGGTTCTCAACAACTGAAAATGTGTCCACTGGGCCAGTGTCTCAACTCCTCAACTTAATTAGCATATCTAAACACAAGGAAATACAGGTTAAGGCTGTTTTCTACACTGCTGTTGGTCTTTAACGTTCTTGGGGTAAGACTTGAGCACAATGAAACCATCATGTAATCAACTGTCTAAATGGGTCTTTTCCATAAACTGTCCCCATCACCGACCCTCTCTGTGCTGACTGCCACTAAAGTCCAACTACTTCAACAGAACAGCTCTAAATTATAATAAGGGTGCCAGACTCATGTTCTCATAACAAGACCTTTCATTCAAGTACATGTACCAACATGCCTCTAGTTACATAGAATATAATAGCCCAGGTCAACGGCTTTCCTCGGCACTTTGGCATTACGCCAAAAGCATGCCTAGCAGAGCTGTTGACTTAGTCCATAATGTGGCACTGAAAGAGTTAGGAACTCAACTCAAATAATCCCTGAATGTTGTAGCCACTTTGTAGTTGCTTCCCCGTCCAATGAGTAAATATGTTTAAATCAAGCTACCAAATAAAAGAAGCTAAAGGAGACAACTGCTGAATGGGTCGCAATTTTCAGTTTAATTCCACAACAGGCGATATTGCGAAAGTGCATGATGGAAAGCCTTCACCAAGTGCCAGTGTACATGTACCTATTGGCACAGTATACGTGTAGCAGTATCATTTAGTCCACAACCTTTACATAAAACCCAAGTGTGAAATGTTAAGGTGTCCAAGAGAAAATAGAAACCCACTAAAGGCTGCTGAACTGTACAAAGCCCATCTGTCGAATACAGTGTACTGGCCAAGATGTTCAGTTAGTAATTACTAAATGTTCAGAATTTTAATTTGACAAGAACAAAAATGTGGAGCAGAGTATACATTACTTGTCGTTGGTAAGAACAGCCAGCATTTGAGAGAGTTTTATAAGAATAAAAAAAGTTTCTCCCACACACCTGCAGATGGAGAATGCTGAAGCTGGACTTGACCGGACATAACTCCCAGCCTTCATTCTCCAGAAACATCCGTAGTTCATCCATTCGAGTCCTGTGAGGAGTTTAACTTGGCATTTAAACATGCTCCATTTAGAAATAGTATGCAAGTTAATAACATTATGGGTGGAAGTGGTAGGTAAATCAGATGCCAGCACAATGTCATGTGACTAGTCTGTACACAGACCCTGCCTCATTTTGATGTTGAACACATGGTGCATGCACCTCTATTTCCATGGCCAGGCCTAACCTGCTGCACTGCGGATGTGTTCTAGACTCTCAATGGTTAGCAGAAGGCTAGCCCCATCATGGTTCTATAGACAAAAATGTCTACCAAGTGGCTGGCTTACATCTTTGTTCTTGATGTAAAAGAAGTGTTTTTTTCACTCTTTTCATCAGTGTGCCTTTTGTTTGTCCCACATATTGTAAGCCACACTGCTGACAAGTGAGTAGGTATATGAGGTTATTGTTTTTACATGAACCTCCCAATGGTGTTCTATAAGAACAGCCAGTTCTGTGGCTGGTTACGGTGCCAGTAGTATCTAATCTACTGCAATACCGGCAGGCCCTGGTGTCACAAGGGCTCTGTTCTCTCACTCCAGAGACTGATGCAGCAGTATCAGTCTTGGGGTATTTTAATCTGGAACATGAGATCAGATCTTTTAGGTTTTCTGCTCTCCTAAAGCCTAGAATGACTTCTCTGTCTCCTAGATGTTCCTTTGAGAGTTGCCATATAGGGACAACTCCCTTTTTCAAAGAAAAATTCTTTGGAAGAAACACCATATCCAGCAGGAATATGCACATCCAGCCACCAGTGAAATGTAAACAATAGGACGTGTTTTACGAACCAATGTGGCGATCCCAACATATAAAACAGGCAAACACAGTTGTTTCTAACAGTTCGGTTTTGTAACTGATGAGGAGAAGAGATCTCCTAAATTAGTCTTGTGTCAATACCAAATAACCTCTTCCATGGTATGACCTTAGTCCTGTCAGATTTGCCTGCTTTCACCTAGCAATTTGATGCATTAAAGGAACTGAAATAGTCTCAATTTATAAAATCTCCTCATTTGCAAATTATAAGCACAATCTGAAATATGATGCTCCTCCAGAATTAAGTGAACTCTTGAATACTGCATTCACAGGAACATTTACACAAGTTAATGTGCACAATGTGCAAGGAATATGTTGTGTATTAAGTGTTTTTACTAAAACAGACCTGTGATAATTTCTGAAGTAATTCATGCTCTGCTTCCTGAGAGAGTCCTGAAGACCCTCAGATTTGCTTCCACAGAATTCCTCACCAATCTGAATTAACCTGTAACAAGAAAGAAAAGGATGGGGTAAAATTGACATGAACAGTAAAACCTCTGATTAAGATCACCTCTGTGACGAGACCATTTCTGTTACCAACAATTTATTGTCCAATTTTTGTTTATCCTTCATTACATTACTTCCCTTTAAGAACTTACACTCCTCCATTAAGAACACATTTTCAGTCCCTCAGGTGGTCTTGAGGGAGATGTCACTGTACATTGGTTTTAAATTCGCAAGCAAATCGATTGTGGACATTGACAGATTATGAATAATACAGTAATCCCTCTTTTGAGCGACCACTCCTAACACAGACCAAAAAGCGGTCATATAATGCAGGTGGTCCCTCATTGGAGGAACCCCACATTCAAGGCCTCAACAGCTCAAATCCAGAGCGGATTTTACCGCGTAACGAGGTACAAAACTTTCTGCCGCCACCAGTAAATCATTATCGATTACATATGCTTTAAAAAGAGATTATAATTTATTAAATTTAACAATTACAACCCCTAAACTCTTTATTTCAATAAAGAACTATTGTGTGGGTGCTGAAACATATGTTTTACAACTTAAAAATATTTGCCGGTCTTGAGTTTTGTCATTTTCCCATTACGCTCAAAGGGTCTGATGCCAGTATGGAGCCTTTGCTTGCAAAGTAATCAGCTTAAACTGTCATAAAACTGTTTTGATGGCATAACTCACTATCTTAACTTTATTCTACACGTTCGGTGGAGCCTAACTCACCACAATTCATAAGTTATGGATCAAAATAAGACTCAGCATTTTCCCACTGACACCACATGTGTTTTTTGTGCCATGTTTACCTCGCTCAGAGCAGTGGGAAAAATAGATCGGGCTACTTTGTCAGTGTCGGTTGCACACTCAAGCAGGAACACACTTGCTTGCTCACGGTTTCATGTGCTACTGATCTGGTGAAAGTTATCGTCGTTTATTTCATAGAATATACCATCATTAAACATCATTCAATTAGAAATGACAATACTAAATAATAATATTTCTGTCCCTTTCCGCTTATCTGCTACGGGTAGGTTAGGTTTCGCATGTAAAAAAGCGATGACCACGTGGCTAGGGAATCTCAGGGAAAGGACAAAGATTGTTCCGGATGTTTCCGGAGAGATTCAGCAACCTTCATCGTACATTTGAATGTGAAGCATTTCAAGATAGATGATGTGAACGATCATAAGTGGGAGCGATAAAGTTCACATCACAAGCAAACTTCTGCCGATCATTATGAAGTTTAGGTCAGAAAAAAATCCATAATATCCCAGCATACAGACAAAGAAATATGGTGGTCCAAATTCTCTGAGATCTGCTATGGAGGGGCCCAACACTTGCAGAGACGGCAGCAGAGTATACCACATTCACTTACATTAAAAAACGTACTAAATAAATGGAAAGATCCTATGCTTGTGAGGATTTGAAATAAAAAAGGAATCAATACAGATTGATCAAATTAATCATGCATTTTAGGAAATTTACTGCATAAAGAAATCCTTGATTGTTTGCACTCAATAAATTCGAAAAGAATGCTGACAATTTTAGAACAATGGGTGCATGTATTTTGTTGGCTGACTTGATGTGTCGTGGCCGGATATGGCTCAAATTTGTGTTATGTGGTTGCAAAATCTATTCATTTTGCATGGTCGCTGGTCGGATTAAACAGGTGGTTGTTTATACAAGGTAAATTATTAATGAAAAACAACTTTGGTGACCACATGTTGTCATTCAAACCAGGTGGTCGATTATAACAGGGACCATTCAAGACAGGGACTACTGTATGAAAGGAAATGAACCAAAGAATCGTGTCAGTAAACCTACCTGTTGACAATATCCAAAACTTGGATAAACTCATCGTATTTGAAGTAGGACAGGTCCGTGCTGAGTATGTATGTTTTTACTTTTTGCTGTACATCTCCCCAGATTCTGCCCAAGCCATGCTCCAGTTTCTGCTTAATGTATCGTCGGTTAAAGCTGGCCTCCACTGTGCTGCTTCCATCTATACAGACAGTCACCAAAAACCAGCCTCACTTAGCATCACTACATACACCTTTAATTTTTGTGTGCTTTAAAATGTGCCAATCTAAAATAAATCATGTGTATAATATTATCACTTTTAGCATTTTGTAAAGTTGTAAGTTTCATGTCACAATTCTCTGGTGAAATTTGGTATAATAAACAAACAGAACTCACTCGCTTCTGGCTAGTCCACTTAGGGGAAAGTTGAACCCAGTCAGGCATTTTGGCACATCGTGCATCTACTTTCATCAACATTTGCTTTCAATTATCTTTCCGTTGCTAACAAACAAACAAATTTGCCTGTGCAGAATTATTTTATCAAAAGAACTGTCAGGGTTAAACTGCTCCAACTCAAAAGTCCTTCTGTCACATCAAATCAATTTCCACTTGTCATTGTGTAACTACTTCCATCAACACTAGCCTTGTCTTTAATATTGTTAACACACAAACAAATTTGCATGTGCAGAATTATTTCATTGAAAAGAAAAGTAAGGGTTAAAACTGCTCTGGCTCAGAAATCGATCTCTCACATTAAATCAATTCTTCCTTGCCACCATGTAAACAAAGTAACTGGATGTAGTACATTTGCTGCAAAACACACAGGAACCAAAAAAAAAAAACAAAACAAAAATCATGAAAGGTTGCCTTAGCAGGTCAGTCAGACCCCCTCCCCCCCCCCCCCCCCCCCCCCCCGTCACAAGTGTATCATGTTTCTGTCTTCTGTACATATTTGTCTGTGGCATTTGACCCAAATGAGGAGACTGACAAAACAGACACATGATTGTATACTGAGTTTCCATGGGCCGGCTTTAACTCTTTCACCCCCGAACTTCTACCCAGATTAACCTCTGACCGCTAAATTTCTAAGCCTATTTTTCAACTATTTTGACTAATTTGATACCACATTTTGTATCTAAACATGTTCTCATGGTATTTTTTTCAACCTGTCAGTACTAATAATATACATCATGGTTTTCATTTTGCAAGGCCACTTTCAAGGTCATAAGGTCACTTTAAGGTCAAAGGTCATAATATTTGGCAGCTAACACACAAGAGATGTACATGTACCTAATGCTACCATTTATTCCATCTAAAAATTAATGGATTGTTGTTACTTTGAATCAATCACATTATATTTATAGTAAATACTGTAAAGTAGAAATAAAGAAAGGATAACGATATTATGTAAACTTTGTTTTTCATTTGTGTTACATGCATATGGGAGTTTATGCCAACCCTGTCTGTTGATACAGGCTGGTTACAGACCCCTTCCTCTTATACAACAGTTCATATCTAAAAATGTTTAAAAACCATTTCATTTCAAATAAAAAAAAATACTTACGTATATCATGCACTTTTCAGTAAAGTCAGTTTCAGGGTCAGTGGTCAGAAGGCAATTTTAAAGGTCAAATGTCACATAATTAGGAAGCCATCTTGGAATTTGACTATAGTCGCATCCCGTGGCCTGCGGACAATAATTATTAGAATACAGTCGCTTCCCGCGGCTGAAGAGTTAAAGCAGTAATTGCTCTACACATGTAATGATGCCAGTCCAGCCTGTGGTCACATGATTAAAGCAGTAATTGCTCTACATATGTAATGATGCCAGTCCAGCCTGTAGTCACATGATGTCTTTATACTTTTGCAACGAATCCACATTTCTCTCTGTCTCCCCATAGTAGTTATGGTTGCCTGTATCACTTTATATTGAAAATTACACAATTATTTCAAGAAGAGGTATGGGTCTCAGAAAACACTATGTGTGAGATTGAAGGGCTTCTAAAGTTTTGTCATATTGTGAACAGTATTGAAGTCCGTGTCAATCCTACCTGGGTCCTGCGACATTTCCTGCTGATTTTTCTCGTGCCACTCGATGGTTTTGTGGTAACTCTTCATCACTTCCCACAATGCTTTGCACAAGTCCACCAGGCAAATGGTGAACATTTCTCCTGTCACATTCTGCATGAAAACATGACCCTCCATTACTATAGTGTGTACAACTGTATAAATGTATCTACACATGAACAGGTACATCTGGGCTACCACTGGGCATCAAATGTGTACAGCTGTATACACTGTAGATATCTGGGCTACCACAAAGCATTATATGTGAAGGGCTGTATATCTACCTGGGCTACCACAGAACATATACATGTAAGTGTACAGCTGTACATGCATCTGGGCTACCACTGAGCATCATTAAAGCTTAGCCACTTTGGCTAAAGAGACTCATATATACAAATGTATAAACCAATCTTGTTTTTCCACTCCAATTCTAAATTTTCAGGCCAAGGGTTGGTCTTTAACTCCTAGCATGCCAGTGTCGAGTATAATCGCAAAGTGTGACATTGCTTATTGCCACCAGTGTCGAGTAAACTCACTCTTTTGAAGTGGCTAATCAAAGGTCCTCTCAAATTCCCGGTGTTGTTTATTTATTTGCAGACACGCACATTTTCTTGCAGAGAATCATCAGTTCTTACCGATGGCTATTTCGATTTTGCGTTTAAAATGGCCATCTTCCTTCAACGGTGATTTAAATCGATGATCAGGCCATTGTTTGTGACAATTTGAATGATGTAACTTTGAAAAGCTGCACAAAAATAGAGTGATTTCATCGTCCCGATTAAGATCTTTTTGTGTCCACCCGCCATGTTCTTCACATCATCAAAAAACTGAGAACCTTGTCTATTTTAAGAACAAGCTATCCCATTGGATGAAACAAAAGTATTTTGGGGGAAACCCCTCCAAAACTGCTTCTATTTAAAACAGATATGACCTTATTTTAGTCGGAAACTACTGAAGATGATTTTCCGGAATATTCTAGGTCAGTCAGGGGGCCGGAATCTGTCACATGGTGTTCACCGTCCAATCAAATACATCGTTTTTCTACCGCTGCTTCGTTCGGGAGTACTCGCTACCTTGTGTTGTGAAGTGTGGCTTGGAAGATGGGTGACATTTGCATGGACACAAGTGATGATTACGGACAATTTATTAAAGCAAGAAACAAAATTTAACGCTGTAAAAAGAATGATGACATACTACCAGTTTTTGCGTACAATAGAGCAGAGGGTCCATTTTTTCATGGAAAGAGAGTAAAATATGGCAGCCGCAAGTAAATATGGCTCGGATGAAAATACAGCAGCCGAATGTGTTGATCATGTTGACAGTTCATGAGTGACCGCAATAAAAACGCGTTTATCGACTATTTTCTGCAGCAACAAACTAACTCTACGACAATAATTTAATGACAATTAAGACACACAACCGATTTTAAGCAAAAATTAAAGAGGAAACATGGTTCGTGATGCTAACCAAGGAAAGGACGCGGAGCGGTACCCATGCAATTGTATTCACACCGGCTTGACAGTTTTGATCAATCCGTGATTGAGATAGATATATTATTCACTTTGCCAGGGTCTAGGGCACCAGTTTTTGTTTAAATTGACAAAGAAACCACACAGAAATGTAGAGAAGGTCTTGTTCAACAAAAGTCATGGTGATCATTTTGCATGAATTGCAAAAATAAAAAAGTTACGGCAATTTTATGCCAGCATGTCGCATGTTAAGCAACAAAACAAAAAAAAATGCCCAGTGGCTGGCTGTGCCAGATCCCAAAACTGCCCAGAGTGCTAGGAGTTAATTACTGACTGAAACTATGAAATCTAAAATCATTTTGTATAGCAGCCAATTTGGTAGAAAGATATGGTAAATATCTTTAGCAAAATCCCACTTATAATAACGGATGGTTTGATAGCCTGATGGCTAGTGCCAGTCCAATACATGTGTAATTTTTTTGTAATAGCAGACTACATGTGTACCATAATATATAAGCAATGAAGTCAAATAATTATCTGGGTTCCAGATCAACTCAGACAAAGCAAGACGTGCTACAGTTCTGCTTCTATGTAGGACAAGGCACTAAGCAATCATATATGGATTTGGATTTCATTTCTTAGTGCTACAGTGAATAATTATCAGCGTAATACATATTATTAGAATTTGTGACTTTTTTTTCCAGTATTCAAATGACAGTGCAAAGGCTAATGTACCTTACAAAGGTCTGAGTATTGTCTCTTCTGGAAATTGCTGTCTCCCGTGCCAGAGCACAGCTCCACGTAGCCCAGCACAATGGTGAAAGCTGTGTTGTGTATGGCACTGGTAAAGTGCATGTGTAGCTGGTCCATGGCTGTCTGCAATCACACAGTATACAAGCAATGAATAAATATAGCAGCGGGCCACACCAGAACAGACCTGCATCCCCTCCCCTAAAAAAAAGTTGTCTTGCTTTTCTTTTTAATGAGCTGTAAGTTTGATAAAAATTCATGAAACAACACTGCGATCTTGCGGCTTTCTGGTTCCAAGAAAGGCTGAAACAAGATGCCCATGCTCTTAGTGCTCTGCTGACTTGTAATCACTTACTTTATACACCGATTCAAAACAAAACAAGAACAGGTTGGGTGCATTGACGTTTTAATTGTTCGATTGGGAGGTGCAAAATTTCCATCAAACTGTAGATGGTGCCACTAGTATCATAAACTATTGAGATGTTAGCTTCATCCTCAATTCCACCAAACGTCATTAAGATTCACCAACAAGTTAACATTCCACAGACTGAGAGTGCTCAAGACTTTCACATTTTGACCCCTATATTCCTAGTGGCCCTATGACCTTAACTTTCATCACTGCCATAACTGTCCACAGTGTGCCCCGAGTCCAGCTTTCCATTGATGGTTTATTTCTCCAAATTAAATATGGAGCTACAATGTAGCTTGGAAAAAGATACAATGGCACAAGTGCCATATTTCATAATAAAGTGGTCACAGTGACCCCAAAAAATAGGTCACCAGGTAAAGTTTCATGTACATGTACCATGTATTCAAGCCAAATACTGATATGGAGAATAGATTCTCTTCCCCACTGATGTCCATGCTACACCTTATCATCACCAAAATCACTTCTCCTAACTTTATGGGCCTGGTAGCTGCAAAAATAGGCCAAGGTTAACTGCATTACATCATTTATTAGTGTTGGTCACAATTTATATATCCCATAAATTCTGTAGTTCTAGAATTTTTCGCGCTCGATTTAATTTCGCGCTTTTCGCGCTACCACCTAAAGCGCGAAATTAAAATGCGCAAAAATAAGTTGCATTGTATTTCACTACATTGTTTGGCATTGGATTGGGCGAAACTAAAATGCACGAAAATTCTGTAATTTCAGAAAAAATGAGTTTGCGCGAAATTAAACACGCGCAAAAATTTCTAGAACTACAATTATACACTGGCAGGTGGTTTAACTAAGGTGGGCTATCCACCTAGAAAGGGTACATACTGGTTCAGGGGTAAGTCAATTATTCTTATTTGAACTTGTACTATACAAATTTAGTAATTAAATTACTAAAAAAAAAACTGTTTGGCATTTGTGAACTTAAATTTCTCAAAAAATGTTAATTTTGTGTGAAATGAGCATATGGCCTGTCTGTGACAGTGATGCACCCCTCACGTCCACTGTGATCACCAAGTGTCAAACCCGTGCTTTGTGGCAGGAAATTAATGTGCATACTGTGTATTGTAACACATTGGAACCAAACTGCACCTCTATGGGATTTGGATCAACACTCTTGCCTTTGAGTACCACATTGAAACCAAACGGTACCTCTGTGAGATTTGTGACAGATTATTTGGCATAGGACTTGGAACTGTGAGACAGTACCCTTGGATAATCTCTCACCAAGGATTAGGATTTACCTACAGACTGTTTCACAAACTGGAATACCAGAGTAGCTAAGTGTATAATTTCATTTACCTACTTTGTACTGATTTTTGATTGTTAATATACAGTTACTGTTAAAAGTTATATGATCTTTGTCATTCTTTGTTGAGTTCTACAAATATTCAGAATGTGGGCATCATAACATGTAGCAATGTGAAAATAATATTCAGCAAGAAATCAAAACTACAATAAAATGTGAATGCAGGGAAGATTCAAATGTGCCAAAGTTCATGAAGCAGACATGGAAGACCAGGCAAGACAAGCATGGCATGAACTGTTACCCGGCCCTCCTATCCCTTCTCTAATGCACAGGCCCAGCCACCAAATTATATGGAAAGAAAATTACAATTCATTTTCATTGAGTTTGTATTAAGTCTTTTCCTGTTAAACAAAACTATCGATTGGCCAAGATGGTGTGTGAAAAAAGCCTCGTTTTATCAACAACGAAGTGCTGACTGACATGTGACCTTCTGGCCCTGTGCTTGTATGGGGGTTTCCTGTTGTACTTCATGGGGCCTGCTTCCACAAATGTGTGGCAAAGCCAATCACAAATCATGATTTTTCAGTCCAAAACAAGTCTGATTGTTAGGACATATTTTAAAGAACTTGCAATTTAACTACTGAGAGAGTTAAATGTGTGTGTGTTCCTTAAGGGCCCCAGCTGACTTCTCAATGTCCTTTCTGTGTACACTGTCTTATCTGGACTTGCAATGAATACTTTTCATTTACAACCTTCCTCACAAAAAATAGTTGATGGTCATACATATGCTGGTAAATTTCATGGTATAAAACATTTAAAGCTCAATTTGGACCAATATTTTGGGGGTTAAAGTGTGCAGAAATTTTCCCACGCTTTTTATTTGGTGGTGATGATTTACAATCTTGGGCCTCATATTCAGCACCAAAACACAAGCCCAACAGGGCACACACACACGGCATTTTCTTTTCCCAAGCTGGGACTTTAATTCTGACCCTCATTAAGCCTATATCTATTCACTCTGATGTTAAAGAAATATAATAAAACTCTTTCTTTCTTGTCATTCCAACGCTCTGGGGCCTGGAGTCACTTCAGTGAGTTCTGTTCATAGGCCTGCAGGGCATACATAACAAAATGCAGTCTCTCTGTAATGTCAATAATATGCTGGTTTCTCTTAGCATACAGCAACACCCAGGTTATGAGCGATGCCCTTCAGTTTATCAACATCAGGATGTGTTTCACCCACAACCAAGGAAAGCCTCCTGTGCCAACCCCCCCCCCCCCCCCAAAAAAAAAGTTGGTGGTTCTTGGGTTGTCTGCTATGACCCAATCACACACAGGCCAGGTGAAAGGTGGGAATGGTGGTTCTTTCCACTTCAACCTATTCAGAGCACAGCACAGCACAGTGGCATATATTAAACCTCAAATGATCACCTCAAGGCCCTTTTAAGGGCCACCAGTTCCTCCCAAAAGAATTGGTTTGACACCATTAGTCAATTTGCTACCAATAGCATATACAAACAAAAAAAAAACAAAGAAAAGAGACAAAACACAACAAAAACAGTGCAATAAAATAAAATTAATACACCCCCAACTGATTTCACCTTTATACTCCCACTCCTCTTTCCACTGTATATGCTTAGTTCAAATTCCTGCTGCCAAAATTAAATTTTAAATCACTGTCCTGCTCTCTCTCTGTGTACACTCACAGAAAGAATAATCTTAACTGAAGCCAAACCAAAGAAATCAATATCTTTCAGCAATGTAATTTTAAAGAAAGGAAAAGAAATTGATGAGAAAAAAAACAGGATGTCCCCTTTAGTGAATTCAACTAGACCTTCCCAGTCTGTCTCTCTATAGAAGCCTGGGCATGTTGACCCGGAACAAGGACACAACATCCATATTTACCATTGGATGGCTTATGGAAGGATTACCTTATGCCTGTTCTGGGCCGACACAAACACTAATCTTGACCTATTCGGGCCAATAATAATTTTACCAGAAACGAAATATTTAGAACTACACAACTATGAATCAAATCCTAACAGTCTTTGTATGCTCTCAAGTTGAACTGTATAAACGCATATTAAAAATCATAGGACTATACAAGTATATATCTTTCATATTTTGGCAAATTAGCTTTGATTTTTTTCTTTTATTTACCCGCAAAATGGCGGTAAAAATTTTTAACACACAGTATGCAGTTTGCAAGTGATACGTTAATAATCTCATCCTACACAACGTATGGATAAAACAAAAAATATACCCCAGGACACTTCCAGTAAGGGTTGGAAGGCCTACTTTTTGCTGATAAAGGCTGATTATGACGAAGATCTCTGTGCCGCATCCAAATCAAATACGCAATATAGGCCTCTTTATTTTTAGCGGGGGTGGGGGTGGGTGGGTGGGTGGGGTGGGGTGGGAGGTATTTCTCATGTCTGCTTCACATTAATTTAATATTGATAATTCTGATTAATAAAGCATCATATATTTCATCGAAATTCCTTAGGATTTGACTAAATCTTCTCTGGAACTGCCAATTTTGGTTACTTCATACATCGTGGTAGCTTTGTCAACAAAAGCAAAAATACACAAATCATTTATTTACCATTAAAAATTGATAAGAGTATTCAGGGCCTTGATTAATTAATAAACAACATTAATTGTTGCCGGTCCCTACACGAGTGTGGCGACAGACAACAACATCAACCAATATTTTCACATCAAAATTTCAGATCAAAGAAGATGATGTCAACACAACAAATATAAACAAAGGGTGATAATCTCATTTTATTTAGGATCTCTTGATCCTGGCCTTTGCAGAAATGTATATTTTGCTTAGCTTTATATGAATACTTTTCACTGTATTTAGCACAAAAGGGGCTAGTAGCACTTGTTTACGGGAGCATAGCATGACCACCTTAAGGTTTAGAGGACCTCAGAAGTGCCCCTATACTCTTGCAAAGCAATTTGTGAAGAGTTTTGGAGAAGTTGGAAATGTGAATTTCCATTGCAATCCCCACTTACTTACTGTAACACCAACTAGTAAACAAGTTTGTTCTACCCTCCCACAAGCTACATTTCCACCAAGTTCCAGTATAATCTAATAATAATGATAATAATGATAATGATAATAATAATAATAATAATAATAATAATAATAACAATAATGATAATAATAATAACAATAATAATAATAATAATAATAATAATAATAATAACAATAATAATAATAATAATAATAATAATAATAACAATAATGATAATAACAATAACAATAATAATAATAATAATAATAATAACAATAATAATAATAATAATAATAATAATAATAATAATAATAATAATAATAACAATAATAATAATAACAATAACAATAATGATAATAATAATAACAATAATAATAATGATAACAATAATAATAATAATAATAATAATAATAATAATAATAATAATAATGATAATAATAATACAGTTTTGGAGAAGTAAAAAAATATTGAAAACACACAAAAATTTGTTTTAAAAAAATCACTGTAACGCTTGTTGAACAAAGTTAGGTCTAAGGGTCCCAAGAAGTGTTCCTATGCAATTTCAAAGCAATTGGTATTGTGGTTCTACAGATGATTTTAACAAACTGTAGCACAAATTGAAAAAAAAAATCTTGAAAATCCAAAAATCATTGGAGCATGACTATTCAAATAAATTTCTAGAAGCCCACCCAACATAAATTCCTACCAGTGTGAAATGGATTTGACAGTCGGTTTTGGAGAAGTCAAAAATGTAAATTGTAGATGCTGACGTATGAATGGACTGCTGGACAATGGATCAAGACCATCCCTCATATTAGCTCAGCTGACTGACAGGTCAGCTGAGCTAAACTGGTTTGTGCAGCACGCTAGGTATTGATTTGAGCCAAAGAGAGAGATCAACATGATCAATGTGTGATCAATGTGCTGCTATACCTGAGTCTTTCCCAGCAGTCGATATGCTGTCTGCACCTTCTCGTAGTGTTTGGTGTCGAAATTCTTGCAGGTTTTGGACAGAGCCACATCCAGGGACTCCTCAATCATTTCCAGTGTGTCTTGTAGCTTAGAGCTCAGCTCACTGAAATGAAAGGACTATTTAAATATCAACACAGAAGATCAATTGGAAATCAAAGCAGGCTCCTCTGCAAGTATGTTCATACATGTCCACATGCATAAAGCAGTTATACTTTGGTTCGTCAAGTATAGAACTGTAAGTTACTGCAAACAATTTTTGTATTTAAATTTCTTTATGACTACGGAATATATATTAAATTATTATGATGGTGCACAAATCAAATGATTACTGAATTTAATGGAAAGGAATGTTTGGGGACGTGGGAAAAATGACATGATGGTATATGGCAGGGTTCTGTTGTATTTGCAAATTATACATCAAACAAGTTTGTAAAGTATTTTGTTCACATAAGCACATATAACCCTATCAGCTCTACAGAGCATGAAAATACCCACCTAGAATAGGAGACAAATAAGATACGCTACCTTATGCACTTGTAGTGTCTGAATGTACTGGCGGCCTTCTGACACTCCAGACAGAGCTGTATGGCGCCGGGGTAATCCTCCTCCTACAACATCCACATACACAAACAAATCATTCACCACAACTACCGCTGTTCTTTTAACTGAATACAAGTGGCTACAGTACAATAACCTGTGATACTGACCAGAAATGTCTGCAAGATTGCAGAAGGGTTTGAGCCAAACACAACAGCCCCACACCTCAAACATTTCATAGATGTACTACGTTTCATGTTTCACCCAGAAAACCATGTTTTATATATTGTGCAGATGTCTACATTTGTTAAAAAAAAAAGTTATAAAGCATCATAAAAATTAATAAAAATTTATGTTGCTTTGTAAGAGGGTATGAAATTGCACATTTTATAAGCCTTTTTTAAAAAACTAGATGATCCAAAGGATCAATTTCCCCCGCCACATCATGTGTTGTCACGATACAACAGTAAAATTGACACATTCAAGTCATAACAAGAAGCTGCTGACAGCTGCCAGATGTCCCACCCACCACAATCATAAATACACATCTACCTTCAAACATGCTGTGACCAGGTCTTATGAACTTCCACTTAATCTTTCTGTAGATATTGCATAGGACAGAATTCTATTTGAAAGGCCCTGTGATCTTGATGCTTATTGATCTTTGTTAATTGATGAAAAACATGCAAGACTCTGCTAATGCACTTCTTCAATATAAGAAATATAAACATTGCAAATTTTGGAGGGTCATTGACAATACTTTTCAAGAAGATGCATAGCCAAACTATGCAGGTAATTTTGAGCTGCTTAACGATCTGTGTTACTTAATTAATTAGTAAAACAAAGCAATCAGCTAAACAAATTCATGCTTATGCACACCTCCTATCTGAAATCTACCAACCATGAAAATTTCAAAGGGCTAGCATTCATAGTTCCAAAGATATTGCCTAGCTAAATTTGTTTCAGATCTGGGGGTTGCTTAATGAACTTTGTTGGTCAACTAATGAAAGTAATTCTGCACATAAAACAATGCCTATGCACATCATTTACGTTAGATGTACCAGCCCTATACATTTCAAAGGGCTAGCACTTATAGTTTAAAAGATATCACCCAGACAAAATTATGCAGATGATTTTGATGTGCTTAAGGATCTTTGTTAATTAAATAATTAACAAAAGAAAGAAATCAGCCTCATGAATTTAATCCTATGACACTTCCCGCCTAAGATCTACCAACCCAAAAAATTTGAAAGGGCTAGCATTTACAGTTTTAAAGATACGTCCCAGACACAATCGTTTTTGATCTGAAGGTTGCCTAATGAAATTTTGCTAATCAAATAATGGAAGCAATTAGGCACACAAAACAATGCAGATGCACACCTACTACCTATGATTTACCATTAACTCTTTACATTTCAAAGGGTTAGCATTTATATTTTAGAAGATAAGGCAAAATTTGTTTCAAATGGAAGGATGGACGGATGGAAGGACACACAAATGTTAGCCATTACCATTTACCCCCCCCCCTCCCTCCCCCCCCCTCATGGGCGGGGTATAATAAGAGGCAAATGGCTGTTTCAATGAAAGTAGCATGTTCAAAATTGGTTAGGATAATCCTTCTGCAACCAGACCATTCCGGTTAGGATCATCCTTCTGCTGTACAGATGTTTACATTTGTCAGAAAAAAGTTAAGCATCAACATGACAACAATTTATAAATATATCATGTGTTGCTTTGTGAGAGCGCATCAAATTTCAAGCCTTTCTTGAAAAATGATAGGACTGTGACTGTCCTATGTGCTTAGTTGACCTTGCAAGCACAAAACTAAGTATATGGTAGTCCTGTGATCTTTGAAATTTTAAATCTTTTTTGAAGACTGTCATGCACAAACAAGAAATTATTGGCTCAACACTCAAAGTCCCAGCTACAATAGTTTCCATGTTACGGGCTGGGGGGTGTAAAAATTTTAGGTCATTTTGGACATAGATTAAAATCTTGACAATCATGGATGACCCCTTATTACATGAACAGTAAATGTCATGAATGCGACCCTGTGGCCCTGGGAATGAACTCAAGGTCATTCACCTCCTGCATAAGTCAGGTGACACAAACACCGGGGGGGGGGGGGTGTGTAAAAATTTATGGTCATTTTGGACATAGATTAACATGTTGACAATCACAGATAGCCCCTTAATAAACGATCAGTAAAAGTCATGACTGTAACGCTGTGGCCTTGGTCGCTCACCTCCTGCATAGATCTGGTGACACACAAAGACCACCAGTATCCAAGTCCTGGCTCAAATAGTTCTCAAATTATCAGGCAAACAGGGAAACTCAGTCAGAGCCACACTTATCTTGGGAAAGAAGTCAAGGTCACCCATGTACGGTGCAAGTCTTGACCTCGTGTACAAAAATGTCCCTGCGCATCTTCAAAGCAACTGACCATGCCATTCCAAAGAAAAAGATTAATATGTACATTAAAAAAGACACCCCCCATCCCCCCCCCCCAAAAAAAATACTTTAAGATTAAAAAAAAAAAAAATCCTGACCATTTAACTTTGGTTGAGGCCCACCAAGGTATATCCCCATCAAGCTTAAAGTGAATTTGGTTGATGATTTTGGAGAAGTAAAAAATTTGAACCAACTTAACTTGGTACATCGTAATCAAAGAAGAGGACTGTGACAGTCCTGCGCTTAGCTGACCTAATATGCACAGAAGTCAAACATGTGACTTAGCAATGCAACCCCATTGATTTCCATTGTAAACAATGGGAATGTATGCCTTCATTGATAAGTACCCAAACTCAAAAACTTGCTAAAATCAGAGATGTGCAATATCATCACCTAGTGAACAATTTCATTTGACCCTTCCACAAGCTACATTTTCAAAGAATTTCAGAAGAATCTAAATGACTGTTTTGGAGGAGTGAAAAATAGCTTTAATATGCAAAAATTTGTTTAAAAAAAAAAAAGAGTGAAAACAGCACAGGGCCACCTGGGGTACAAATTAAGAAGGTCTAGGGGACCCCAGAAGTGTCCATATGAAATTTGAAAGCAATTAGCATAGCTTTGCAGTTTCAGATATATATATACATGTTTTTAATTTTGCCACATAAAATTAAAAAAATCACTGGAGCACAGCTATTTGAACAAAATTGGTAGAAATCCACCCAAGGTATATGCCAACCAAATTGGAAGTGAATCTGGTTGACACATTTGGAGAGGTAAAAAAATGTGACTTTAATACCAGTTCAATCTCCATTGACTTCCATTGCAATCAGTGGAAATGAATGTATGAACTGAGAAGTACCAAAATTGAAAAAAAAACAAAAAAACAAAAAAAAAACAGGGATGTGGAATGTTATCATCTAGTGAATTTTTCACAAGCTACATTTGTAATGAGTTTCAGAAGAATTGAAGTGATTGATTTGGCGAAGAAGATGAAAATAGCTTTAACATACAAAAATTTGCAAAAAAAAAAAAAAAAAAAAAGAAAAAATTGCCAAAAAACCACAGTATCACCAGGTGAAGGTCAAGGGTTCCCCACAAGTGTCTCTATGTAATTTTGAATAAATTGGCAAACCAGTTTCAGAGATGATTTTTTAAGATTTTACCTAAAAAAAAATGTGTACTCAGAAAAATACAATGAAAAAACAGTAAATAATTCAAAGTTAATAACTAATAAATATATTACAAAGAGAATATGTAGGTCTGCATTCACGGGTTGATAAATTGGCATTTAGAGCCTATGCTGCAAAAATATGGGACAAGTAAATTTCTTTGAGCTTCTGTGTGGATAACTAACTTTCTCAGGGGGCAAGCACATTCTCTCTTCAACTTGTCCTAGGACAAGTGGACAAAATACTTAATTTTGAGCCCTAAGACGGATGCTGGCGGAAGAAAGACCATAAGATAAGCTCAGCTGGCTGACAAATTTAGCAGAGCTAAAATTGTGGGATCTATAGTTTCACCATCTAGAGAATGGCCCTGTTTGACCCTTCCACCATCTAGAGAATGGCCCTGTTTGACCCTTCCACAAGTTACACTGTCATCAAGTGTCAGCACCAAATGCATGATGGTTTTGGAGAAATCGAAAACAGGAACATAAAAAAGTGGTCTTTGCCTGCTGAAACAATTGGCTGAGTGGTTTCTGAGATTCTTATTTTGCCAACATAATACTAATAATAATAATAATAATAATAATAATAATAATAATAATAATAAAAGTTTACAAGTAATTACTGGAGCATGACCATTTGAAGAAACCTGGTGGAGCCCAACCCAAGGTAGATCCAACTTTGAAGGGGATTTAGCACATGATTTTGGAGAAGTCAAAATTATGAAATTGGAATGGACGGACAGACGGCCAATGATATGAGCTTAGCTGACATGTCGGCTGAGCTTGAAATAAAAATATAGCAAAATTATTTGAATTTACAGCATTTGCTGTTCTTCACTTATACATGTAGCACAATTCTACCATCAAATAAGATTTGCAAGCATATAGGGAAAAAAAGAAGAAAAAAAATCTACTGCTGGAGTGGTTTTATATAATTTTTCAAGTGCAACTGTCCTGATTATTAAACCAAGTATTATCTCTGCATTACTTTCTGGTGAAGGGAGAGTACCAACTGATCCCAATACCAAAAATTCCAATACCCAAGAGAGCATATCCTACTGGTCACAATGAGTCATGCATAAAAGCAAATAAGTTTCATGAGCAGTGTTACATAACATAAAATGCAAAAATGGCACACTCACCTCAAGCATTTCTCGTAACCTGATATCTGTCCTTTGCTATAACAAAATCACAAGTAACACTGAAATTTCACATTTTATCATTTATTCACATGCATAGACAAAACCCAAAATCTTCTAGTGCAAAACACAGCAATAGTCCCTGCCATCACTTTTTTGTTAACTTGAAAGAATTTGTTCATGATTTTGTGTCATATGAACAATTCATCTAAAGCTGCACTACAATAATGCCATATGGCTCAAAGCACTACAATTATGCCATATGGCTTAAAGCACTACAATAATGTCAAATGGCTCAAAGCACTATAATAATGTCATATGGTTTAAAGCACTACAATAATGCCATATGGCTTATAGCACTACAATAATGCCATATGGCTTGTGCTTTCCAAAAATGTAAGAACATATACCGCCCACATGTGTTTAATAGGGCAGCATTCATGGGAAGAAACACTGGACTTCAACCCTTTTCCACTTATTTCTGGACCAGTTTATGTTCCCTCTCTTCCCAATCTTGAATATATTGGGCCTCACAAAATGTTTCTTTTGTAGAAAAGGGTATTCTCAAAGGAAAATTATGAAAAATATTCTTCAACAATTTTACATTTCAATAATTAGTTCTAATGTTGAGACATGCTGCTTTGTAAAATATTCATCATCACGAGTCCTTAATATTAAAGAGAACGTAAAATGAAGTTCCATATCATTCTGACATATGTAGGCCACTTCAAAATGATGTCACAACTGTGTTAGGCATTACCTAACTGTAGCAGAATGTCTCACTGCAATAAACATTTGTTAATCTTCCTTCATGTTTCCTGTATGCAACAAGAATATATTTCCCATTAATTGTCTTGTGAAATTAATTGCACAGCATGGAATTATTGGATAATTATATCTTATAACAACATTTCCCCAAACTCTTAATTTAAGGAATATTATGATGTTTAGTTGAGAACACTGTGCTATCCTATATTATATCTACATGGATAATTTCCCAACTGAAAATTTATTTTATGGCATGCTCCAGTACCTCATGAAAAAAAACCCACAAAAACATTGACAGCTGTTTTACACATTACACAGAAGGTTTGGGGGTTTTTTTGTTTTGTTTTTGTTTTTGTTTTTGTTTTTTTTTTTTGTTTTTTTTGTTTTGTTTTTGTTTTTGTTTTCAGGATTTATCCCATTTTGGTTGAAAAATCTTCATGTCATCTATAGTTTGCAAATTCTTAGAAAATGACCAAAGAATATATTTTGGCAAACTGCAACTGACATGAAAGGGTTCATACTGACCCAGTTCATATGGCCATATAGAATTACATCCCTCACACAAACACCACAACTTTGTTCTTTACAATTTTAAGTGAACTGCCAGGGATGCAACTGTTCAGCATACCCCAGGTCTGTGCTTGGACTGCACGAGTCCAGCATGCCCCAGGTGTGTGCCTAGACTGCATGAGGCCAGCATACCCCAGGTCTGTGCCTGGACTGCATGAGGCCAGCATACCCCAGGTCTGTGCCTGGAATGCATGAGGCCAGCATACCCCAGGTCTGTGCCTAGACTGCATGAGGCCAGCATACCCCAGGTCTGTGCCTGGACTGCATGAGGCCAGCATACCCCAGGTCTGTGCCTGGACTGCATGAGGCCAGCATACCCCAGGTCTGTGCCTGGAATGCATGAGGCCAGCATACCCCAGGTCTGTGCCTGGACTGCATGAGGCCAGCATACCCCACGTCTGTGCCTGGACTGCATGAGGCCAGCATACCCCAGGTTTGTGCCTGGACTGCATGAGGCCAGCATACCCCAGGTCTGTGCCTAGACTACATGAGGCCAGCATACCCCAGGTCTGTGCCTAGACTACATGAGGCCAGCATACCCCAGGTCTGTGCCTGGAATGCATGAGGCCAGCATACCCCAGGTTTGTGCCTGGACTGCATGAGGCCAGCATACCCCAGGTCTGTGCCTAGACTACATGAGGCCAGCATACCCCAGGTCTGTGCCTAGACTACATGAGGCCAGCATACCCCAGGTCTGTGCCTGGACTGCATGAGGCCAGCATACCCCAGATCTGTGCCTGGACTGCATGAGGCCGGCCAGGCAGCCATCTGCCTCCTACCTTCATAAATGTCTTCATCACTTCACTGTTTTGGCAGTAAAAGATAAGACCTAAACAGTTTATCATGTGCTTAGCAAATCTACTATACTGTCAGTTGATACAAGCAAGTGATACAGGCTAGTCACCTCTTATTTTCTTATAAAGTCAATTCCACATTGCAAGCTGAGCTGTCTCAGTTGGGTGTCCATAGCGCATCCCAGTTAATGAAGAGTGACTGTGGAACAACCTAACCTTTGACTCCAAAGCAAACCCAAGCTGCATATTTTGTCTACTCCGCTGGGTGTAGTAACAAGGAACTTGGTCTGCTTTGCAGGCAACCCTAACCCACACTGTAGGTGGGATTTCTAATGACCCATGTGCAAAAAGTGAGTTTTTTACCATCAAACTATTATCATAGTTCTTCAAACACACACCAAAATAAATGTTTTGTATACCATCACAGAAGAGGAAAATAAGACACAAGTATCCACCTATTTAGTTTCCTATGGCATAAAGCAACAATTGTTACCTTACCAGTGTTTTAATGGTTCTCAAGGACTTAAGCAGAGCAATCAGTTGCTGCCGTTTCTTGTAGTTTGCCAGTAGACCCAGGCTGGCAGTGGTGAATCCCTGCTTGGCACCAGCCAAATCCCTAAAAAAACAAAATTAACATCAAGTTCTTAGACAAAACACTACCTGACTTCTTTGTCCAATAAAAATGTCAAATTGATGCAAGTCTTTTTGTCTTAGGAAGCGACAACATTTGGCTTCCATGGAGATCGTAAGATATTATATAAATATGGCAAACTCAATGAAAATTTATTCCTGTGATTCCTCAGACATTACTTAAACATGGTAAAGTCAATAAAAGTTGAGAAGGAAGCTTACTGATTTGATATTTTAAGAAACTCAATAGAACCTATATGTTGTCCACTTGCCCAAAAAAAAAAAAAAAAAAAACAATACAAGACTAGTCCCAACTGCAAGACCGTACATTTCAGTGGATCCATGTGGAAATCTGATGACCACATTACAGCTGCCTTGTGTCAGTCATTCACTTGAACAACATTTTTAACAAGAGCCTTTATTATAATTCATTTCTGTCTTACTGGAGTCTTTATGCAAAATGAGAACAAAATTTATCAAAGTACATGTACAGTAAAACCTCCACTACCCAACACCTCTGACTAGTGAACATCTGTCACCTTTTTTCAGTCCCAAAGCCACAAATGAACCTCCCACTACTGAACATGTGCTTTCTCTGTGAGCCATAACCAGGCCCAAGGTCAGTTGCTCTCTCTCTCTCTCTCCTTCTTTCCGCCAAATTTATCCAGACCTTTTCTCTGACACAATGCAAGCTACCCTATTTCAACTTGGCATGGTAATACACATAGTAGGGAAGTTGTCTCTCTGATTTGGAATTGTCATGATTTTCAAAATTATGCTAATTAGGGGAAACTGAAATTTTAAAAGCTCCATATCTTCAAAACTATGATAGACAGATACAAAATTCAAAGTTCAGCATATTGGTTTGTGACATCTGCCAATCTAATGGACATTAAAAAAAAGTTGTAAAATTTTAGATTATGCTAATTAAGGCACCTTGAAAATTTAAAACTTGAATATCTTCAAAACCATAATAGATAGAGATGCCATTCCAAATTCAATATATAGAGGTTTGTGATAGCGGTGCATCCAATGAACCTATGCATTTCCAACTTCAATACATAGAATGGTGCTATAGGCGCATTAATGAGCCATGAGCCAAAGTTGTAACATTTAAATTTATGCCAATTAGGAGAATACACAGAATTTCAATCTTCAATATTTTCAAAACTATTCACAAAATTTCAGTCTTGAATATCTTCAACACTATTATAGACAGAGATGCCATTCCAACTTCAATACATAGGACTGTCCCATAGGTGCATCCAATGAAGCATGAGCTGAAGTTCTAACATTTACATTTATGCAAATTAGGTTAATACCCAAAACTTAAATCTTAGTAATTTTTGGATTTTTTATTATTATTATTTTTTTTTTTTTTTTAGTATTTTCCAAATCTGGGCAGACTCAGACACTATTTTTCTGCAAAAACACCAAACTTGCCATGGTGACTGACATTACCAGTGAAATTGTGCATCTCATTTAGAATAGTCATAGTGTTTGATATTATGCAAATTTTAGAGGCAACAAAAATTTTAAAAGCACCATACCTTCCAAACTATTGCAGATGGACTCAAATTTCAATGTGCATATATACCTTTGTGACACTTGTCACTATAATGGCCAGTATAGTTGTAGAATTTCAAATTATGCTTATAAGTGGCACTGAAAAATTTAAAACTTGAATATCTCAAAAACTATTGTACATAGAAATGCCATTCCAACTTCAATTTATAGGTTTGAGGCAAAGCCGCATCCAATGAAGCATGAACCAAAGTTATGGATTTTAATTTATGCAAATTAGGTGAATATGCAAAATGTAAATCTTTAATAGCTTCCAAACTATTCCAGAGGTGCCATTCCTACTTCAATTTATGGATGTGTGGCATAGCCCCATCCAATGAACAATAACCCAAAGTTCTTGTAGCCTTATAATTCATGCAAATTAGGCAAATACACAAAATTTAAATGTTGAATAGCTTCAAAACTATTATAGATAGTAGTTTCATTCAAATTCACTTTATAAGTTTGGGCCATGGCCACATCCCTTGAACCAAGAACCAAAACTGAGCATTTTAGTTGATAAAAATTAGGCTAATACACAAAATTTTGATTATGTTGAACAATGGCAAAGTGCAGCATTTCAAACTGTTCTCATTTTGAAGGCATCCACACAGATTCACTGTGAAGCAAATCTTTTCTAGTTATGCTCTGCTTCCCACCCTGTATCTGAGTTGAACAGATCACACCTTGGTTGGTACAATTGATCAAGATTATTGTCTTATCTTCTGTGGAAGAATGCCTTAGCTCAGAACTGACTTTGGTTGGTATCTCTGCTGACCAATCAAAGATCAAAACCAACAGCCCATTGAGTAAGCTAAGCAGGCAATTCAGAACCCTAAGTGCCGGAATTGTCTCCAAATACAGTGAAACTGTATTGTTTTCATAGCATTTTGGTGTGATATTCCACCTTGCCCTTGAGTGTATGTGATCTTACCAACAGTTACACATTGTCTTGATAAGTTGACATGTTTGAGTGAAACTGGTTGTGACTGAAACAATTGGATGTTTTGATAGCAAGAAGTGGGACAGTACAGATGTAATTTGTGTTAT
Organism: Hermodice carunculata; assembly: GCA_964020975.1. Lineage (NCBI taxonomy): Eukaryota > Metazoa > Annelida > Polychaeta > Eunicida > Amphinomidae > Hermodice > Hermodice carunculata. The sequence continues at coordinate 1,021,290 of OZ026612.1, read as the reverse complement.
TAGCATACATCATGTGCATGTAGTGTCATTTGTGTGAAGGATGAATGGATAGTTTTGCTGAAATAGCTATACACAAATATAATATGTCTGGTTTATAACCCAGCAGCTGTACACCCCAACCTCCCACTACTGAACACCTCTCACTACTGAACACCTCTCACTACTGAACACTTTCACTCAGTCCCCAGGGTGTTCGGTAGTGAAAGGTTTCACTGTTTACCCAAAATATATTAGAAGACCGAAATGTGATACTTACAACTTCACATACAAGTGATTAACTGGACAACTCAAAACCATGATGCCTAACATTCTTGGGAAAATGACAGGTATTACCACATTTTGTGCCACAACTGTCCAATTCCAATAAGAATCAGTAGCACAAACATGTAACTAACTTTAATACTACATCCTCAATAACCAAAAATTGAAGTTCAATATAGGTTATACTGGTACACTGTGTACTGAGGACAATTCAAATAACATAAACAAACTCTACCACCTCCCCCTACACCTGACAATGTCACATCTGGGTATGTTCCACTGAATGTCTGCAACACCACATGGAGCAAAGAAGTCTGGAAAAGATTTCACCAGAATTTTACGAAAATCTTGAATATAAATTTTAGTGAAAAACAAGAAGTGCAAATATATGAAAATTCTCTGCTGAATATGGCCCCCTCCCCCCAATTTCTATCACCATGTATGCATATTTCACCCCCAAGATGTATATTCTATGTGATGTGCTGTTCAGTAGATATGAAATGTACATTCTTTGTGCTGTTCTGTCCATATCCAGGTTCATTCTATGTGATGTGGTGTTTAATAGATATAACCCTATGCACTGTATGTGATGTGCTGCTCACTAGACCTGTCATGTACCAGGGTCACAAGTACAGCAGTCACTATCCTCATTGTGAGCCACTGACCTCCTGCCATTGACACACACCACCCTTGCTTGCTGCAGGGATCTCTGTAGCTCTTGCACTCTCTCTAACTCAGCAGCATATGCAGGATGGTTCTCCAACACCAGCTCCGACACTTTCTTGGACACCTGTGAGCACACATGAAGGCTAAGCATGAAACACTGTAGATACTGCTGCAACATTTACTTCTTTTAAACATACCTGCCACAAAAGAAAGCCAAGTTCCATTAAAAACAGCACATGCATTCAGAAATCTAGATTTATTTGAAACTTTACAAGATAATATAACATGGATAAGAAAACCTGGCCACTCATATAGGATTCTCCCCAATTAACTTGTGTGCATGCTCATGCACACAAAAGGTGGTCCTGTCTGGAACATGAACATTAGCTGCTATAAGGTATTCACTGGTACTCTGTGTAATATATCAATGCCTATCAGCTAATCAGATGTCTAAATTCAACTAACCACAAACGAGACAATGCTGTACATATATATTGTTCAAACTGATTACAGTATTTGTAGCTGAGCAATATACTTACACTCTCACATAAACACATTTTCTGCTGCAAATTTATGTACAGGTCACCAGTTTAATGTACAGTCACTGTGGCACCTATCATTGAAGAATGTCCTTTCCCAACCTCCATGGTCAGGCAAATTGTTCTCTTGTGTATCAGGCAACATTATAACAGAATACTCCCCAACCAGTGACTGTGTGCATTCTATGACCAATGTTGGATATCATGGCCAAAGTGCCACATCTTCAGTCATGACACCCGACGGAGGTCATAGAATCCACATATTCACTAGATGGGGATTATTAAAGTCTATTCTACCATGGCTAGACATAAATAACTGTAATATTTACCCCCTATGCAATCACTTTTCACATAGTACACAGGTCCACCAGCCACCTTGCTTATCTCCACGTAAAGTGACACTTCATTGTAACCATTACATGTAGAGCCGAATTACCGCTCCGAATTCCAGTTTTTGCAAGTTAACGCAAGCAAAGAGTTCCATTGATTCTAAACCTTTTTCTACAAGTGCATGCTCAGGCAAGGAGGTCTTTCTGCTAAATTTGATAGAAGTGCTTTGACAGAGCGTGCTTACATAATGTAAATACCTCACAAAAGATGCAGATAACAAAAAAACATTCACAAGCCAAAAAATATACAAATGATAAATGGCTTGTTTGTCCCTGACATAGCAATGATTGTACAGTGCACCATGGAACTGAGAACTTGTAGAAATCAGCTATTGAGAGGCAGGGTGGCCACTGGCTTCAGGTATTGAGAGGCAGGGTGGCCACTGGCTACAGGTATTGGGGGCAGGGTGGCCACTGGCTACAGGTATTGAGAGGCAGGGTGGCCACTGGCTACAGGTATTGGAGGCAGGGTGGCCACTGGCTACAGGTATTGGAGGCAGGGTGGCCACTGGCTACAGGTATTGGGGGCAGGGTGGCCACTGGCTACATGTATTGGGGGCAGGGTGGCCACTGGCTACAGGTACTCACAGCTTGTAGTTGTCTCCTCAAGTTGTTTCTGTCCACATCTATCTGGGACAGATCCAATGTCTCTGGTAACCTCTGAAACCAAAATAATGATAGCGTTTATTTGGCAGTCTTGTTTGTTTGGCTTCTTTGTATAAAATATAATGTAATAGATAGTTTTTAAAACACACCAAAGTTTATCATGTTTACTACAAAGAGACAGTTGTTCAATCACAAATATACTTATACACGTTTTCCACAAATCAATATAGATCTTTAATTTCCTATAACTTTAGAGTTTTACGATAAAACTGGGATTTTCAGATTAGCCTAAAGTTTATTATTTTGTACAAGGATAGGGCTTTAATTTATACATTTTAACATTTTGAGCAATCCCATACATTTTCACTTTTTTTTTCCGAGGGGGGGGGGGGGGGGTATGGAAGAAATGCTGGTTATGCGAAAGATCAAACTGAATGGAGTGAGGTAATTCATCATGCAGGTGAAAGTGGTCTTACTTTACATACTTCACAGACTATCAAACTTAATGATAAGACTGGTTTAGGTTGGATGTCTTTCAACATAAGAGGTGACCTATCTTCATTGAATTTATTAAGGGGCCATCCGTGAAGCTATTTTGCAGTATAAATTTCAGAAAATAGCATTCAGAGAATGGATTACCCTCAGCACCCACAATCTTTTTTTCCTCAATAACGCATTTTTTGAGACTTCGCAGTTGAATATTTTACATACAATTTCCATATTGTCGTCCATGAAATGAAAGAGCACTTTTGGATGTGTTCTTGGGGAAAATTCTGGTGACAGAGACCACTGTACTGTGCGTCACTCAGTCTGCCATCAAATAAACACTTCAAAAGTTTCATATCATGTTTAAAAATAACAGGAAGCAGCTGGTGTTCAATAGAAATATGGTCCACTATGATATGCATCTCTGAAAAAAAAATGGGGGAAGCTGCATTGGATCTTTCTTGAGATATTATGGTAACGTCGTCCCCTTGTGCACCACGCAGACTGCATGAAAGATAAATACTTTAAAGTTTCTTAAAAAGTTTATAAATACAAAGAGGAACCTAGTTTTAAATAAAATGAGCAATTGACAGGGCAAGGCCAAAAATGACTTAAAATTCTCCAACCGCTGACTCAAAAAGCTTGAAAAAAAAATAGCTTTAAATAAACCTGGTCCATCATAAGATGCATCTCTGACAAAAATTTGGGAAAGCTGTGGTCAATATTTTTTCAGATATCGTGGTAACATCATCAGTGTTGATACCACTCGGATGGCCTTCAAATAAATTTATACATTTAAAGTTTTATAAAACTTTAAAAATAATCAGAGGAAGCTAGTTTTACTTAGGAACCTGCTCCATCATCAGAGACGTCTCTGACAAATATTTAGTAAAGCTGCGGTAAAGATTTTTTGAGATATTGTGGTAACGTCATCAAGGTCAATGCCACACATTAAAAGTTTCATAAAAAGTTTTAAAATGATCAGAGGAAGCTAGTTATCAATAGGAACCTGGTCCATCATAAGGTCCTTCTGTGACAAAAATTTGGAACACTTACAGTGAATATTTTTTTGAGATATCGTGGCAACGTCGACAAGACGGACGGACATCTCTAGTACCTGACACTTATGTACTAACAATGATCGTGAAGTGAGTTTTAAGGTAATGGACTGTAGTCACCTCTACACCCAAGTGATGAAGTAGGAGGAGCCAACAATGAATGACGGTTTCTGACCATAGACAGACTAGAGAAAATCTCTAAGTGGGTTTAAGTTAACTTTAAGGTATACCAATGGACAGATGGATGCAGGGGATGACAATACCCTTCAACCCTTTATGTGTCCAGGGTAAAAACCAAGAATTGTTCTTTTGCAGAATAGGGAAGAGTAGCTACCAAAGTGGTGAAATGTTCAGTTTTAAAAGAGTCACTTTTTATGAGAAATTTGGAGCTAAAGAAATCATGGTTTTTGGCCAAACACACCCACATGGTTTTGTATTTACAACAGAATGCAAATGAGCTGTCAGTCAGACTTGGGTCTGCAAAGCAATGGGAAATGACCAAGCTGCTCATTGGTGGGGGAGAACAATGGGCCAGTGGGTTCGGAAGAGAACACTCTTTATCCGTTACTTTAATGACTGAAACCAGCTATTAGGAAACCACGTCTTTGTGATCTTCTACTCAAAAAACTCCAGATTCCTTTTTAAATAGATTTAAAAGATATATTTTCATGACAACACATCAAAAGTATTGTATAATAAGAGTACTTCTCACAAGACAAGTATCAATCAGAGCAAGTCAGTACATTTTCCACAATGGTCAGTTCACCGCTCCGAGAGAGCCAACAAGACCTAATCGCATTTTCTCACAATTCTAATTTTCATCAGACTTCTCAGCAGTTTTCAAGAGATTGCTCATAAATGGTTTAACTGATTTGGATGAAATAAAAAGCTATTGACAATATACATGCTTGCCTGGGAGCGGTATGCGACATTTGTAAATATCTATATTTTTATGTGGGTTCTTTTTGATGTTGAATTATGCAAAGTGGACAATTGAAATATATTTTTTTTTTAATTGTTCTTTTTTTCTTTTAAAGAAAAAACAAGCGAACCATTCCTAGACATTACATCAAAGTATAATTATATAAAATTTGAAAATTTTGTGTTAAATATTATCGTGTGTAGGCCAAGAAACCCCTGAAGTGGACCCCTTCGTAATGTGTCACTTATCACCTCAAATAAAAAGAAAATGATGATTTTTTCTTCACATAATAAAAATATAGATTTATCTAAAAGAAAACGTATGGTTTTTGGGAGGCTAACAACATTTTAGAAAGGAGAGAAGCATAATATACAACGATGCAAAATACGCCAAGCTTTACAGACGACCCCTTAAATTATCCAGACAACCAGAATAAACTTTCTCTCTTTATCACCTTCCTGGACCAGTTTCCTAAATTTTAAGACAATAAAACCTATTGGTAACAACCAACACCAGCAACACTCTTTGTTCATTTATCTTCCAGAATAATTCTTTCCATGTTTTTTTTATTGACCATCTTTTATTTCTACATTGAGTCACAGAAAGTTGACCTGTGACACGAATAGCCAACAAATCTCACAGAGCATGCTCAGATAAGGTGTGCAGTTGGCATTTGCGTCCAATGTTAACACTACTTATCATGATCTCTTCACATCAACTGGCCAATTGGCTCGTGCTCAGGCTATTGTATTCTGAATACAGGTAGCTCCTCATGAAAATGTCAGTTTCAGCAATACCTGGAGTTCATAATCACTGCAATCAAATGTCTCATCCCTAAAGTAGGCCTCCTCGATGCTCTCCAGGGCCTCTCTGTCCTTCTGGGGGTCATTAGGGAATTCACTGATATGCTCCTACAGAAAAAGGGCCAATGTCAAAATCATGGTAAAATTAGGAATAGAGTGCCGGTAAATTATCTTCATTTATACGATGATGTTTTAAGATTTTCCAGAAATTATGTTACATTGCTGATGGAAATTTCACTGCAATCATGATGATTTATGATGAACAGGGCACTTGTTAAATCACTTTCTAAATGTCAAATTTTGGTGACTGACATATATGTAATACCAATACAGTCTGATGTCAACTTAGTAGATGATGGTGGACAAAATATTGCAAGGACAAAACCCTATCCGGACAATTGGCTGACAGGTCAAAAAGTTAATTGGATAAAAGGGTGAAAAAAAGAGGTCCCAACAACAGTGCAGTTTTTTCAACACCATCAGTAGTAACAGATTTACTGTTGGTGTTTGAAATCATATTTGCCCCCCCCCCTTCCCACCCACCCATCCACCCCCTCACACACTTTTTCTTCAAACCTTGTGTACAGTTAGAATAATTTTTTTTTTTTAAATGTGCAATGTTTCTGCATTTATATTTGTCATTCAAGCAGTGCCAGGAACAGACACGGGGAGTACAAAACTTGACTACCAGATATTGGGTGCGGATAACACAGAAGACCATGGCATTCAACTTTTTGAGATTAATGGACTAATTAGTAGCAGTGGATAGACTGTATCTGATGGACAAAATGCTATATATCATGACAGCAAACAATCAAGACACCAGATTTTTTATTTTCCCTAAAAAAAAGCCTCTAAGTTGATATCAGACCTTAGGGCAACAGTGTCCCAACTCTAAGATTCAAGAGTTGATAACCTAACTTAAAGTTTCTTTCATTAAAACAGTTGCTTTTAATCATCAGCACCTTACAAGAAAGTAACTTTCTTAAGTGAAAGTTCTATCTCATTTACTCTAAAGTAATCATATTCTGCTTTTTCACAGCTTCTTTGCAATTTCCCTAGTATATTAAAAATGTTTTCACTGTACCTTGAACTTGGCTATGGCTGGTCCAACAGCTAATTCAGATGGTGCAAATTCTTCTTCAGGAGATTTCCCAGTAGATTCCTAAAAATCCATCAGTCCGAGTCAGACACATTAACAGAAGCAGGTGAAGTCCAGACAGTAAAATGTCTCCTTCTTACAACTTCATGACAAAATTTTTCATCATTAAAGTTTTGTGCTCATGTGTACACACCGTAACTTAAAATATATACAAATGTATTTTATAGCAGCACCTTATATAACCCAATTACCATTGACATAACTATCCGCGATGATGCAGCACCTGCAAAATGGGCTGTGCCAAACAAAAAGACATTATGCATTTTTTTTTCAGCTTAACCGACTTTGACCTCCTCTACAATCTCAATAAATTTCATGAAGATCTATCAAACATTCAGGATGATAGAGGGTCACAAGACTTTTACATTTTGACCCATACATTACCCAATATTGAACTCAACCTAGACTTTCATACACTCCGTAAGTCCTGAAAGTTATATGAGGCTATCTTAAAAACTGTGGACTGCATCACACTCACAAGCAACAATCTATGGATGGACATCTCTACTATCATACACTTACATGTATGTAGAAAAACATGACCCATATTGGACGGACAGAAATGATTGATTGCATAAGCATAAGCTCTGAAACCTGTGGTCAGCTGAGATAAAAATTAAAATGCCCAGCAATGCAATACACACATCAATGCAATACACTGACCTTAGAATGGGTCCATCTGTTTACAAACATGAATATATGGGTCCTGTGATCCAGAAAATGAGGACAAGGTGCCCCCAAAATGTATGAGTCAAGAAATAAAATAAAGTCAAGGTACAAATGAGCATTATCTGAGTTTCCGGTGACCAGTAAATCTTGAGATGTTATGTTCACAAATAAATGGATGGATGGATGGATGGATGGATGGATGGATGGATGGATGGATGGATGGATGGATGGATGGATGGATGGATGGATTGATGGACTGACAACCTGCAAACATCGCAGATACCCTGTGCAGCAGACCCTAATAAAAACAAAATTCAATGCTGACAACTTTCACTGATCAGAATTGGCTAAAATCAATTACTCTGTCTTTTGAAACAGGATAAACATAATGATACTGTGTCCAGAAAGAACCACACTTACAAATTCAAATTGGCAAAAATACAGGTAAAATCAGTCATTATGTACATGGAACAGATTAGTTGTAAATAAGCACTCCCACAAGCTTGTGTGTACAGCATAACATCAGGCTGATCAAGCACACAGTGATACATGTACATGTGATTGGGGACACACAAATTAATACACAGCTACTCTACCATTGACCTAAATGTCAAGCCTTGGAAATAGCTTTTAACATTCAGATCACATTTCTCTTGTTTCAAACAAGCGTATTATTATAGTCTCAACACTGCACACTTGGAGGCCCCTGGAGGGGTGCAGCATATTTAGCTGGTCTTTATACATAAGCTCCCCTCTACTTGGTTTTCCAACATGTCACCAGCTCACCTTTAAATATTCATGCAATGCAAATCTTTTTGGTCGCTGAAAATGGAACAAATTCATAAGCTTAGGTTACACAATTAAAATGTACACCCTGACCTTGACCTTCTTTCTTCTCCCCAGAAGTTGCAATACAGTAGCCCCTCCTTTGAGAGACGGCCCCTAGTGCCACCTAAAAGGTGGTCACATAAAGCAGGTGGTCTCTCAAAGGAGGTATAAATAACATGAAAAGGACTACAGAAAGACCTGACAACTGTGGTCTCTCAAAGCAGGTGGTCTCCCAAAAGAGTGGTCTTTCAAAAGAGGAACTACTGTAATGCAGATTGTCACTTAATAGCCTGAGCAGTCACAAGGTCGAGAGGGCAGAGGTTGAGTTATGAGATTGATGCAGCAAAAGGTTGCATGACAGTCTAGTATTTTACTCAAATGGTTATTTAACCATAAAGTGCTAATCGCAGCAATAGTCATTTCCTCATTACCATTAAACATATAATGGTTAAAAATGCTATTTCAGTATTTCTATACATCATCACAACCCTAATATAGGGCAAAGCTATTTCCCAATTGTCATCGTTTACCGTGCCATATCACTTTTTCCCAGTTCTTCTTAATCTGATATATGATTGGGGCAGAGGGTATTAATTTTGTCCTGGGTATCACAGTGAGGACAGGACAATGGACTGTCCCACTGTCCCTATGGCAGCAAAACTTACAACATCAAGAATCGACTTTTGAACACCAATTTATTTCCAATCTTTTCGAGACTAAGCCTGGGCCTGCTTTCATCAACCTGTAATACTGTTACACTGAGTGATGTTATTGTCATAATCTTACCTGCGGTCAGGTGTGATATTTGTGTTGGCCTACAAGTTGTAGCTACATGAGTAAATGAAGCCAAATTCCATGAACGTCTGTACTATACTATTCATATTTTAATACATTACTTTGGTAAGATGTTAAGGGGCCATCTGTAAAGCTATTTTGCAATATTTATAAATTTTAGAAAATCAAGAATTGTTTGGTCTTTTGCAGAATAGTCTACAATACAGCCAAATGTTGAGTTTGAAAAATGTTGATTTTTATGAGAATTTTGGAGCTTAAGAAATCATGGCTTTTGGCCAAACACCCACATGGTTTTGCATAAACACAGAATGTATGTGAGCTGTCAGTCCGACTTGCGTCTGCCAGGCAAAGAGAAGTGATCAAGCTTCTCACTGGTTGCATAGAACAATGGACCAGTGGGCTAGTGACAGAATAACAGGCACTCCTAATCTGTTATTTCAGTGACTGAAACCAGTCTACTAGGAGTGAAACGATATGCCTCAGTCACAATACGATACATATCATGATACACACCTCACAATACAATATGTATTATGATATTTTAAAGTTTTATTTTGTCTGCAAGTTAGGTATAGATACCAATGACATCAAAGTTTCAAAAGTTGAAATCCCATCTTGACTGGAAATGAAATAAAAATATATTGATCAACAAAGAATTTTGCCTTGGTGTAACTTTTTAATAATTGTGTATTCAATCAATCATACCTGATTGTACAAATTCCTGTGATGTTGTACTACTGTGACAACAGTGACATTATGCCAGCTTTAGTGCCAGTCTCAACACGACATAATGTCACTTGTTGTTAGCTACCTCCCTGGATTTCATCACTATTTAATTCTCCTTCTATATTTCATATCAATTATCAATTTATCAACCTCCTGGAATTTTACTTTCCATCTCCCAGATTTTAAGTTTTGCCAGTTGGTAACACTGGTCTTGCATTGTCAAATGGGTAAAAACAAATGTAAACACAGAATGTCCACTGTGGCACTGTCCTGAGGGTTCTCACTGTCACGGTCGAAAATTTGCAAAACAGTGTAAAAATGGCGGTACAATTGCACTCCCTTCTACCCTCTGTAGCCGCGGGACTGGATTAAACAATGCATGTTTCAGTGTTTGGATTTATTGGAAAGTTCAGAACTCCATCTATGTCAGTAAAATGATTTCTTATTGGCTAAATGTGACAGCAATACTGTTAATTTCTGCCAAGCATCGCAGTCTTCAAGGCTAGAAATATTATTCAGATGATCGTTTCTATTGGCTGATGGTAATGTAGTCAGACTGACATATGACTTATTTGAATAATTAGCACAGAAGATTTGTCACCTGGACGAACAGGAACATGGAGATAGCTCAGACTGTCACTTCTTTCGTGCACTTCAGCCCAGGTCTTGACAAAGTGCCATCAGTGAAGGCATGGATTCCGACACAATCAAGACAGGAAATCTGGCTCTTTTGATGTGGTTTAAGGGTAAAAACTTTGATATTTTTATAGGATTAGGATTCATATAGTTCTTCTGAAGCTTTCTGTTACAATTGCAATACATACGGTGCGGAAGGCTATTCACTGTACATTTGGTAACAATGAAGGCAACATCGTGTGCCTGGACTCCATTTGCACATTGGAAATCATTGATGTTTTTTCTCAAACATATTCCTCTGGAATTCAATAAAACTTACTGCCTTTGTAAATAACTTGTAAAATAAGCAAAATAATAAGATTTGATAATACAGAAATCAAGGGCAAGCTATTGAAGATATACAATCTTGCCTAGGAGTGGTATGCGCATTTGTAGATATTTTTTTTTTTATTTTTCTTTTCGATGTTGAATTACGCAAAGTGGAAATTGAAATGGTACCTCTTTATAAATTAAAAAAAATATTTCCTTTCACTTTTAAAGAAAAAACAACAGAACTGTTCCTCAGCATTACAGCAAAGTTTTATTATATCAAATTTGAAGATTTTATGTTAAATATTATGATTTGTAGGCCCATAAAACCTATGAAGTGGACCACTTTAAGTAATGTGTCGCCTATCATCTCAAAAACGAGAAAATGACGATTTTTTCCTAACACAAAATAAAAGTATAGATTAACATCTAAAAGAAAATGTATGGTTTTAGGAGGCCAATGGCAACATTTTCGAAAGGAGAGTAGAATAAGATACCGCAATGCTATGTACGCTCAGCTTCACAGACAACCCTCCTCAGGCAGATTTCATGGTCACGAATGCCCATCCTGCTTAGTGCTTCCCAGCAAGTGTCAGCACATGGAGTATACACGGCAAAGAAAGGAAACAAAATGATACATGGGGTTTACTGACATTACGAGCTGGTCTTTTCCACTTTGTTTCTGTTGCCTGACCGGTTTTGAATCTTCCATGATTCTCATCAGTGGCAGTTGGGATACCATGAACCGCTGCTTAGACAACAGGGGCCAACATTGCTAACACGCGTTTAATAAGCAGACGTCACAGAAAGAGCACGTCAACATGTGTGCCAAGACAACCAATCAAACCATCCAAGCAGACAGGTTAAACCTGATGTCTCACAGGCTTGATGGTGTCACATGGCCAAGTAGCCATGCCCTGGTTACTGAAAGGACACGTGCCAAACCACACAGTGCACTTGTGGGAAGCCATGTATTGAGGGAAAACGTCCTCCTGTACTGACTGTGGAAATAAAAAGGTATCCAAAGGATAGCAAATTGTTTGTGCAAATTTTTCCGTGTTCCAAGGGTCAACTTATGAAGGGGTTGACCAATTGTTACAATTGTAGATAGAGAGAGAACATAATTTTTAGTTTAAGACTTGGCAAGTGTCTGTCCATCCATAACATTGAGGCCGAATGGTTCAGGGCCAGGAGTGGCAGGGACAAAAGCTGGTGGGGTTGTGCTCCTCGTGGTTGGAGGTCAGGGAGGCAACCTGTGGGGACAGTTCGGTGATACCACGGGGCATTACCTTGGTGCTTGTGAGAAAAGGGGAAGGAGCGTAGTGAGAGCTAGGCAATGTTGAGCTCTGGCACTCAATGTCCGCACTTTTAGCACAATGACAAAATGCTGGATTGGGGTGCGAGAGGCCCTGGGTTTCATACCCAGCTGAACCAAAACATGATCAGCTGTTGTTCACAATACACAACACCTTTACTGTAATATAAACATACGATATACTGTATACTAGGAATGTATGAGTGAACTAATTACGAAATACATCTGCAACTGATGTTTCTTGACACATGTATACAGTGATATTAAAACCAGAAGGCATGCAATTATGTCCATTTTGTACAGTGGGGTACAGTGTTCAGTGAGCGCCATCTACCTATATAGTAGCACTTTTGGTTCTCGCTAGATGGTGCTCCTTGTAATGCTTAGTCACCCGAACATTCAAGTGGGGCATGAATGCCACAGACCACCAACAGTGCTCGCTAGCTCAGGCGGTCAGAGAGGAAGGATAAGGGAAAGGGTTCCATGTCTGGGTTAGAATCCTACACAGGGTAGCGGTAGAGGAACCCTGAAGGGGTGGGGGTGGGGGAGGGACCCCCCACCATAGACAAACACCGTTTTTGGCCTATAACTCTTCAGTTCTCCTGACTTGTCAGACAGCTGAGTTTACAGCAAACGAAGAAAGTAGTAAGTAGACCTACATCGTTTTTGTGATATTTATGAATTTGGAACATTATACACATACTCTACCTCCATTTTAACAATCAGTTGGAGAACACAGCCCACAGCACAACATAGCCCATGAAGAATTTATCAAATAATATTCAGCAGCAGGGCTACCAGATTATGATAGTTAGGGATTTTAATGGGCACATAGGAAATGGAATGAGTGGAATTGAGGGAGGGGATAGTGGAATCAATGAAAATGGAACCAGGCTACTGAATTTCACCAGGGAATTTGGTCTGAGGATAGTTAATAGGGATGTACAATGCAAAGGAAAGTGGACATGGGCACCTGGAGAAAAATGGACAACAATCCATTATATTTTAGCAGACAGTGAATTATCTCAAATAATGACACAAGAATGTGAAACAGATGAGGAAGGTAGATTGGATATAGGTAGTGACCATTACTGGATCATGGTCTCTTTTAACATGCAGTGTCCAAGAACAAGCAGGGGGTGGGGGGGTGGCAGGCTAAATGGGTGTGGAATACAAAGGAGGAAACAGACTGGACAGAGTATCAAGGAAGTCTAAAAGTGGAATTGCAGGAATGGAAAAATATATGGAAGAATGAAGGGGGAGTACAGGAAATGAATGGGGATCTGATCAGAAGGATTCTGAAGGTGGCACAGGAAAAGATAGGTAGAAAGAAAGTCCCAGTTGAAAGTCTAGGGTATAGAATAGACCCAGAGCTAAAGGAGCTATAAAAAGAAAGACGGTTAAAAATGGAGCATGGAGATTACCCAGGAAAAACAAGTATCCCGAAGGTGTTACTGAAGAAACTTAGAGACAGTATATAGAATGTAGAAGGAATGTAGCAGAGATGAAAGCAGCAAGGATAGTCAGTACTTAATAAAGAACAAATGACAAGGAAAATAATGGAGAATGGGGGAGCAGGGTCAACCATCATTTGGAAACAGGTTAATCAGCGTAAACAGAATAAAGTACAGGAAATCACACACTGAGAGAAACGGACAGATAAGAAGGAAGAAATACAGGAAGCTTTAAGGGAAAATTGGCACGACATTAACAATCTGCAATGGGGTCAGGGAACAGTACCAGAGTGTCAAGCAGAATACACACAGGATCAATGGGATCCAGAGATGTGTTGCAGAGTCAGAAGTATAAAAGATAAAATAGCAGTTGAACAGATGCAATTACGCAAAGCTCCAGCGCCAGATGATATTTTGATGGAATTCATAAAGAGAGAGCCAGAGGAAATAGAGGATAGTTTACAGCTGCTTTTCAATAGGGTTTCTGAGAAATGACAAGTGCCAAATGAATGGAATAGACTCAGGATTTCATATACATGTATTCCAAAGAAGGGCCCCAGGATGCCAATAAAACTGGACCCGTGTAGGGCATTACCATTTCATCAAATGTGGGCAAAATATTCAGTAGGATAATGTACCGAAGACTAAGCAGAATGGTTGAAAGGCTTGGTCTTCTGGGGGAAATTCAGAATGGATTCAGACCAGGCAGAAGGGTACCAGGTAGGTGATCACATCTTCACATTGACCCAGGTGTTAAAATTGGCAAGACAAAAGTGGAAGAAAGTTTTCACTGGTTTCTTAGATGTGAGGAAAGCTTATGACAGGATATGAAGAGATGCCCTGTGGGAAAAACTAAGTGGACTAGGATTTGGTGGGAACTTTCTAGAAATTCTGAAAGCATTGTATGAAAGATTTAGACTGTACACTCTCATTAGGAAAGGCAGAAGTAGAGAATGTACACCTGGACCTAGACCAAAAGCAGGGCTGTGTGCTGTCCCCAATTTTGTTTGCCCTATATATAAAGGAGTTGGGGGATCAGTTAATGGAGTGTAATAAGGGAGTAAAGGTAGATGACCTAAAAATTCCAGGTTCATTTTTTTCAGATGACATTGTATTCATGACAGAGTCCCAGAAAGAACTATGTGACAAGAGATGCTGAACATAGCAGGGAAGTATGGGAATAAATGGCGGTTAGAATTTAGTAAGGATACGAGTAAAATGAGAACCCTTCGGAAGAAACCAGATGGGAATAAAAAAGGGAGAATTGGGCAGTTCCAAATTCCAGAAGGTAGAGACAGTTAGGCCTCATTGAAATTGGGGAGATTGAATAGTAATACTGTATGAATACGTAGGTGTTAAGATAAAAGCAATGGGTAGAAGCATGTTCAGGTATCAGGTGGAGAGGATTAAACAGAAAGTAAATCATACAAAAGAAATGATTAAAGCTACCGCACTGAACAGTTTCAGTAGAACATACACAGCAAGGTATTATGGGATAGAGTTGCAACATTTACCAGGGATGATATATGGCTTAGATGTGACTTCAATAAGTGAGGGAGATATCCAGGGAATGGAGAAAGCACAGAATGAGATGGGGAAATGGATATTGGCAGCACCACCATGTACAGCAACAGAAGCAGTCCTAGGAGAGTTAGGATGGAATAAAACCACAGACAGAATTTCCAAAGCAAAGCTAAAGTACTGGGGGTATCTATAAGCAGTAAGTGAAGACAGGTGATGCAGGAAAGTTTACAATGAAGTAGTTCAGGAACAAACAAGATGGGTCAAAGACACAAATAAGTCAACAGAGAGATATGAATTCAAAGGATATGATGAGGTTGATGATTGGAAAGTGTATACATGTATAGGTAAGACTGTTACAGAGGGCTGGAAGCAGGACTGGAAAAGAGGAGTCAGTGAAGAGAGTATATTAAATGCATACAAGGTACTAGAAAAGCCAAACAAAAGTGTGTGTTGGGAAGGAGGAAAGAGATCCAGGCTTCTGTTTCAAAGTAGGACAGGAATGATCAATCCAGCAATGAGAAAACAGAAGTGGCCAACAGGTAGTTATGGAAAATGTAATGTATGTAGGCAAGAGGCAGATGAGATAGTGGTTCACTAGGTGTTGTGGTGTGATGCATATAGAGAGATAAGAGAAAAATTTTTTAGAAAGTGGCACAGGGAAGACTATAATATTAACAGGGGTCTAGAAGAGGTTCAGTGTTTTGAGGAAGAGGAACAAGTAGCATGGGTTTTAGGTTTGAAGGGTGGCTTTCTGGGAGGCATGAAAGGTACTAAAAGTGTACAGGACTACCTGGTAGGATGCTGGGAGAAAAGAAATGAATTGATAGAGTTAGATAGCAACAGGGTAAATTAGAAAATCTGAGTGAAGGGAGGAAAAGGAATGGTGGTAGCATTTAAAATTTTCATCAGAAATGACTGAGCCTTTGAGGCTGGGTTTGAGGGAAAGTTTTTTTTTAATGGGGGGGGGGGGGACTACAAACGATGAGTGTAGGGGGTATATCCAGGACCAGGGTCCCACCACAGCTCTGAGAGAGGGTGTGGTGGACCCTTTGCTTGGTCTCTGGTCCTGGAAAACATGGTAGCAGGAGCTGATTTGAATAACCATGGTTTTCTCTGCCTCCTGTACTATTATTATTACATGTATTTTATTCTATTTTTGTCTAGGCCACCTGTGTCACACAGGACCACGGTACAAAACCAAGAGCCAAAGCACTATTATTACTAATACTACTATTATTATTATTATTATAAGTCAATCATGGGGTAATTACAGTCCATGCAAAAAGTACCAGTCCAGCGGTTTTTACCAACATAAAATTCCCCAGATTAATAGAAAATGCTAGCAAGTTACATGTAAAAGTATTGGGACTTTTGAAATTTGAGCAAAATGACCGATAAGAGAAAAAACTTTTCCCATAGACTGTAATCATGGAGCTACTATTAGATGGAGGTACAGCTGCGAATACACAGAAATCCTATCGCTAGCTACTGCGGTGAGCGGCTTTTGGGTCGCCAAGCCGTCTCTGATGTGCAGCCCGGTGACTGGCACTGATTTCCCATCAGATGGTGCGTCGAAAGCGCACCCTCTCCTGCTCTCGTGTCTAGGAGGGCTGAGCAGTCTACATCTTTGCAACAATGCAAATCCGAACAGTTCCTTCTTCCTGTTCATGGCGCATGCTTTCGAATGGTGTTTGAATTATTGAAAGTTGATGAAACCTGACAAAGTTATCGCAGGTTGAGCGAATAATCAACATTAAAATGGCCAACAAAGGTCAGCAAACTTTGTTATATTCCAAGGATAAAAAGCACGCTTGGCGCTCTCTTGCTGACAGGCAAAGCATGTTCACTGATCGTAGAAACACCTATTACAAACAACAAGATGAGTGAAACAAATGTTGAAGCCTGTTGGACATTAAAATTTAGGATGAAAAATCACCAGGTTCTGGTCAATATTAAAGAGGATAGAGGGCGATAATACCAGATGGTATTTTCCGTCAATCCCACGCATTGATAGTGGAACCACTCCACTGAACAATTGGGATTTTCACAGTAAATCATTTCATCAGTCTCCTATCCCATACATACACAATACAGCTCCGTAAACAGATATAAACAAATTTGGAGGCTGCACGCACATTTCTTCCAGCTAACATCGCAATCACTGTTGTCAAAACAACGGAACTGGAAATAAAGTGGGGTGTCAAACACACCCAGTGTAGACAGGCAGAAATGTGCTGATCCACAAGCTGGCACACGACTCTAGTGCATGCTGCGTATTCGCACCGGGGGAGAGGCAATTAAGATGAGCAGCCAGATTTTATCAGTGGCAGTCACAGAGCTTTTTCCACTGATAAGTGTTGGCTGTACCTCTAAGCTCTATCTGTAGTAGCTCCACGCTGTGAATAATAAAAGCACTCTCTGTTACCAACAAAAGGATCTGGGGATTCACAGGCCTTGAAATGTGGCACACAGATTACTTGAGTTGTTTTTGGGTGGGAGAGCATAAAATAAAACTTTTCTCAAATTTTGCAGCTCTGTAAACTCTTAACTGGCCGAAAACTGGGAACCCTTGCCGCCGTCCCACCCCTCTCTCTCTCTCTCTGTCTCTCTCGCTCTCCACGATAGATGTGTGTGTTTGTTACAAGTATGCCTACATTTAGGATTAAAGCTGTGCTCGGTTTCTGCGGTGCTAGCCGTTTACATATTACTCTTTAAACTGACCGATGGCCATGATGTGCCAATTAATGGCAAAGTAGGCGTTTTCGGGGCGTCAGAAGTCTGAACTGCTGAAGACCGCAGTGACCGGACACGGGCAATGCATGTACGACCAATATGTACATTCATTATGTCAGCTTTCACGTTTCTCCACTTATCCGTTTATTATTTAGCATGTACTCACTCGTATTTCACTGATGAAAGATTTTATCTTCTTTTTGAAATCCATGATTTTACAATATCTGACCCGCTTACAAGCACCGAAACAGATATGCCAGAAATCTATCCACCATTTTGGTTAATTATCACGTGTGCTTAAGCCCCTTAAAACTTGGGGAAAAAAACCCCATTGTATTAAGGACTTTCACGGAATTTCAGACAAGAAGGCAATAATTTTGAAACATATCCATGCGATTCCTGCCACGCGTGATAAAAAAAAAAATATATATATAAATTGGACAGTCACAAATTTTGCTCAATGATTTAAGCGATTCTGCATATAGCGCCCTCTAGCGGCCATAGCAAATACAAAGAGCATACATCGGGAGGACCACGATACAAACAGCACAGCACATCACTTAAACTCTAAAATATATTACCAGAGATGCCGACTGTCTCTCCTCATCAGGGATAGTCCCTGAAACTAGCAGAAATTTTGACCAATGAACGGCGTTTGTCCCGCAATGAAACTAAACATTTTCTTATATATTCTTTGTTGAATATGCTCTGTCCCCCGTGTTTTCGCTCAAATGTTCCTGAAATGGCAATCCCTGTATTATACATAAATAGAAATATTCTACAAATAAATACACGGGTATGTGTACAAAGAACTGACCATATATATATATATATATATATATATATATATATATTATATATATATATATATATATATATATATATATATATATATATATATATATATATATATATATACATACATACATACATACATACATATATATATATATATATATATATATATATACATACATATATATATATATTGTATTTGTGTCTTTTTGTCCAAAACCACTTCCTAGTAGTCATTACCCTATTCCGCAGTCCGAACTCTTTACTCTCCATAAGCTAACCTGTCCTTGTCTAACTTATATACATAGAAGTACTATTGTCCATATTGCACGCGTTCCTCTGTAAAATTTTGACATAGGCTGTATTAGCCCAAATAAATTAAAGGGTCTTCAGCGGGTAATAAATAAATAAATATATATATATATATATATATATATATATATATATATATATATATATATATATATATATATATATATATATATATGTATTCCGAGCATTTTGAGAATTTGCGCGATTCAGGAATTCCTAGAATTGCCCTTGTGCGATTTAAGAATCTGCGCATTATGATAATTTTTTAAAGGGAATATGCATTTGTAGCCTTAATGCCCAAATAATATATCCTGTTTGGTGGACGGTTGGCACAGTTATCTCGCCTTTTAAGACGTTTTCAAGTTTTTGTTTCAAAGAAACCGAAAGCTTTGATCTTCGATCTATTTGGATGAGAATAAATTAATAATTGTATACACTTCATTTCTTCACTTCGGGCTTCGTGCATGGTACACCCCATGCTTCGGTGGCCAAATCTTGTGTACCACGGCAGAGCATGGCATAACTGATATTATCTTACAGTGGAGGCATTCCCGAAATGCATTGCGCGTTATGATAATTATGACCATGCATGTTAATTACATTCATTAGATTGGTAAATCTAACCATATTTTGTTCTCATCGACAATCTGCAAACAGGAGACGTCAGCAGCTTTCAGCAGTGCCCACATAGGACTAAGATGCGCGTTGCGGAAATCAGGACCATGCATTTTATAATGAAGACATTCCCGAAATGCGCAACATAATGTAAGAATCCTTTTCTATGCGTGATATCTAAGGCGGCAAAAGCTACAGACATTTGGTGCTATGTAAAATTTGAAGAATATTACAGAGTTCAAATTGATAATATTGAAACCACTTCTTACATGTACAATTGCACAGGACGAAAATTACATTTGAATCCGTGTGTTCGTGAAACGTGTATTTTGCACACTTCAAGAAAACTAAGCTACATCGGTATCATTCTTAAAATGCGCAGCGCATTTTGAGAAAACTGTATCTGTATCATTGCAAGTGTTTTTGAAAGGCATAGCGCTAAAGTTATATTTTCAAATTGCCAAAATACGCAGCCCGCAACGGGAATTATGGCCGTGTCTATTTTACAGTTGAGACATTCCCGGAGTGCGTTGCGCGTTATGAGAATCTTGACCACATTCTGCAGTCATTAAAACTTGATGAATGTTGGACTATATCATTCATATGTAGGCCTATTACTCTCCATCGACAATCTGCAAACAAGTAGGGATACTTTCGGAACCACAACATATATAGGGGCGCGTTACGGCAATCGGGACCATATATGTCTTACTATTCAAACTAAGACACGTACTCCTGAAATGTGCAGCGCATTTTAAGAAGCCTAATGTTGAGTCCACAATAGCAAGGCATGCGTTGCCATGTAGGCTAAAGTTGGAAGAAAAATTTTAAAATCATGTGAATACCACTTCATTCAAACTTTGTGAATTTGATTTATGGTCTATTACTTTCCATCTACAATCTCCAAACATGGTGGAGACTATCCTGAAATGCCGCGCAGGGCATTTTGAGAATCTGCAAAATCTGTAACCTATTTGGTATACTATATATAATATTGGATGATTAATACCAAATTCAAGTTAATTACTACTTCATTTAAACTTGACCTACGTAGGCCTATTAAGTCCCACCAACACTTCAAATAAAGGACGACAGCAACCTTCAAGGCTTCCAAAATACTCTGCGCGCCACGCGAATTTACACAAAGGCAATTCCCAAAATGCACGTGGCGCGATACAGGAATCATGCCTATGTATTTTAGTAATTTATTCTTTGTGAATGTGAGTCTATTAGCCTACTTACCATCCACAATCTTCAAACAGGAGAGGACAGAAACAATTGAGAGTCCCAAAATGGGGGGTGGGAGGAGGGAAACACATAGCAACTTACGGGACACAGGACCATGTGGGCCATATTTTACAAGGTAAACATTGCTGAAACGCGCAGCGCATTTTAAGATTTCTAATCAGATCTGATTAAAGCAGCTTCAGTGCTAGTCATTCGTTAAAGTTATTACAACTGCATTAAACTGGATGAATGTTAGGCCGTTTTTTTTGTAACATATGTAGGCATATTACTAATTCAATCAACAACCTGCAAACAAAAGACATTACCGAAATGCTCATCGCATTTTCACAATCCTAAGACGAAACAGTTATCAATAGCATTTGGCATAATGTAAAATTGGAAGAACTGTACCAAGTTCAAGTTAACACTGCTTCATTTAAACTGTGTGAATAAAATACATATTATAGACATGTATTACTTTCCATCCATAATCAGGAGACGATTTCCAGTGACTTTCGAGAGGTCCAAAATACGCTGCGCACAATGCGGGAATCGTGCATGATCATGTAGTCGAAGTATTCCCGACATGCTCTTGATGTCGGGGAAATCATGACCATTTTTTTTTTTTTTTGCCCTTCAAACTTTATGAATCCTTATTTTTCCGATTTCAAACAAAGGCTCAGTAGAAATAGATTAACCTTTACGAACCTAACAGTTCGATTCGTTGATAACACATGTGGGTAGGCTGTCGCACAATAGAAATATTCATTGAAACACGCTGCTCATTTTAAAAATCCTAATCAAATGACCGAAGTTACTTAGGCATTCGATGCTATCTAAAATAGGATGAATGACCGAATCCAATTAAATATAAATTTCAATATAATTAACCTTATAAATGAAGAAAACCTCTATTTAATCGCCCCAGCTTATACGGCGTATCAATAAAATACAATTTAATTGAACATTATGATTGTTACTATTATCACGGATTTTTTTTTACCGGCAAACTGCACTGCAAAGGCAACCACAATATTAATAAAGAGTCTCACATGCATCCCATACAGCTCCTCACTTTCATGAAAACACACAGCCGTTGATATTAAGCTTTATGTTGTATAAACCTGATAATTTACCGAAAAGTAAACAAAAGGTAAAAAAAAAAAAAAAAAAAATAGAGAAGAAAAAAGGAAAAAGAAAAGAAAAGAAAGAAAAAAGACAATTCCCTTGCCATTCTTTGTACTGCAGTGAAGACACATGGTATTGGAACTTCAGTTTACCATTTTCAACCTGTTACACTTGGTTAAAGTTAACTAAACATGGACCTGACACCAGTGTTCCGCTCCTAATCTTACCGCCGCTACATTATATCCGGCTAGCTCAATTCTAAAATTGCTCTGCTCGATTCCGGAATTAACGAGCGTTTTGAGAATTCCCCAAATGCGCAGCGCGATTCCGGAATTGCGCACATTCCCATAATGCGCGGAATATATATATATATATATATATATATATATATATATATATATATATATATATATATATATATATATATATATATATATATATATATATATATATATATATATGTACTACATTCAATGTAGGCCCATCCCAATAAGAATTCCGGAGTTTGTTCAACTAATTTTGCCGGAATCTACAATTTTGTTTAATAATGGATAACCAGATAGGTACACGACCAAGTTCATTCATTGCCGCCATATTACATGCTTTCTTATGCACCCCAGGGCACACTTACATACACTATTATGACATATTTGATCAGATCCATTGAGCGTTCAATGATAAACTTACTTGTTGCCGTTACACCTTTTATTTCTTTTATACCCCAAATATTAGAAACGTAACACATAATTGCTACAATAAGCGGGTCATACAGATACAAAACGGCAGAAGATTTCATTCAGAGGTGGCACTCTATTATATGTGAGGTGGCACTCTATTATATGTTAAAGATGCTATCAAAGTTATAAATCGAAAAGACCTGACACCTGAACATAGACAAGTAGAAGCATGCTGGATTGAAATCAAACCTTCCAACAAACCTGCCATGTTAGTTTGCTCTCTGTATAGACCCCCTTCAGCTAATGATGAGTATTATGAGTCATTATTAGACAATATAACCATGGCTCAGTCTGAGAATAAGGAAATGATTATCTTTGGTGATTTGAACTTTGACTATAAGATTAATGAACAGTTATCAAAGAACCCAGTGTACCATATGGAGGATTTGTTTGAATTGAAACAGTTAATTCATGAACCTACAAGGGTAACACTAAGCACAAGCACCACGATCGACTTGATATTGACTAGTATGCCTGATAGACATACTAGGTCGGGTGTTATGAAGTACACATTGAGTGATCATTACATGGTTTACACAAATCTTGATATGAAATCTGAGGGTAAAATACACAAAGAAATAACGTTTAGAGATTATAAGAACTTTGACAGTGTCAAATTTATTTATGATTTGGAACATTCTGAAACTTTTAGGCAGGTCATGTTAATTCCTAATGTTCACGATGCATGGAAATCGTTGAGAGACGAGATGTTGATGTTAAGTAATAAACATGCTCCTATCAAGACAATGCGTCTGAAAAATAGGCGGAACCCATGGGTTAATACTGATATAGGAAAGATGATGTATGCAAGAGACAGATTACATGAAAAAGCAGTACAGACCGATGATTCTCAACTGTGGTCTCAGTATAAGAAGCTACGAAATTCTATTACTAGTTCAATTAAGCAGGAAAAGAAGAAATATTTTGAAAATCTTGTAACTCAAAGCAACAAAGACAAGCATAGTCTATGGAAAGAATTAAAGAATATTTATCCCGACAAGAAAAGCCAAAGTGTAATACCTCCAGATATAACTCCTGAGCAGTTCAATGATTACTTTTCAGAGGTTGGTCATATGGTTGCAAGTAGCATTTGTCAGTTAAACACTGAAACGGATTTCCTATGGAAAGGACCTTCGAGTATCCACAAATTTAAAATGTCTTTGTTTGAGTTACAGGAAATCACGCAAAGATTAAATATGCTCAAGAATAAAAGTTGCTTAGATATCCTGGGCTTTGATACCAAATTATTAAGGCTAGGATCACAAATCCTTAGTCCGGCACTTACCCATATATTTAATCTTTCACTGTTACAGTCTGAAGTTCCTGCTGATTGGAAATTATCACGTGTCACCCCGGTGTATAAGGGACAAGGGGCGAAAAATATAATGAGTAATTACAGACCTATTTCAGTTGGTATTCATGTTGGTAAACTTATGGACAAGGTATACAAGAACAACTTCTCTCGTATTTAGTTCAACATGACTTTGTTACCATTGAACAATCTGCATACTTGGAGAAACATTCAACTCAGATCTGTCTGCACAAAGTAGTTGACGACTGGCTAGCTAACATTAATGATGATTTGATAACAGCTATTTGCTTTTTGGATGTCCAAAAGTGCTTTGACACAATAAATCACGATGTTCTGAAATTTAAGTTGGAAAGGTATGGTATTGTAGCTAATGAATTATCTTGGTTTTATTCATATTTGACTGATAGACGGCAGAAAGTAGTGTGTAATGGGAGGTCGTCTAGTGAAAGTAATGTTACTATAGGGATTCCCCAGGGGTCCATTCTTGGACCCTCCCTCTTTCTTTTATATGTTAATGACATGGTTCAATATGTGAACAATGGGTCTATTAACTTATTTGCCGATGATACTATTCTCTATACAAGTGGCTATACTATACAGGAAGTAACGAATGCCCTACAGAAAAATTTAGATAATGTGGATTACTGGTACACAAGAAATAAATTATCAGTTAATGCTGAGAAATCCAAATCTATGCTGATTAATAAAAAGGGGAAGAGTTCGGATGTGCTCAAAGTTAATCTAAATGGTGAAGAAATTAAACAAGTCCACGATACAAAATATTTAGGTTTACAATTGGATGAAAATATTAATTGGGAATCTCACTTGGAAAAACTACATTGTAGAATCATGTCTAAACTGGCTGTTTTAAGAAGATTAAGTAAATTTTTACCCAAGAAAATGTTAGAAATGATTTACAATGCTATGATATTGCCTTGTATCGACTATGGAGATACCGTATGGGGAACAACTGCAAAAGCATTGAAGGAGACTCAGCGCTTACAAAATGCTGCTGCTCGGGTAATTACCGGCAATTTTGACTATGTCAATGTACGAAGTGCTGATCTAGTCAGAGAATTAAAGTGGCAGACAATGGCAGAGCGGCAGCGTTTCCACACGGCTACGCTTATGTATCAGTGCATATATGGTCTTGCCCCGAATTACTTGTGTGACCAGGTCAGTCTTGCCAGAGAGGTCAGTTCCTATCAGACCAGACAAGCTGCTGGTTTAAATGTTATTGTGCCGTCTCCCAACAAAGAGGTTTTTAAAAAGTCATTTTTATACAATGGTGCTATCGTGTGGAACAGTCTCCCGGAGTTTTTAAAGGAAAGCCAAAGTGTACTTGATTTTAAAGCACGTTACAAGAGACATTATTTCTGATTCGGTTCATTTAACAGCATTTATGAATATATCCTTGTATATATATATATATATATATATATATATATATATATTTTTTTTTTTTTTCCTTTTTTTTTTTTTTTTTTTTTTAGTTTTTGGTTTTCTGTTCTTAGTTAGTTCTGTTCTTAGTTAGTCGTCGCTTAACCGTAATCTTATTGTCTATTTTACTGCTTTTATCTAGATGTATGCTGGGCCTCTTGGAAGAACAGAGCTGTGCTCTGAAAGGGTTACCCAGGGTAAACATGTTCATAAATAAATAAATAAATAAATTCAGTTAACTTTTTCAGCATAAGCAGTGCCTTCAAACCTATATTTTTCAGATCAGATTCAGCATTAGTGAAGCTTCCTGATGATGAAAGTGCAACTCCGAGATAGGCATTATCGTTGTTTATCTCGCCATTAAAATTTAAGATTTCTACATATTTTCTGTCGGTTGGGTTAAATATTACAACGGTTTTGTTTTGTCTGTATTATGATTATTGTTGCATGCCATAGTCAAGCTTCCCAGTTTGGTTCATTCAGCCATTTGTTGACAGCACTCCAAATGGTTATAACTGTCGGCTCAAACCCGTTTGTATCATCTCTGGGGAACTCTGATCAGAAGGAGAACTCCAACTCATATCATATCAGAGGCCCCAACCGTAGCTCTTATGCTAATAAGGTGGTTGACTTGCTTCGTTACTTGGTTCATCACAAAAATTCCAAAGCCACGGCGCAGTGAACACATAATGGCCAGCCTATAGTATTAGGCCTAGTGCAACAGACTCTTTGTATATCTTGTCATGATGCCACTTTAATTTGGTACACTTTATCGAAGTGTGTGTGTCAACACACACTTTTCTGTTTTCTTTCTTTCTTTCTTTCTTTCTTTCTTTCTTTCTTTCTTTCTTTCTTTCTTTCTTTCTTTCTTTCTTTCTTTCTTTCTTTCTTTCTTTCTTTCTTCTCTTCACCAGCAAATTTGTTCTACACTTTTCTCGGACATTATTATACACAGAAAACTCCAAACTTGGCATGATTGTACCTCCATACAAGGAGTTTGACCTTTTTATGCACAGCAATGAAGATGTTAAAAAGTATGCAAATGAGGCGCATTTGAAATTTTAAATCTTGAATATCTTCAAAAGTATAATAGATTGAGATGTTATTCCAACTTCTACTTGGGGGTTATTGACAAGTGCGCATCTAATGAATTAAAAATAAAAGTTGTAGCAATTTAAATTATGCTAAATAGCACCATTAGAAATTTTAAATCTTGAATAACTCAAAGCTATAATAGATAGAGATGCCATTCCAACTTCTACTCCTGTGTTATGGAATAGTTGTACATTGCCATACCAATATGCTTTGAAAATACACACACTGATTTGCTATGCAGCAAATCATCTTTCCTAGTTTGTAGTCGTATCTGGCGGGCCGCCCATTAGTGATGAGGGGAGGGTCAACTCGAGTGCTCAATATTTCCGACAGAGGGCTCCGGTTGGCCCAACCCACCGGGGGAGACCCCACTGTTATTCTGCTGTCGTGTATCATTATTCATTTGTAGGGCATTACATTTACCTACACATTAACCCCATAACAAAGGGTAGAAATGGCAATGTTGCTTGCCTGCTAAACATCCGTTCTTGGCGGTCTACTACCCCCCAGCGCTGGGGGCCAACATAGTGTATCGCCCCAAGAAAGTCTGCTTAGGAGGCAACAATGTTGCGGGCTGAAAATGACATTTGCGCCCATTTGGCGGGCCGCAAAGGACACGGAGCGACTGGAACCAGTTTTAACTTCATAACGAAATAGTTACTACAAATGAATAAAAGTAGTAATAATGTTTGCTTTTATCTAATCTATTTTAAAGAGAAACTTAACAAAACCTAAATTTGTGAGCCCAAGTACCATTAGAACATTGTTAAGTCCGATATTCCGCGAGGAATGTCCTGTTCCGTACTATTCGCTGAAAAACTGCACAGCTCTAAATCGGCCACCCATGTCCGCGGGGTGCAAATACCATGTCCTCCGAAACATGAGTATGATTTTGGATAGAGGCCTTTTTCTTCCGTTTGTCAAATTATAAACAGTGGACCTTTTGAAAATAAATTTGGATTTGAATATCGCTCAGTCATGTTGTGAACTATATATATAGCAAATCAATTCTATCTGCAAACATTTGAGGGAAGAGAATTTATTCTCACACTGAACTAGATCTAAAACTATGTTCCAAAGCTGGACTTCCTTAACTTTATGCCCAGATGCTAAACTCCTTTGAAGCTATAGATACACCACCCAAGACTTGAAGTAGCCTATGGAGGCTCCCGTTCTATTATAACATTTTGCTTATCAACATAACTGGAAAAGCTACTTCACGCACTCAGGCCATTTTTATTAAGCCGCAACATAAGGCGAGGCCACCAACACAATTTTGGACCATTTTATAATGATCACATACAAAGATCCTTTCGCTCTGTTCGGCTCAACCACACCAAACACAGTAATAATAAACAAGCATGTTGTCATGCCTCTATTGGTCTAAGTTGGACCTTTACTTGAAAATGGGGCGTTCGTCTGAACCCTTTGAAACCCCCCCCTACGCCGTTTATATATATATATATATATATATATATAGGTCATTTTTTGACAAAATCTTATAAAATCTCCTCCAAAGTCACTAGGCCAAGTCACTAGCTTCAAAATGGCATAGGAACACTTCTGGGTACCCCAGACCCCAGACCTTAATTTGTTGAACATGTGGCACTGCGATTAATTTTAATTTTTTACCACCATAGGTGGCAGAGCTTATGCGATCACTCGTGTGTTTCCGTCTGTTACTTCGTCCACTTATCCATCCGTGAATTGTTTCATTGTGAATGCGACACAGTCAACAGTTTTCATGTTAGCCCTATATATATCCCTCAGGTCGTATCGAGTGTATGAAAACCTAGGTCAAGTTGGATCTTGGTGGCGCCATTTGAAGTATTATGTAATATTTTGGGCTACAATAGGAAAAATTTGAGAATGCTGTTTATTTTTTCAGTTTTTCATGAATCAGAGCGATACTTGGTGGGAATGTTGATTAGGCAAGAAGACGAAAACACGCTACAATTGGTGGCGCCACCTACAGTACTACGAAGATTAGTCTTTCTTAAGACCCTTTCTTAGTTAATACGTTATAAAACAAAGTAGCAAATGAATATTAAAAAAATAAATGAGGGGGCGGTCATAGCGTCGAGCTAGAGCAAGCCAGAGCGAAGCGGTCCTGGAAAGGAGTGAAGAAAGGGTCTTTTAATTTTAGCAGAGTTCCAGTCGCATCCGTTCGGCGCCGTTGCGGTGCCGGTTGAAAAACACACCGGCCAGGCAACAGTCACCCAAAACATGCAGGTAGACTTTGATGACATGTGTTGCAGCAGGTATACCGCCGGGCAACAGTGTCAGACAACCATGAACTGCGCCGGCAGCTGTGGAACAGATGTCTGGGCGACATCCAAACAGAGGAACAATTAAAGTCGAAATTCAGGCATAATAAAGAATCTTAGGAAAAACAATATGTCTGGGTTGGCACCCAGACAGCCAGACAGACAGACAGACAGACAGACAGAAAGAAAGAAAGACAGACAGAAAGAAAGAAAAAATACAGACAGAAAGAAAGAAAGAAAGCAAGAAAGAAAGAAAGAAAGAAAGAAAAAAAGAAAGAAAGAAAGAAAGAGAGAAAGAAAGAAAGAAAGAAAGAAAGAAAGAAAGAAAGAAAGAAAGAAAGAAAGAAAGAAAGAAAGAAAGAAAGAAAGAAAACAAAATGTCTGGGTTGGCACCCAAACATAATAAATAATTTCTATATTCGGAACGAGCGGGACTCGAACCTGCTACCTTTGGCACCAGTCGCCTAGCTGAAATGGGAAACGCATATATCCACTCGAGAGGTCACATATAATAAAGATTCCGAACAAAACAATATGTCTGGGTTGGAACCCACCTATGATGCAAGAACTGATCAGATACCACAGTACCTATGAGAAACAGGTCTCATCTCACACAGGTGATAAGAAGAACTAGAAAAGGAAATTTGCTTCAAAGCAAATCTGTTTGTCTTCAAAAGTTGTAAATATTAATTGTTACAACTTTTGTCCTGTGGTACTTCAAATTCCATTAAGCTAGTGGATGGATGGAAATTTCAAAGTACAAATGACTTTGACCTTTGATATTTAAAGGTCATATGTAAATTGAAAAAATATATAGTGTTACATTACCTACAATTTAAGCCCAACGTGACCCCAATCAGGTAAAACGTGACCAAGTTACGGCTAGATGAATCTTTCAAAGGTCCAAATAACATTGACCTTTGACCTTTATAGGTTACTTGCTATCACAAAAACCTGTAGTGTTGTAATACCTACAAGTTGAGCCCAACATGATCAAAATTGTATGAAAATTGGCCACGTTATGGCTCGAAGAAACTTTCAAAGGTGCAAATGACCTTCACCTTTGATCCCCGGAGGTCACATATAAATAAGCAAAATGTGCAGTGCTTCAAGAGCTACAATTTGAGCCCAACGTGGTCAAAATTGGATAAAAATTGACGATGTTCTGGCTAGATGGAAATTTCAAAGGTCCAAATGACCTTGATCTTTGACCTTTAGAGGTCACATGTAAATTACAAAAATGTGCAGTGTTACAAACATGTTAATTGAATTTGAATTGGTTTCCTGTACCTATAATACTTTTGCAGATATTCAAGATTTATATTTTCAAATGACCCTAATTTGCGTAATTTTCAAAACCATTGAACCTCTTAACAAAAACTCAAGACTTCATGTAAGGAAGTATAATCATGCCGAGTTTGGATTCTTTACGAATAATAGTTTTCAAATGAAATGTTGGACAAATTTGTCTGTAAAGAAAGAAAGGGGAAAGAAAGAAAAGAAGAAAGAAAGTAAAAGAAAGAAAGAAAGAAAGAAAGATTCCTAGAAAAATAATATGTCTGTGTTGGCACATAGACACAAAAAGAAACATCAAAAGTCTGCCACTGCAGGTTTGCGCGAATCAATGTGATGACCCTTATCTACACTCGTGACTGTTCCACAAGGAGACTACACGTACAGCCTCCTTGGTGCCACACTCCAGCTCTGTGACTATGAAATCAATAAAGCTGTCAAAGAAGTTCTGCGGACCGGAGGACAAGTTAAGATTCGGGTGGTCAAGTTAAATCCCCCAATCGTAGGCTATTTGTGGTGAAGGATATCACATTACAGGCTTCGACCCAGAGATAACAGCGGTCTCTTGGAATCAAGTGCTGGCTGACATTGCCCCAGGCGAAATGCTTCTTATGAAGCCTGTAGCATTGTGATGGGTTTAGTTATCTCTTCAACATGAATAGTTAAGAGATTCTCCATATGTTGGCGAGAACCTAAGTAATTACGCAGTTGTTTGGAGTTTTTCCTCATTTGCTGCAGGGCCTGAGCCTTTCAAAGGAGATGGCACTATGGATAGTAAGTTGTCTGGGAGACAGTTTCCAACTGTGCAAGCTAATTATGCGTGAAAAATGGTTGTATAACAGCATGGAGGTGGATAACAATAAGCACCTTGTACGTGTAGTGGCGGGGCGTGTGTGGCAAGTTGTAAATTCTTGAACCTTTGTTTGCATGCCATAAGAATTGTCCATGACACAAACTCATATCTCAAACCAAGCAGTCTAAATTGGATAGACTCCTTGCCCAAACTGACAATTGCACCTCTAACTAGAATAGTTTTGATCCATGTTATGGTAGATTTTGTATTAAAATTTAAATTGCTTGTAATTTGCCTAATTTTTAACATATTAAATTATTCTAAATCAGTGACCAAATTTCAGTAATATTGCTATGGTCATGAGAATGTGGAGATTTGTAACTTTGGCTGTCTTCGAGAAAAGCTACATACAGATAACATGCACGGCGCAGAGCCTGACATGTCAGTAATAGGATACAGAAGCAAATAAGCGATTAAATAAATAAATAAATGAATGAATGAATGAATGAATGAATGAATGAATAAATAAATAAATAAATAAATAAATAAATAAATAAATAAATAAATAAATAAATAAATAAATAAATAAATGAATGAATAAATAAATAAATAAATAAACGAAAGAAAGAACGAACGAATAAACAAACAAACAAACAAACGAACGAACGAACGAATAAATAAATAAATAAATAAATAAATAAATAAATAAATAAATAAATAAATAAATAAATAAATAAATAAATAAATAAATAAATAAATAGATAAATAAATAAATAAGACTAAAAAATAAATTATAGAGACAAACTGGCCTTAGGATTAACTTCTTGATAAACATTATTAACGAAAGTGCGATAAAATTCGCACCATTAGCACAAGCGACAGGAACATAAGGATTTTTAGACGAAAATAGTAGCATGAGTTGTTGGAAGCTGTTGTCTGGTACACAATCGATCGAAAACTGGAAAGGAAATGGTTAGACTGCCAGCTGGAGTGTGCAGAGCAGTTAGAAAGTGCGGTCATAATTTGGAAATGTAAACTCAGGTGTCTGAATGCCGCCGTGTAGCACTGACTACATATGCAATTCGTCGCATATATCAAAGATGTACACCGTTTCGAACAAAACTATATATTGATATGCATGTACGTAAGAAAAGTTCGTTTGCGGAGGGCAGTATGATCCAAATTGCACATTATCTGTGTTCATACATGTCTTCAATTTCGTGTTAAAAAAAACACTCAGAATTTGAAAATGCCATGTAGGATAATTGAAGATGCATTTACTATTGTCAACATTCATTGAGTTTATTTATCATAATATACGATACATACATACATCGTATGTTAAGAAAATGAAATAACATCTATATCACTTATAATTTTGAACATATTGAATGTTTAAATTGGAAATGCACCTATTCAGTAAATTACAAGTCTAAAGGATGTTTCAAAATGTTCCATTCATGGGACATCTAAGTATTAAAAGCAAACAGACTAATACAGGTGTACAATATTAATTGGCATTTAACATTCATGTAACTTGTATTTTTGTGGAAAAAAAACTGTTGCTTCTCCCCAACCCCAGCCCCACCCACCTACTCCCCGACAAAATGCAAGGCTAGTTGTAAAAACTAAGAAAATCTTGTCACAGTTAGAAAAAGAAACAAAGAGAAAGCGAGATGGCCGTTCGCACACTGATATAGTAAATAAATTAGCGAGTAACTTTCTCCTTTCCCTCGACCATCAAATCGAAAGTATGTAAGTATATCAACTGTTGGATTCCCTTCTATCTGCAGCCTCAAACCAAATATGTTTGTGATGTGCATGCACATATCGAAATATGAAGGTGCGTACCACAAAACGTGGTTCAACAACATCTGCCTAAGGCAACGATTTTTCTTTTTTAACGTATTTATTAAGGTCCATCCTCTACGGTGAAACAAAAATGCTTGCCCCTTTATGGGTGCTTTGTGTCATGGATATAGGATTGGCGCTTCATTGACAGCAATAATTATACCAGCCACATCACATGGAAGTTCGGTCCTAAGAAACACTTTCTCTGTTTTTTCGTGTTGATCATTGACCAGACCCAGCACAAGTAAGTATAGGGCAGATATAACTAATAATGTGATATATACATATATATATATATATATATATATATATATATATATATATATATATATATATATATATATATATATCAAATACTTCCCTTTACAAATATTGTTCATCAATGATCAAACTGTGTCGGTGTGTTTCGTGATGAACACGCAGGATAATTGTTTTCCCGTGCACGTGTTTATGTTTTTTTCCCCACGAGTTTCATTTCAGGCTAGCACGCTTATATGGATGAGATCTTTTAGAAACGACGATGTTTCACATCACTGTTATATAATACTTTGCTTTGAAATGGTCTAGTTCAGGCTATATTAAAACGTAAGTTATGTGGAAGATAAATGAAAATGATTGTATGCATGAAACTTTGACACATATAATTTGCTGATCTATTCAGCGTATTTTTTTGTCTTTTTTTTGTCTGTTATGGTCTTCTTTTCTAAAATTATGACGCGTGTATTTTTTATTTCAAATAAGAAAACAAATTTCATGATTTCAATTGACAAAAGTAATTTTAACCCTTTCTTTCTCTTGTGCTCTGTACATGTGTTATTACTATAACTACCATATGATGATGACTGCTGCACCTTGTCCCATCTTTGCAGTCCACATGTCATAGTAAATCACAATACATTATCAAGTTCTTGTTGATTTTCAGGAAAATGTCTTGTTTTCCCAGTGACTATATATTGCTGATGAGTGTTCTTTGTCTTCTTTCTTCAGGTAAGTGACCCACGGACGAATGAAACGTTGCTGCTTTGATAAATGTCACGAGTTGGAAGATTTTTGTGTGCATTGCAGAAATTGGATACTAACTATTTTAGGACATAAGGTGTAAAACGATCTACAAGTTATTGTGGGAAACTTCGTCAGCAATATTGTAGTAGAACATACTGTAACGTGCAAGAAGGAAACGTTTTCTGTAAATTTTTCTTGATACCATATATATATGAATATGTATATATGGAATCGATTGATTTGTTGACGTATAAATGAAAGAAAAACTGACTTAAGTTTTGAAGTCAACACATTATCTATGAATGCTGTGTGAAGTATCTTTGAATGAGAAAAATATGAAAATGCGGAGGTTTTATCATAATGCGAATTTTCA